>JAYESA010000001.1:169262823-169430323 GCA_036927795.1 Iris macrosiphon
TGGAGGTGGAAAGAGAAATGGGAAAGGAAACTTACTTGAAATTGGTTGGAGGAGTAAAGAAAGGAGAAATAAAGAAAGAGAGTGGGAAGAGTGTAAACCTCCTCGATTTATTCTGTAGGTAGTTAGGGTGTATTTGGAAAATTTTGGTTTTTGGTAGCAGATGTAGAGGTTTAGAGTAGAGATAAGTTTATCTGGTATTTAATTCGTTAAATAAAACCCTTGGCGCGCCCTATCATTCCTAATTTAATCGGAGCCCAATATCAGCCCATAAATTCCATCGGGCTATTGTACTTTCGACTTGACTCGCCAAATTAGGCACTGGACTTTTTCGTCTTTTAAAATCAGTTTTTGTGTGCTCTAAATTAATTGCGCAATATTCCGAAAAATTGTAACCCATATTTAATTCCGTGTCGGACACCTGTGTCGCTACCCTAAATTTTGAGATACCAACTTAACCCGTTGAGCCGGACCAACTAAAGGGTCCAAGACTGACTCCAAGCCCCCACCATTTTTGGTCTTTGCGTCATTCTCGGATTTTGACCCCAAGTGCCCCCAATTAATTTAAATTCGTGGGACACTTTATTTCTATTTAAATCGGGGATACCAACTTTGTAAATCCTATTTTTAATCCTAAATTAATCCTAATGCTTTTCTAATTAAACCCGTGTCTAACGTACAACACCCTCTCACCATGAAAATTGCTAAACATATTTTTTTCCATAATTTTTGTGTCATTTTATGTGTTCATGCAATTTCCCGAATTTAAGGGGCTAAGTTGCAAATAATGAAATTATGTGTCATCACCCTATTGGCTATGAACAATGGAGAGGTCCCAAAATGGGGTCCCATTCTCACCCATCCATTCACCCCTTCATAAAAAAACCCACTTCTCTTCATGACAAATCACAACCCTTCATTTTGAAAGACACCATCACAACCCTCCATCCCCTTCACAAACCCCTATAAAGCAATACCTCACCCCACCCTCAACATACACCACCGGCCCTAATCCCAAGGGAACATCTCTCTCTCTCTCCTCACTTCTTCATTTAAAACCCTCCATGCAAACTTCTTATTCTTCTTCTTCCTTTACTTCTTCTCTCTTTTTCTCACTGAAGAAGAGTCCCCACTTCTGCCGGCCACTGTTCTTCCCCGACCGCCGGCCTGTACCCGACTTCGGCACTGTGCAGCGGCGCCTGTAGTGCCTCAAATCCCGATCTGACCGGGACGAGCACTATGTAATTGGGCTTGTGGCTAGTCCGTCTGAGTCGTAACTTAGATCTCGGCATCTTCTTGCCACAGACGAAATACGATGATCCTTTCCAACTCATGAAAATGCCTCTATTGAAAAGAGTCCAAGTTTTCGTGTTTTGGTTGCTTGGTTTTCTTGATTGCCGCTTTGGGATTTTGATTTGGTGTTGCTTTCGATTTACTTGATTTTCGCTGTTGGTTTTATCGTTTGGAGCTTGGATTTTGGGGAGTTCGGCAAGGAAGGATAGGCAAGGTTTCTAACTTGGTGCTTGTGCTGTTTCAGGTCCGCGTAACTGACGTTTGATCGTCGCTAGCGGGATTCCTAGTTTCAGCCTCTTTTCCTTAACCAGTGAGTGGTTTGGTCCCTTTTTTCCTACTTCTTCATGCCAACATCTCCAAGTTTTAATCGTTCACTCGATGATGCCCGATTGGACGCCTAGGAAATCCTTAGCCACAGGCATGCCAGCCACTAAGAAAGGAACATGGGATTTGTAGACTAATTTATCATATGCTTGCACACCTTATAATTTGAGCTTGTTTATAAGGAAAGTTGGTTGTTGGTGGCGGCCTAGTGCCTCGGATAGAGTTGGACTTATGGGATAACTGAATCGAAATACCGCTTGAGAAAATATGAACTGTTGCATGAGATATATATATGTTGCTGCTTACTTCTTCTGTTTATTTCAATGCATTGTATGTAATATAAATTATTTCATGCATTTGCATGGTCTAGGACAACTTGTGCACAGAGTTTGGCATTTTCTCGAAACGGCTTTCCGGGGCACTGGTGTCACGCCCCGATCTCCCGCAGGCAAATCGGCCGTTCCCGCTAGGCGGGAATCACCCTCGCCAGCGCTCCCGCGGAACGATCGCTTAACCCATCCGGGCGTGATGCCGCACGAGCGTGATCCACGCCCGTGCAAGGCCATGGTTCATTGGCTGGCGGCAAGAGTTCTAAGCTACAGAGTCGCACAGATTGTCCGAGTACAGCGGAGTCATGAACGCATAGGCGATCGGTAACAGGTTCACTAAGTCGACAAATATAGCAGAAGCATTAAAACAAGTAAAGTAATCTCTTTATTGATATGAACAAGTGTTACAGGCGGCGTATAGCCGAGATTACAAGTCGCTCAAGCCTCTCTCTCTGAAACAGTAAAAGCGTGCCAAATGGCTACAACTGTGGAATGAATGTACAGGCGATGGTCAGGCGATGTTCACAACTTATGTCTTGTATATGTGCTTCAGTTCCGGACGCACCGTTGCTTCGGAGTGATGTCCACGCCTTAGCACGCACGTTGGAGGCGTCCGCACCGAACGAGGTTCTCCCGCACTGTCACGCCCCGAGGCGTCCCCTGAGTCGTGACCGCCGTGCGGGCCTGGAGTTGCGCCGGCACAAGGCTTTAATGATTTGCATAGCAAGCACATACTCAGAGTACGCAGATAAATTGAAACACAGATTTGAAACATAGAAAAGTTCTCTTTATTGATAATGAACATCTATTACAAACTCTTGAACGAGTTAGCTAATATGCCGAACGGCTTACAAAGAGATGACTCAAAATGAGATAGCAGTCCTGTACATTACATCCCTTTATAAACTCAAAACGATAAGGACCTCCAGGCTGGAGGATCGCTTTGCCACGGAGCTGCATTTGTGTATGAAGAGTTGCAACTTCGGACTTCAAAAGGCTTCCGGGGGCGCGGTGAAGATGCGCCAACAGTTGGACTGGATCGGGTAGACGACTTCGGCTCCTCGCTCGGTTCGCCTTAGTGCGGAGAACCTGTTTCAACGAGGGTCGGCATATCGAAACATGCTGGTGAAGGTGAGCTAGCCTGACTATACCAATCAACACATTGTTTAGTGAAGCATGCATATTTTTATGGGTTTCTATCTTGCCTTAGTTCATTTACAAGTAAGCAGCATATTGAATTTACTGAAATAAACGTGCCACCGTTCGGTGGATTTTACCTGACCGTCTGAATTACCTGTACAATACTTACCATGCCTTCCCTGAAACGAAGACACAAGTTGTCACGACCCGCACCCGGAGATTGGGCATGAGTCGTGGGTACGTCCAGCCTACGCCGCAGCATCGGCGGTAGAACGCTGTCTAGGTCACAAACATAGTATATCCTGTCAATAGTCTCAACTCCGCACGGAGGACAAATGATAAAAAATAACCCACAGTTCTATAATATACTCAATCACAACTATAAACATAATGGCACGATGAGAATTGAAAGAGTTCTAATAAAAACCAACCACAATAAGTCCAACTCAAAACCTGGGTCTAAATGACCTCACAAAGTCACAATTAAAATAAATACATCTCAGTCTCAGTCTAAAACAATAATGCAGAAAGTAATCTAAGAACAGGCTGGTAAGTTCTCCTCTAGGATAGGCACCTCCTCTGGGATTTCTGGAGTGAAATCTTCCTCTAATCCTGGGCCGTAATGAGTAGGGCAAAAGTCCTCCAAGTCCTCTGAAAATGTTGGTTATCCAGTCAGGATTGGAGCGAAGCACAAACACTAACAGCAGTTTCATTAAATTGACAAAATCTATAAACAGTGTAAGAGATACAAGATGGAAATAAAAGCTGAACATGTGAAGTACTGGAGAAATGAAATAGACAATAAGCATCTAGCAATGAGCAATAAATAGTGAATGCTAGAACAAGTAAATCTGAATAAAGATAAAACATCTAGCTAAGTGGTTGAAATATTAGTTTATTATGTGATCGGCTTAGGACTGGATCAGGCTGGTTATATATGATTAGCTATGATTCGTGAAGGTCAGGCTAACCATATGGTTAGCTATGATGCATGATAATGGTCAGGCTAATCATATATAACAGCTATGAGGCATGATGATGGTCAGGCTGCACCCGACGTGAGATGTGGGGTGAGCTATGATGCATGGTAAGTGTGGATATGATCACATAATCTACTAATAGTTCCCCATCCCCCAGCTAGCACGGTGGATTCCAATCACGACTCCTCATGATGGGGATCTAGGGTGCTAACCCGTGTATCCATAGTGTCGGAATCAAGTATGTAATACACTACAATTTATAGAAGTAATCAACAATGAAAACTGTCAGAGAATGTACTCGCCTGAGGTCCAGAGCAATGAATGCAAACCGATGTCCGAACTGGTGTCACACTAACCTATATATGAAATATCATGTCACTAGGTGTAAATGAATGAGAATGAGTTAAACAATGCACTAATATGATTCTCTAGGCCATTTCTAGGTCACATTAGGCCAAAATGGTCAAAATAGGTCATACACAAGTTTCTAGGTTCATGCTAAGTTAATTAGACTCATATGGCTATTAACTAGCTATTCAAGTCAATACTAGTTATAATAGCTAATATAACTAATAACTATATAATAAGATACTCTAACTGATAACTGACACCAATATACTAAATCAACACTAATGATAACTAATTGATAACATCTTACTATTAACTAACACTAAAGCCACTACCCCTTGCACAGGTCTGAAATAAACTTCTCCCAACTGTTCAATACACTCCATACTTACTCCTGCCTGTAATAAGCAGTTCTCCAATCCCTCAGTTTCAGGTATCACTCATGATAGCAATAAATTAGGTAACTTATACTAAACTGCAGGTACTCATCTGAACCCTCCCCTCTTAACCTGAGCACTGATGTTCCTTAACAACCTCACATACCCTGTATTCACTACCTCACCTTGACAACACACACAAAACATCAACACGAACATACTGCACCACTGTGCAATATGTACCTGACTGCAACACCAACATCACCACCACAGCAACCAACTGCAAACACCCTTCACCCTTCACTTCTTACCTTGGCTTGTTATTAGCTGCTGTTATAACATCAACTGAAATGCTAAATTGCCCCCATAACTGCCTGATACCTCAAGTTGAAACTAAAATAATATTACCCTACTTGCCACCAGGACCAAGATCAACTCATAATGCCTGAGCACCTTCAGTCATTATTCTAGTTCAGATAGTTCCCGTTATCAGAAATTGAGTGTAGATACTCAATCATCCGCACACAACTAACTATCAACACACAGTCACAACTCAACTATGTACTTTACAGTATACACACACAACACTCAATAGGACATCTTTCCCCCCACACACTGCTATGGATTTAAACTCGATTCCCTTTGAATTCCCTCCATCTCATACTCACTAAACCCAGTCTTATCTCGTGCATAGTGAGGACACACCCCTCACTGTCACTAACAGCCAATTCACAGACCCCAAGTTCAAATACACACATCTATACCAAAGACACCCTCACTCAACTGAATCTGACACCCACCGATACAAGTGTGCAACTCGACATATATCAGTGCGTATAACCTGATATATATAACTGTTCACAATACTTCAATCACAACTTATCACTAACACCCCTATTCTCAGGCACTCATTTAATTCATACTGAAGTTACACTTAACAATTCACTTCTAACACAAACAACTATCTCAACTATCATCAATACTCTTATCAAAACCAACATCAATTGCTATAATAGCAGACTTCCCCTCCCTAATCTGATACACATCTACACATAAACACACACTGACACAGTTCAAATACTGAATACCTCACAGTGAACACAGCACAGCCATTAACCCCCTCCTTCTCACTGATACTTAACCCTACACACATACTGATATTTGCACAGCAACACCTATATTACTGATACATTCTGCACTCACAGGCACTGTCACCACACACAGTTCTAAACACAATGATACAAATACAGCTATAACACACAATGCTCACATAGACACGACACAGCAAGACATTGCTACACTCTCTAACTCTCTCTCTCAACCACACACAGGTTTGCTGAAAGTTAAACACCCAGTTTGGGACACCCACACTGCTGTACATTAACCATCTAATACCATAAGCCCGACTGCACAACCACTTCCCTAACACAGTTTCCCCAAACACGACCCCCAGAACCACCTACTGAATGCACAATGGAACCCAAAGCACAGAGATACCCCTGACTGAACAGGGAACCCTTCGCAGTGATCACCACACAACACACAACCCATTAACAATACAATTATAATTATGAATATAGATAGGTATATCAAAATACAGAAATTTAAACACAGGGTTATGCAAAAAGCCCTAAGACACATTTCATCAAACACCTATCGTGCTGAATTCATATCCCACATTATTCATCATGAATACCCAAGCCAAAACCCTAAAAATCGAGATCAACCTACCCCTGCGAGATGAAATCAGTCTCCCTACAATACCTAGGGTTAGGGTTCCTGAAAAATTGGGGAAAACCCCATGTGGTCACCAAAACCTAATCCAAAACCCTAAAATTCGAACTACACAGCAAGGGTGGGTTCCTAATGGCCATTACCATCTAAAAACAGAAATTAAAGGAATACAAACTAGGGTTTTACCTGCAGGGAAGGTTTCTTCAATGAAGTTCTTCTTTCCCAAGTTTCTTTGACCCAAGTTTCCCTGATTTCCTTGCTTTGGAGGAGGAGAAAATGGAAGCCCTAGGTTTATCTCGAAAATGGGGTGGGGAATTGGTTTCTCTTGTGGAGGCTAGGGTTTTCTTTCTCTCTACGTGAAGAATAGCCTAGGAAGAGGCTTCCTTTTATATTAAACCTAGTTTTAGGGTTTCCATGCATAGTTTTTAGGTTAAACCCCCTGGCCCTCTCATGTAGAACCTAATCGACTCAGGTTCAGGCCTGCTAGAGTTTGAGGGTTCCATCCTAAATTTAAAATTCTAGGGTTTTGCTAGAATAGGGTTTACAAATTAGGGTTTGGTCATTAGGGTTTGCCCTAATGCGTTCTAGGGTTTGACCTAAAACCAAATGTCACTAATAATAATATAATTAGTTACAAAACTCAGCAATTAATTAAATTCATAATTATTCAAAAATAGTTAAATTACAGAAATGCCCTTATATGGAAAAGTGGTAGTGACACAAGTAAGTATGCAACAGGTTTAAATATACATAGGATCACTGGCTTCGATGCCACGAAGGGACGGGTTATAGTCTCAAGGCAAAGTGACGTGCAACGCGGGTGGCGAGCCCCGCTGCATAACACTTGCCGGGTAACATACGACTATACATACGTTCCGTCCGGATCGGATCGGTCCCGGCGCCCCGGTGACCGTCCGCGGAACTCATAACATACCTTGTGCACAAGTCGTCCGTGATCGAGAATACTCATAGAATTTGTTCCATAGCATACAGTTTTGCATAGTCATCCTGACAGTTTATTTCATAACAAGCATATATTTCCATACTTAGCACGATTCATAGAACAGTTATAGACGAACTAGCATACAAGATGATAACCGTTCATAAGTTTGTTGACAAGCATAATAACCAAGTTATTCTCTTTTATCTTGGTTTCTTTTATTATTACTTGGTATCGTTTGATCGGGGCGAAGGAGTGAGGCTTGGAAGCAGGGCTAGCTAATCGGGTTGGTAGCCACTCACTTAGATTTTGAAAAGAAGAAGGAAAGAGGTGCTTCACGACTCCGTTCGTAAGCCGCCTACTGCTCGTTCACCTGCACACGAACAGCTCGATTAATACTTCTTCCTCTCTTTCCAATCTCGAAATAGAAGTGCAAGTCAATGAACGAAAACAATGAAAACCATCGAAACCGTTCAAGAAAAACAAGCAAATCCTAAAACCAACTCAAAGCACGAAAGCAACAAGCGACATCGAAAACCGAGGCACTAAAAGATAGCAGCGGAGAGGTCCCTCCTGACTCTGCCGCTAAGCCGATCCTTGGGGCGCAGTCCACTGAATATGGGAATCGATTCCGAAGAAACAAATCCATAACGAGGACGAGTTCTTAATTCAATCTATCCCGATCGAACGATACCGTCTTGTGTTTCTTAGCCGCGCTTTCCGCATCGGGAGAACGGGGCGCTACATCCTACCCAACCAATTGGAAGTTTCGTCCCGAAACTTAAGAATATTAGGGGTTATTGGGTTGAGGCAGGAGCTTAGAGGGGAGTGGACAATCCCGAGCTACGTGGCCTTGCCCGCCACAATTGAAGCATAGACCTTTTCTGCTGTAACATCTATCAGTAGTGTGCCCACGTCTTCTACAAAAATCACAGTATGGTCTCTGGTTCCCTTTGTGGCGACCACCATCGTTATTTCGTTTTGCAGCATTATTTCCTCCATCGTCGCTTTGGCGTTTGTGACTGGATGTATGCACAGCGCCGACAGAAACGTGAGGATATTGTGGTTCGAGAGATAGGGCGTGATTCATGACTTCACGCATTGTCCCGTACTGATTATTGACCACGTGCGAATGGATGGCAGGACGGAGACCACCTTCAAACCTTCTAGCTCGACTCGCTGCATCAGGTAAATAGGCCCTAGCAAATTTGGAGAGTCGGTTGAATTCGGCGGAATACTCTTTAACTGTCATCCTGCCTTGCCTCAGTTGCACGAAGTCATTTTCCATTTGACGTTGTATTGGAGGGGGTATAAACTCCTCTTCGAACGCGGCACGAAAGGTCGTCCACGAGATCGCCTCCTCTCCGTGATCAAATTGGAGAGATCGTCGATGCACGTCCCACCAATCGTGTGCGTTGAGGCGGAGCTGTAGTTGCGCGCAGGCGATGCGCTTATCTTCGGGGACCTCTAGCAGAGTGAAGTGGTCTTCAATCTCGGCTAGCCAATCTAGAGCTACCACTGGGTCCTCAGTCCCGTTGAATGGGGTGTTGCAAACTTTCTTGAAATAGCCCAAGTTGAAGGCAGTCACGTCCCTCGGCCTTGGAATTTGAGGCGTCTCCACTTCAAGCACGGGCTGTTCCACCGGAGTCGCTGCTGTTACGGCAGAATGGTTGGCAGCCAAAGTCTGAACAATTTGTTGCAGGGCATCGACCTGCTTCTGTTGGACTGAGAATCGGGTCTCTAGATTACTCTCGAGCTTGTCTTGGCGAGCATCGTCTCGTTGTCGTTGCGATTCTAACATTTGCATTACCCGCTCAAGCGGGTCGACTTGAGACATGCCTCGTTGGCTCCGAGAGTTTCCCGAAGTACCCGTACTGCTTTCTTGTGTTTCGATCGGTGTTTGCGCTGCAGATTGCGCTGGATCCATTCCTTCAAAAGAAGGTAAATTACATTAGGATCATAATGTATTATGGACTTATTGCATGAATGTATCTTATTTTGGCCTAGCGAGTTCAAGAGTTCGCACAGGAATTTGATCGTTAAAGGAACTTTTCCAGCACGAAGTCTAAGAAACTTTGAATCTGTGCTCTGATACCACTATGTCACGCCCCGAGGCGTCCCCCGAGTCGTGGCCGCCGTGCGGGCCTGGAGTTGCGCCCGCACAAGGCTTTAATGATTTGCATAGCAAGCACATACTCAGAGTACGCAGATAAATTAAAACACAGATTTCAAACATAGAAAAGTTCTCTTTATTGATAATGAACATCTATTACAAACTCTTGAACGAGTTAGCTAATATGCCGAACGGCTTACAAAGAGATGACTCAAAATGAGATAGCAGTCCTGTACATTACATCCCTTTATAAACTCAAAACGATAAGGACCTCCAGGCTGGAGGATCGCTTTGCCACGGAGCTGCATTTGTGTATGAAGAGTTGCAGCTTCGGACTTCAAAAGGCTTCCGGGGGCGCGGTGAAGATGCGCCAACAGTTGGACTGGATCGGGTAGACGACTTCGGCTCCTCGCTCGGTTCGCCTTAGTGCGGAGAACCTGTTTCAATGAGGGTCGGCATATCGAAACATGCTGGTGAAGGCGAGCTAGCCTGACTATACCAATCAACACATTGTTTAGTGAAGCATGCATATTTTTGTGGGTTTCTATCTTGCCTTAGTTCATTTACAAGTAAGCAGCATATTGAATTTACTGAAATGAACGTGCCACCGTTCGGTAGATTTTACCTGACCGTCTAAATTACCTGTACAATACTTACCATGCCTTCCCTGAAACGAAGACACAAGTTAGTATGCAACAGGTTTAAATATACATAGGATCACTGGCTTCGATACCACGAAGGGACGGGTTATAGTCTCAAGGCAAAGTGACGTGCAACGCGGGTGGCGAGCCCCGCTGCATAACACTTGCCGGGTAACATACGACTATACATACGTTCCGTCCGGATCGGATCTGTCCCGGCGCCCCGGTGACCGTCCGCGGAACTCATAACATACCTTGTGCACAAGTCGTCCGTGATCGAGAATACTCATAGAATTTGTTCCATAGCATACAGTTTTGCATAGTCATCCTGACAGTTTATTTCATAACAAGCATATATTTCCATACTTAGCACGATTCATAGAACAGTTATAGACGAACTAGCATACAAGATGATAACCGTTCATAAGTTTGTTGACAAGTATAATAACCAAGTTATTCTCTTTTATCTTGGTTTCTTTTATTATTACTTGGTATCGTTTGATCGGGGCGAAGGAGTGAGGCTTGGAAGCAGGGCTAGCTAATCGGGTTGGTAGCCACTCACTTAGATTTTGGAAAGAAGAAGGAAAGAGGCGCTTCACGACTCCGTTCGCAAGCCGCCTACTGCTCGTTCACCTGCACACGAACAGCTCGATTAATACTTCTTCCTCTCTTTCCAATCTCGAAATAGAAGTGCAAGTCAATGAACGAAAACAATGAAAACCATCGAAACCGTTCAAGGAAAACAAGCAAATCCCAAAACCAACTCAAAGCACGAAAGCAACAAGCGACATCGAAACCGAGGCACTAAAAGATAGCAGCGGAGAGGTCCCTCCTGACTCTGCCGCTAAGCCGATCCTTGGGGCGCAGTCCACTAAATATGGGAATCGATTCCGAAGAAACAAATCCATAACGAGGACGAGTTCTTAATTCAATCTATCCCGATCGAACGATACCGTCTTGTGTTTCTTAGCCGCGCTCTCCGCATCGGGAGAACGGGGAGCTACACGCACCCTGCATACAAACTGGTGGATTATCAGTACATTGAATGCACTGGTGGGGAAGCTACTCGCCCGCTCGACAAATCCAAACACGTAGTACAGGTTCCGTGCACAACTATTAAGTTGTCTTTCTAGTTGCCTTAGGATCAGTTTTATGCAAACATTGAATAGCTTAACGTGTCGGGCAGTGCGCCGTGCGATGTTTGAGGAAACACGGCGAGACTTACCAACTTGCCATTTCTCCTTCCCTGTCCAAGGCAAACATGATTAATTCAAGCACGATAAGTATAAACATTCAGGAGGCATAGCATATGCAGACAGGAGGGTTCTTATAATATGATCGTTCAGGTGTTAAGTTATTCATTGATGCTATGCAATAACTCGTACGCGGATAGCCGCTAAGCGAGGATGACTTGTTATCTTTTGTTTCACAGGCAAGCACGCAACAGGTTAAATACACACGATAAACACACGATGCATTGCAAGCCATATTCACACGATAATCACACGAGGCATTGCAAGCATATACACACGATGATCACTGGCTGATGCCATAATGGACTAGTCAAGGACGTGAATAACATGCAACAAGAAAACACGAGGAGCTCATAAAACACGATGCGTTGCAAGTTACCCAGTCCGCACACGATTGACTATAAACACGAAGTCTGCCCGGATCAGATCGGTGCCAGTGCCCCAGCACCGTCCGCAGAACTTATATCCTTGTGCACAAGTTGTCCATGATCGAACACGATTGTTAATTTATACACGAGCACACGAGATTCATTTAGCTATTGGATATGCACAGTCTCCTGGGCTGCTGTAAGCCCACACATGAGGGAGACTTGCAGGGAGATCCAAATACCTGAATGAGTCTTGCCACAGGAACATGATTCTTTTACTTGGCATGATACAGTCCCCTGGATCGGGAACTGCCTTGGTGACCTAACGGTCCCGAATACTTGCGGGTTCATTCAGGCACGGAACGACTACGTAGTAGTCTCCCGGGGTTTGGATGAAAATACGGTAACATTCAAGCAGATAAGCATGCGTTTCTAAGGAACATGAACATGCACGTTGCTCGGACCCGAAGGTAAGCCGAGAGTTGAAACCGTTAAGGGAATTAGCATGCGAGGGTCTGAGTATAAGCAGTATTTCATTTCCATGTTCTAGCAAGCAATATGAGTTGGGATTATTCCCTTAGCTAGGTGCGTTGGATTTATTAGCATGCAGGGGGTGATTCACCTAGCGACTTGCATAATATTCCAGATTTTATGTGTGCTGGCTAAGCAAAGACAAGTTCACCGTAGCCACCCACCTTAGCGATGATTCGCCTCGGTAGAGCGATACGTCAAGCGAGCCTCTGAAAGTCCAAGCCGGATTCCTATAGGGACAAGTCTGGATATCTTTTGCTTCTTGATCGAGGCAAAGCAGGTCGGGACAGTTGCACTATTGCCGATTGAGTCGGCAGTCCACTTGAGCGGAATGGGGTGTTACATCCTACCCAACTTAGAAAAAGTCTCGTCCTCGAGACTTACTAAGGACAAGCAGTAATCTAGGGTTGAGGCAATCCTAGACAAGTCGTTTGTACTTGTTCATTTGGATATTCACTTGCACAAGCGTCGAAATCAGCATATCGCTTAGACTGGATCGTGCGCACTTTCGAAACGCGCTTCTAGCGTGAACATGTCAACCAGCTTAGTGATAGCGAAGTCTCAGCACTCGAGTTCACCTTTTCTTAAGTCTTGGATGGTGCACTAGTTCAAGGCGTCCCTCGAATAGATGCATTCAACCAAACTTAGAGTTAGTAAAATCTCGGACAAGCTACTAGCGATACTCTCAAGGGTTCGCACAGGTTGGCACAAAGGCCACTCGCAGCATACAACCAGACAAGCAAGCATATCATTCAAAACGTATTTCGAAAGTATTTAGACTTATTGTTGGAACATCCCATCGAGACATTGAGAGAGAGCGTGCACATAACCCACGAACGAGCTTTCGAAACAGAGATATCGAATCGAAGTCCAAAGGCGTAGAAGCCAGGCTCTGATACCAACCTGTCACGCCCCGATCTCCCGCAGGCAAATCGGCCGTTCCCGCTAGGCGAGAATCACCCTCGCCAGCGCTCCCGCGGAACGATCGCTTAACCCATCCGGGCGTGATGCCGCACGAGCGTGATCCACGCCCGTGCAAGGCCATGGTTTATTGGCTGGCGGCAAGAGTTCTAAGCCACAGAGTCACACAGATTGTCCGAGTGCAGCGGAGTGATGAACGCATAGGCGATCGGTAACAGGTTCACTGAGTCGACAAATATAGCGAAAGCATTAAAACAAGTAAAGTAATCTCTTTATTGATATGAACAAGTGTTACAGGCGGCGTATAGCCGAGATTACAAGTCGCTCAAGCCTCTCTCTCTGAAACAGTAAAAGCGTGCCAAATGGCTACAACTGTGGAATGAATATACAGGCGATGGTCAGGCGATGTTCACAACTTATGTCTTGTATATGTGCTTCAGTTCCGGACGCACCGTTGCTTCGGAGTGATGTCCACGCCTTAGCACGCACGTTGGAGGCGTCCGCACCGAACGAGGTTCTTCCGCACCCTGCATACAAACTGGTGGATTATCAGTACATTGAATGCACTGGTGGGGAAGCTACTCGCCCGCTCGACAAATCCAAACACGTAGTACAGGTTCCGTGCACAACTATTAAGTTGTCTTTCTAGTTGCCTTAGGATCAGTTTTATGCAAACATTGAATAGCTTAATGTGTCGGGCAGTGCGCCGTGCGATGTTTGAGGAAACACGGCGAGACTTACCAACTTGCCATTTCTCCTTCCCTGTCCAAGGCAAACATGATTAATTCAAGCACGATAAGTATAAACATTCAGGAGGCATAGCATATGCAGACAGGAGGGTTCTTATAATATGATCGTTCAGGTGTTAAGTTATTCATTGATGCTATGCAATAACTCGTACGCGGATAGCCGCTAAGCGAGGATGACTTGTTATCTTTTGTTTCACAGGCAAGCACGCAACAGGTTAAATACACACGATAAACACACGATGCATTGCAAGCCATATTCACACGATAATCACACGAGGCATTGCAAGCATATACACACGATGATCACTGGCTGATGCCATAATGGACTAGTCAAGGACGTGAATAACATGCAACGAGAAAACACGAGGAGCTCATAAAACACGATGCGTTGCAAGTTACCCAGTCCGCACACGATTGACTATAAACACGAAGTCTGCCCGGATCGGATCGGTGCCAGTGCCCCAGCACCGTCCGCAGAACTTATATCCTTGTGCACAAGTTGTCCATGATCGAACACGATTGTTAATTTACACACGAGCACACGAGATTCATTTAGCTATTGGATATGCACAGTCTCCTGGGCTGCTGTAAGCCCACACACGAGGGAGACTTGCAGGGAGATCCAAATACCTGAATGAGTCTTGCCACAGGAACATGATTCTTTTACTTGGCATGATACAGTCCCTTGGATCGGGAACTGCCTTGGTGACCTAACGGTCCCGAATACTTGCGGGTTCATTCAGGCATGGAATGACTACGTAGTAGTCTCCCGGGGTTTGGATGAAAACACGGTAACATTCAAGCAGACAAGCATGCGTTTCTAAGGAACATGAACATGCACGTTGCTCGGACCCGAAGGTAAGCCGAGAGTTGAAACTGTTAAGGGAATTAGCATGCGAGGGTCTGAGTATAAGCAGTATTTCATTTCCATGTTCTAGCAAGCAATATGAGTTGGGATTATTTCCTTAGCTAGGTGCGTTGGATTTATTAGCATGTAGGGGGTGATTCACCTAGCGACTAGCATAATATTCCAGATTTTATGTGTGCTGGCTAAGCAAAGACAAGTTTACCGTAGCCACCCACCTTAGCGATGATTCGCCTCGGTAGAGCGATACGTCAAGCGAGCCTCTGAAAGTCCAAGCCGGATTCCTGTAGGGACAAGTCTGGATATCTTTTGCTTCTTGATCGAGGCAAAGCAGGTCGGGACAGTTGCACTATTGCCGATTGAGTCGGCAGTCCGCTTGAGCAGAACGGGGTGTTACAACTGGAACCGTATCGATCCGGAGGAAAATATTTGATTCGTGCTCGTCACGATGCATAGCGGGACCTCCAGCAGGGCTTGCTACCCGGGCTGATAGGGCGCGCCGCTAATGCTGGAAATATGTCCCTAAGGTGTCGATCACACCAATGACCACATAGACTAGAACGCATGCTAACTTATTGTCTTGTGCAGATGGTAAGTATACTTGTGTTTCGTTGCAGGAAAGGCGTGCATCGATTGAGTAAGCAATCGGTGTACTGGTTGGATTCAATGCTATATTCATTCCTATCAAAACATACAACTGATATGAATTGATTTCACTTGCTTCCTTATAGAAGCTACCTTAATGCATGCTCGCCCCTAACAAGCTAGTGTCGATTTAGTCGAGTGGGTTCATCCCGCTTACCAGTACAAGTTGAGTACTGACCCATGTTGTGGGCAACTATTTCAGGCACTCAAACGGTGCAATGCTAGAGCATAGCGAGGAGGCGTTAGGAGCACCTCTATTTTGAAGTATAGCTGGAGTCAGTTCATTTTGGAGGCATGGACTTCAATCTATACAAGGGCGTAATGTGCAAACAACGTGGACTATCTGACGGAGCGCGTCCTGCATTTTGAGTTATCTTTTGTAATGCAATTCAATAGCCGAGAAGGCGCATCAATGTAAACTCTATGTAAATTACTCTGAATATTCAATGAAAAAGCATGTTTCTTCCGCATTTGTGTTCAAATCTCTGTGAATGTGTTTTATAATTTGTGTTTCAAAATGGGTTCCTAAAACTGCAAGTTCTTGCCTTGTGCGAGCGCAACCCCAGGCTCGCACGGCATCACGCCCCTAGCGAGGACGAATCGGTTCCATAAAGGATCCGGCGAGGACGAAAGACCCTTTCGGGATCGGGGCGTGACAGCGCCCGACTCCGACCGGCGCACAGCCATCCCCTCGCCATCCTGTGCTCGTCCGGCAATCCCGCAGAGACTCCTCGGTAGCCGACCGGCCACTGAGCCGACTTCGGCTTGTTCCCGACCGCAGCGGTGCTCTCCCGACCAGCAACACTTTGGCCGACCACTGTGTTCTTCTCCCCCGCTGTGTGCTTCCCTCCGGCCACCACCAGTTTACTACCTCTGGCCACCACCAGTTTACTACCTCCGGCCACCACCAGTTTACTACCACCACCACCAGTTTACCACCACCACCACCACCAGTTTACCACCACCATCACCACCAGTTTTTGCCACCACCATCACCACCTCCGGTCACGCTCCGGCCAGCCATCAACCTCGCCGCGTTGAGGTCGATTCTTACCCTCCCCTCTCTTGTGTTTAATTCCAGAAATTATTATCTAACTAAATAGGATTTAATTATACAAGGATGTGTGAATGCTAGCTAGGGTTGTAGTTATATAGTGTGGATATATATGGTTAGTGTGGGGAGTATTTAATATGTGATTAGGGTTAAGTATAGATGATTATTAATTATTTTGTATTAATGTTTATATTTTTGCTATGCTAGCTAGGGTTTTTGGATTATTTATGAGGGTGGATAGTGTACTGTGGTAAATGAAATATATGGTTGAGGTATACATAGGTTATGTTATGATGATTAAATAAGAACATGGATGAGGTATGTTATGATGATTAAATATGAACACGGATGAGGATTATGTTAATGATGACTAAAATATTTTAGAGTCTATGTAGTTTAGTGTAGTGACCTTGTAACTTATGTATTATGAAGTTTGGATTTGGATGTAGTACTTGGATGGAAAATTAGGGTTGGCTTCTACATAAATTATCACGATTTAATTAAAAATATGTGCTCGAGGAGAATAGAGTTTTGACCTTGGAGCCAACTAATCGGGATATATCATACATGGTGGAAATGTTAGTTTATTTTCGGAGAATTAAAATCGAGGAGAGTGTACCGATGATTAGCTGATTTGACCATCGTACCGATAGTCAACTGTAGTCAACCCCATAGTGACTTGTCCCTATGAGTCGTAGCTGAGACTGAGTTTAGGTGTGGATGTGTGTAGCACCCCTGTCTGTCGTAAATAGATTATTGATTCTGATTTGTAATTCATCTCTAGGTACTGCGAGACCTGAGGACTTGGACGCGGTACCAGATCCCCCACATCAGCAGCCGCACGCAGGCAAGTGTACCTTGCCACCCTGTATTTCAGTTTACAGATATTTATTGTTTCGTTATGTACCTTGTGCACATAGTTATGTAGACGTTCGATACTTCACGACCGGTTCACAACCGGGTGAAGACGTACGTCGTAACGCCTTAGAAGGATTGTTGGATGTTTCGTAGCATCCCGATATGCGTACCTGAGTATATCGATACCCCAGGATACACTCATCCACTGTGATTATGCCAGATTCCCGTATCCTGATACTGACATCATGACCAGAGACTGGGACGACCTTAGGGTCGCGTCTGTTGAGTTATCTTCCGTGTGTCGAGACTGTAGTTAGAGGGTCAGGTTCAACGCACAATCGTTGACCGCTTGGGAAGGAAAAGATAGTTACTAGACGCTTGGGCTCCTCTGCACGCGCTTATATATTTATGTAGTATTTATATTATGATCCTGTATCTAGTGTAGTGGTTTCACCCGTGTGACTCTTTGCCTGGAGCTGCGGTACGTGCCGTGTGTTTCCGTGTCCGGAGCTACGATTTTATTTTGGACAGCCCATGCATCGAACATTGTCTTTAAACTGTGTCACACTTGTTTGTTTATGATAGATTACCCTGTCGTGCACTTGTACTTTCTGTTACTTGGCATGTTGTATTATTGTACCTTGTTACGTCCCTCTGAGGACCTAGTTCCCTGCCAGTTTTGCAGCATAGATGATTACGGAGCATTTGGAGTTGCTGTTGGAGATGCATGTCTGGAAAGCATGGTACCAGGTACTCACATCTTATCTACCGACATTATGGTTATTGTACATTGATTATTCATCTGCTGCTGTAGCCTAGTTTTATAGACTCTTACTTCTTCTCTAGTCTATTCGAGTTAGTGTGTTATTGGGCGGCCGACTCTAGCACATATAGCTCTTTCTTGTATACTGTTGTACATTGTGGATTGAAACATAGAGGTTTACATTTATGGGATATCTAGATAGTACCTTTTATATAACAGCTTATACGTATTCGAGTCAGACCAGAGTCTGGTTGAATGCGTAGCTGGCGTGTCATGTATTCCTGGTCCTACGTATTTTGGGACTGGGCGTGACAAAGAGAGAAGTGAATGAATGGAATGAAGGGGGAAGAGGGGGCCGGCCATGTCATGGAGAGTAGGGTTAAAGTTAGATATAGGTACAAAGTCTAAAATACCCCTCCTACAAGTCATGCTAATTAGGGTTTGGATTTGGGGTTCCAAATGCATTCTAACTAAACCCTAATCACTCCAACTAACTAATTAGAATATAAATAACATACTCTAAATCGATAAATAAGTCTGACAAGGGTGTTGGTTGTGTCTGACAAGGGTCCACTAGGGTCTGACATGGATCAAGACTAGCCAAAATCCTAAAACAACTAATAAAAATAAATACATGCAACTAATTAAATATAAATACAAATATTTATGATCAATACATAATTTACCAAATTAAAATAAAAAATCCTATTTTTAGAATTGGGTAGTGACAAGCCTACCCTCCTTAAAATAATTTCGTCCTCGAAATTAAAAGAAGAAACTAGGACAAGAATGCAAAGAAAAGAAAGAACCATACCTCAAGGCTCGAAAAGATAAGGGTATCGCTCTCGCATTTCATCCTCCCTCTCCCAGGTCGACTCACCTGGAGAATGATGCCTCCACGCGACGCGAACCAAGGGAATAGTCTGGTTCCTAAACAACTTCTTCTGTCGATCCAGAATCTCCACCGGCTGCTCTGGATAGCTAAGATTAGGGTCCACCACAATCTCTGAGTGATCCAATACGTGACTGGGATCTGCCACGTACAGTCTCAACTGTGACACATGGAACACATCATGAACTTCCTCTAGCGTAGGCGGCAAATCTAGCTTATACGCCACAACGCCGACCCTCTCAAGGATGTTGAAGGGTCCGACAAAACGTAGGCTAAGCTTCTCGCCTCCATCGAAATGAATAGTGCCCCACGTCGGAGAAATCCTCAGGAACACCAGATTACCAACCTAGCACAAACAAGGTCTCAGCACTTAATCTAAAACAAGCAATCACAATCAAGCACAAGAACATAATCTAAATTCTAAAATATACCTCAAACTCCAAAGGTCTCCGGTGGCTATCGGTCCAATACCACTGCCTGTCCTGCGCCACCCGAAGTCTATCTCTAATGAGCTTGACCTTCTCCGCTGCATCCACCACCATCTCCGGGCCAAGCAAAACTCTCTCGCCTACATCATCCCATGATAACGGAGTACGACACCTCCATCCATACAATGCCTCGAATAGTAATATCTCGATACTAGCTTGGTAGCTGTTGTTGTAAGCAAACTCTACCAAGTGCAAGTGATACTCCCATGAGCCTCTGAAATCTAGAACACAAGTGTGAAGCATGTCCTCGAGGGTCTGAATGGTCCTCTCTGACTGACCGTCTGTCTGCGGGTGATATACAGTACTAAACTTGAGCTGGGTGCCCAAGCTAGCCTGCAGACTCCTCCAGAAATATGAAGTAAAGCGACTGTCCCGGTCTGATACTATGCTCACAGAAACTCCATGCAGTCTGACTATCTGGCGCACATACATCTCTGCTAGTCTCTCCGTAGACGTACCCACTTTGAATGGTAGAAAATAGGCCTATTTTGTCATGCCCCAGTCCCAAAATATCGAGGGACTAGACACGTGGCAATGGCCAGCAGCATGCCCCGATGGACAAACCCAATTTAATGGATCCATCGGGCATACTTAAGCTGTATTACATCAGTCAGGGTTTTACTATTCTCATCCACAAATAAAGATAGCAAAGTCATCAAAAGACATATTAGACAACAACAGTCTAAGTAAATAAAATCGGAGAACAATCCGATATTAAGTCTGTTTACACAAGTTCTCAAAGACAGGAAATAAAGAGTTTAAATTAACAGGAATTAAAGTCTATTTGCCATAATACTGAGCAGGGTGAAGCAATTGTTCAGGAGAAGTCCTCAGCGATCACCTCGTCCTCAGGTTCAGGTACTGCTCCGAGTAGTGCCCCTGTTCCGTACACCTCAGGGTAGATCTCGTCTGCTATAACTGGAGAACAAAACCAGGTCCTCAGAGGGACGTAACAAGGTACAGAAGAATACGAGCCATAATACAGTGAATGAACATGCAAGTCAACCAAGATGTTAAACTCAAGAGTAGCATCAGAAATTAATAAGTCTAAGACAGTGGCATGCCGATGTTGCTATCAAACAAATCTGGGTAAATAATTAAACTAGCTAAGTGATCATGCAAGTGAGAGTTATTATTCATACTCAGGCTGAGACTACTACAGGATCAGTGACAAGAAACCATAGCAGTATTTTCTCGAAGGGCCAGTACAGGTGCCAAAGCTCTGTGTCAGAGACTAGGACACTTTCAGATAACAATATATAATATTTATTCAGCCTTGATATGGTAATACTCTCCCCACCCAATGTAATCTCACGTCACAGTTCTTAATGTTCATGTTACGCAAGATTAAAACTAATGCAGTCAGTCATGTTCAAAGGAAATAAAGCTTAAGTCATGAAATCTATATCTTATACAAACCCCCTTGAATAATCAGGAAGATTCTGTATCATGCTTTGTGTCAGGTATCCTGGGCTTAATTTACTTGATAGGGCAAGTTCAACAGTCATAGAAATTAAAACAAGAGAATCAAAATGAATTAAATGCTGCATTTTATGGCAAGGTACACTTGCCTGGATTTTCGGTTCCAAATGTTGCTCTGGCTTCAGCTGGATTTCCAAGCAGTACTTCGGTTGCTGAAATAGACATCACCATCAGGTTCAGAACACATCAATCAGCTAGGAACGCCTGTCCTTGAGTCCACTTTGGAGACAAGGGCAAAAACGTCATTTTCGGGTCAAGGTGGGGTCCAAATGTGGGCCGCTTTACACCGAAAAATGTGCCAGGGTCAAAGGTCTCAAAAATAGTCTAACTTAATGTTAACAGGTCAGGAACGTTGATACGAACCCAACGGAACTTCCAGAATTGGATTCCGATGAGCCGTTCTCAAAATCGCCCGTCGGGTGGAGCCTGTGGGGCCCACGACACACGATTTTGTCAACGTTCTCAGAATCGAACCAAACTTGGCTCACAGGACCAGCGTATTGCTATGAGTCCAATGGCGTAAGTTTTGTCTCGATCTGACTTGTGTACACTAAGTTACAGCGAGAAACAGAATGGTCGAATACGAGACGATGTCCGCGGATACGTACTGATTTCGGTGTGCACGCACATCTGAATCAGCTTCTGCGAAAGCCCTCACGTCCGTATCAACGACGCACACGTATCGGTGAAGACCGCACGTGACCAAACCGTCCCGTTTGGCGGGGCGCACCCGGTTCCGGGGTGAAACAGGGTCTGGTTTTTCCTGTTTTTGGATCGCGGTGTGTGATCACCACAGGACGCGATACCCCGAGCAGTTTATCCGGGCATCGAGAGGGTCATACAGGCTACGCGATGCAATTTACGGAATCGAATTTCGAGCTACGAGCACAAAGTTATGAATACCTAAAGTGAGTTGAAAAACCGAGTTCAAATCATGTCCTCGTGTCCTGTGTCCAACCGAGTCGAATCCTTGCTGTGTCCGAGTCCAAGCCCTGTCCACTGTTAGGTTTAGGGCTCCGGTGTCTGACTTCGCCGGAGCGGACCGGAGGAGGGCGGAGCGGCGCTTCGCCGATGTTGGCCGTAGGCGGCTGGGGGATTGAGGCGAGGCGGTCAGCTGCTACGGTCCTCCGGCGAGGCGCCGGAACGGAGTCGAGGCGGGGAGGATGGGGCTCGAAAGGTGGCAGTGCTGGCTGGGCGGAGGAAGGCAGGAGGAGAGAGGTCGGAGGGAGGCCGGGCTTCGTCGGGGACGGCGAGGTCGGGGAAGGCGGATCAGCCGGCGGAGGGAAGGCTGGAGGTTTATATAGGGGAGATGGGGAGAGGAAACGGCGGCGGTTGCAGCCGGCGGAGGTGAGGGGTCGGGGTCCGGTGAGGGAGAGGAAGCGGAGGAGCTGCGCTGGGCGGTGAACGGGCGGCGGCGGCGGCCGTTCTGGCGGCGGGGAGTTGAACCGAGGGGTCGGGACTGTGCGGGTTGGGGAGATGAGATTCGGGTCGGGTTCGGGTCTAAGCGGATCCGACCCGATCCACTAGGATAGGGCATGGGTTGAGTAGGTTTAGGCGGGTCGGGTCTGAAATGAACCCGGATCCGACCCAATAGGAAATTGGGTTTAATTAATAAATCTGGTTTAATTAGTTTAATTAATTAATTAGTATTTAGGGCTTTAAAAATCCATCCGGGGTCCAATAAATTCCCGAAAAATTACCCTATGTCTGGTTTTCTATTTTACACCATAAAATATTATTTTTATAATATTTTAATATGATTTATTAACATTTAAAAAAAAATTAATAATTAAAGAACCTGAATTTAATTTCAGAAAAATCCAAGAAAATTCCAGAAAATGCAGAAAAATCCAACTTAAAATTCTTTGAAAAATCAGGGGGATTACATATTTGGTCAACCTGTCTACGATGACCCAAATCACATCCTTCCCTCTTGGAGAACGGAAAAGCCCAGAAACAAAATTCATGGTCACATGCTCCCATTTTCACTCTGGAATGGGTAACGGCTGGAGCAACCCTCCTGGCCTCTGCCTCTTCGCCTTCACCTGCTGGCACACTAAGCATCGGGATACGAAGCGTGCTACCTCCCGCTTCATCCCTACCACCATACATGCTCTCTCAGATCTCTATACATCTTGTTGGAACCTGGATGCATAGAGTACTGGGATCGATGCACCTCCTGAAGAACCTCCTCGCGCAACGACCCACTCGGCACACACAACCTGGTACCGTGCCGCAATAAACCATCATCAGCAATGGTGAAGTCATCTGATACTCCAATCTGAACCTGTGCCCTGATGCTCCTCAGGGACCCATCCTCAAACTGTGTAGCCCTGATCCGGTCTATCAACTCTGACTGAATCTGCAGTCCCTACATCTACATCTCAACTCCAGGCACTATTACCTTAATGCCCAAGCTCTCTAGATCTGCCAGAAGATAACAATCTGTAGTCAGGCACATAGCTACCGGATACCTACTCAGCATATCCGCAACTACGTTCGCCTTTCCTGGATGGTACTACAACAATATGTTAAAGTCTTTCATCAACTCCAACCATCTCCTTTGTCTCATGTTCAACTCTTTTTGGATAAACACATACTTCAAGCTCTTGTGGTCAGTGAAGATCTCCACACGCTCTTCGTATAAATAGTATTTTCACAACTTCAGAGCAAAGATGACCACTGCCAACTCCAAATCGTGGGTAGGGTAGTTCTTCTCATGATGACGTAATTGTCTGGAAGCTTAGGCAATCACCCTCCCATTCTGCTCCAATACACAACCCAGTCCCTTCCCCGATGCATCACTATAGATAGTGAATCCTCCAGAACCTGATGGCAACGTCAACACGGAAGCTATCGTCAACCTCCTCTTCAGCTAATCAAAGGCGACCTGGCACTCCTCTGACCAAACAAACTTCACATCCTTCCAGGTCAGCCTAGACAACGGTTCTGCAATCCGGAAAAAATCCTGAATAAATCTCCTGTAGTAACCTGCCAGCCCCAGGAAACTCCTGACCTCTGCTACTGAACTCGGAGCACTCCATTCCTCAACTGCCATGATCTTCCTCGGATCCACCGAGATCCCCTCTCCTGTCACCATATGACCAAGGAATTCAATCTTGTCAAGGAAGAACTCGCACCTCAAAAGCCTTCCATAAAGCTTCACCTTCCTGAGAGTCTCCAGCACTATCCTCAGATGCTCCTCATGCTCCTCTGGGGTCTTTGAATACACCAAGATGTCATCTATAAACACTACCACAAACCTGTCCAGATGCTGATGGAATACCTTGTTCATCAGATTCATGGACACTGTCGGGGCATTAGTCAACCCAAACAGCATCACCATAAACTCATAATGTCCATACCTGGTCCGAAAAGCTGTCTTCGGAATATCCTCCCTTCTGACCTTCACCTGGTGGTAGCCTGTCCTAAGATCAATCCTGGAAAACACCCTCGCTCCGCTCAACTGGTCAAAAAGATCATCAATACGCGGCAGCGGATACTTGTTCTTGATTGTGAGGTTGTTCAGAGCCCTGTAGTCGATCCACATCCGTATAGACCCATCCTTCTTTGGCACAAAAAGTACCGGAGCACCCCACGGAGAAGAACTAGATCTGATAAATCCCTTGTCTTGAAGCTCATCCACCTGCTTCTTCAACTCTACCAGCTCACTATTGCTGACTCTATAGACGTACTGGGATATCGGCTCCGCGCCTGGCCCAAGTCTATAGAGAACTCCACATCTCTGTCCAGAGGTAACCCTGGCAACTCCTCCGGAAAGATATCCATGAACTCCGTTATCAATGGATATGGCAACCTCTGTTCTACCACCAGGGCTCCGTAGAAGACTCCCTCACTCTGCTCTGTTGTTCCTCTGGCAAACTCAAAATCTGGCTCTCCCGGTGGACTAAACAACACTCTGCCTCCACGACAATCTATACTATCATGGTGCATACTCAACCAATCCATCCCGAGTACATTGTCGTAGCTCGAAAGTGGCATTATGAGTAGGCACACACTCAACTCCCAGTCTCTCAAGGTAACTCTCCGATCTCTGCAGACATCACTGACTAGGATGATGCCACCCCCGGTCGTGATCTTGCAGATTCTAGCTAAAGGTTCAGCAATAAGATGGTGTCTAACAGCAAAAGATACAGACACAAAGCTATGGGAAGCACCAAAATCAAATAAAGCAAGTGTTGGAATAGAATCAAGAAGAACATAACCTGAGATCACATCACCAATGGGCTCGGGCTCCTCGACGGTCAGGGCAAAAGCTCGCCCTTGCTGTCCTCCTCGGTGCTGCTGGTGGTGCTGGGCAAACCTCTGCTGCTGAGTCTGCAAAGGTTGTCCTCTCTGCTGTACTGCAGGTGCTATGGCTGGTCCCCTTTGAGCGGCTCCTCTGCCATGAGCTGTACGAGTGAGTGCTGAAGGGAAATCACTTAACTGGTGATCTGTCGTACCACATAACAAGCATATGCCCAGCCTCTTCCTGCAAATGTTCCATCCATGCCCCGGCTTCCTACAGAAAGGGCAAGGGATGGGCTGCCTCGGACCCTGCTGTTGTTCCTGCCTCTGCTGCTGGGACAACTGCTGAAAAGGCGTACGACCCTGACCCTGGTGCTGTTGAGTCTGCTGGAACGGCCTCGTCTGCTGGAAATGGGGCCTCTTGGCTGGGCCCGCACTGCTGCTTGCTCCGGAAGCATCTCTATTCCTCTTGGACTTCAGCTCCAAGTCGTCCTCAGCCCTCTGAGCATCACTCACAATCTGCTCGAAGGTCGCCTCGCGGTCACTCCTAGTCAAGGACTTGACCGCCATGACCAAACCCTTGCGGAACTTCCGCGCCTTTGCTGCCTCGCTCAAGCCCTCTACAAATCTGCCTAGACGACAGAACTCTACTGTATACTCGTCCACCAGCATGCTCCCTGGATGAGTGCCCTCAAACTGGCTCTCCAAGGCACTGAGAGCCACATCCGAAAAGAATTTCTCCTTGAAAAGCTTCTTAAAATCCTCCCAAGTATGTCCCGGTACCGCTATCCTCGTGTCAGTACGGTACCAAGTAAGGGCAAGATCGAACATCTGGCTGCCCGATGCCTCTATCTGCATGCTGTCTGGGATCAGTGTCAGCCTGAAGATCCCCTCGATATGCTCGATCCAGTCATCCGCGTACAGGATCCCCTCTGTACCCCGGAACTCCGTGGGCCGCATCCTCTGGAAGTCAATGATGTTGTCCGGCCTAGGATGTTGTGCCTGTTCTACCTGTGGCTGGATCTGAGCCACTCTGTCTACTGCCATCATGGCCACCTAGTGGGCATTCTCAATGCCCAACCTCATCACGTCTACCTGTCGGTGTTGTGCGTCCATCATCTCCCTGAAGAACGTGAACAACTGGGCAGCGTCTACCGGTGCAGGAGGTGGTGGAGGAGGTACCACCGGAACAACAGGGGTAGCTCTCGGATCGACAGGTGGAGGAGAATCTTCGAGAGAAGCAGATGCTCCCTCAACCGCAGGAGTGGTGAGTGGAGCGGTAGCAGCTGCCTGAAGTCGAGCAGGACGAGAGGTAGCAGACCTCTCGGTGGCAGCTGCTGGAACGGTGCGGTGTGACCGTGTCTTCGGAGGCATCCTGAACACAGATCAAAATAAGTCAATACGGTGCAAGATACGATATCATCAGGGAATGACAGTAATATTTCAAAAGAAAACAATTTCAGAAAAAATTAAAGATAGCAAAAGATCAGGAAGGGTCCTAGTTGTGATTGAGCACACTCTCTCTCAGCCTATATCCTATATCCTATCGCAGGTAGACCTAGAAACTAGACCTGCATGGGCCACCACCAATAGAGATGTCTCTCTTCTAATTTGTTTTTTCTCTCTATCTTATCATTATTTCTAGAATTTTCTTATCGATTTTTGACTAGGACAAATTTAGGCATGTCAAATTATTGACCGAAAATTTGCATTCGATCAAATAATATCCAGAATTTCATATTTATCGAATATCAGATGCGAATACGGAAAGTGTCATATCCGATCCGATAACATCTGATCCGATAATAGAATAATTAAATATATAAAATATATTTTAATTATATATATATGAACGGTGTAGATTACATTTGATAGAATCAAATATTTTGATTACAACTTACAACTCTAAAACTAAATATATTTTAATTATATATATAAATATATATATATATATATATATATATATATATATATATATATATATATATATATATGAACGGTGTAAATTACATTTGATAGAATCAAACGTTTGGATTACAACTTACAATTCTAAAACACTTATAGAATCCTTATTGGTTAGAATATTATCCGATATCCGATAAAATAAACGGTAATGGATACGGGAGATAAAACTCATATCCGATAGCTATCGGTTAGGATGTGATAATATCAACATTCGACCGATAAGCTACCATTGACAGGCCTAGACACAGTATTTATAATTATTTACAAACCCTTTGTGTGTTTAATGCATCATTTTGTTAAATTTTGTATAATAAATGTCCATAAAGATTAAAGAATGAGGTAATATCAAGGTCTAGAAGCAATAAATAGTTGAATTGGTGAAGCTGATTGTTCATGTAAATAATAATCCCAGTCAAATGTCAAATGTCAAATAGTCAAATAGTCAAATGATCCAGACGCTCCCAACCGTGGGTCAAGCTACCTCAACTGAAAGCACATCCACCGTGCATTCCAAGAGAAGAGAAGCTTTACATATTTCTTGTTGCTATTTGCTGTTGGGCTCTCTCACCAATGACGTTTGCGAGAAACCGCTCTCCCGTCACCGTCAGTCTGAAAAGTTGGCGTTCATTTCGGAAGACAACGAATTTTTGTATGAGTTTTGTTAACAGCATCTCCGACCCTACTGTCTTGTTTCTGACACGAACCAGAAGGCAATAATTTTTTTTTTTGACAAAATTATATTCACACAAAACAATAAGATAGAAAAATATTTTTAATATAAAAGTATTAAAAAATATAAAAAATATTTTTTTTCAACTTCCAAGATAACTTTTTTACTTTTTTATTTTTTATAAATACTTTTATTCATAAATACTTATGTCGAATAAAGTCATTGTGAAGTCCATTGTCTAGATTTAGACAACCAATTTTACATTTTCTTTGTCATGTCATTATCATGTCAATTTCACAATAGACTTCACATTTGCATTAGATAAAGATTTTTGAAATAATAGGTTGTGAATCATATGTGGCAACCATTTTTTGCAAACTCACAACAGGGTTGAAGATGCTCGAAGGCACATGTTAAGAGCATCTCCGACCCAGTTGCGAGTTTGGAAAACATGATTGCCACATAGGAATCACAAATTTTTATTTCAAATTTTTTTCTCCAATGCAAATGTGAAATAAATTGTGAAGTTAATATGACAATGAAATGTCAAAGACAATGTAAAGTTGGTTGTCTAGATCTAGAAAATGGACTTCACCTTCCACATCATCAATTATGAATAAAAATATTTATAAAAAAAGGAAGAAGTGAAAAAGTTATTTTGGATGTTGGAAAAAAGTAGTTTTTATTGTCTTTCTAATATTTTTTCATTGGAGAACATTTTTCTATCTCACTGTCTTATGTGAATATGATATTGTCACATAGGAAAGATATTGTCTGTGTCTCATGCCACGTAGGAATCACAACATAAAACAAGACAATATGATTGGAGATGCTCTAACACATTAGAAAATGTATATTTTGTATTGGTATTTCAATCAGCACATTTATCAATGCATCTTTCACATTTATCAATATACATTTCAAATAAAAGATACATCGGTAAATTTGCTAGTGATATTATTAAAATAGAATGCACATTTTTTTATGTATTAACATGTATCCTTATAAAGTAGATCTGTTGTCCCACATTAGTAAGGTCCATCCCACATTCTAGATTTTATATTTAAAATGTAGGAGCTCATTTTATAGAATCGTAGTCTCATCCCTAGTTTCAATTTCTAGATTTTGGATCTCATTCCACCCATAGGAGCTATAGGTTGAGCCTCCCAATTTCTAGATTCTAGATTGTAGGAACCCATTTTTTATAATAGTAAGTTTCAATTTGATGTCAAACTTTCTAGATTCTAAATTTTACATTATTTTTTTTATACATCAATTTTTGACACACAATTTTTGGGACCGGAACTCACTTTATCTATTATTTTCATACATCAAACCCATTCTAAATTTAACTTTTTTTGAAAATTTAGACACGCTAACATTTTTTTATTATTATTATTCTTCGGAACCAGGGCGAAATGATTTATTCTCCCAAGTGCGTACAAGTCCCTTGAATCTAACATATTAAGAATGGGCTTGGAATTGTTAATTAGAGACTATTTCTACTATTTTTGTGAGATCACTTTGAAGTTTTCAGATAATAACTTATAATATTTTTGTTCAAAAATCAGTTTAGTACAAAATAACTTTAGTTGATCCTGTGGGCTTAAGTGTGAATAGTGTACAATTGATGGACTTGGACGCAAATAACTATGACACAATGGAACAATTCGCATCCAATAAATCAAGGGAAAATTGTATATTAAGTATCAAATTTCTGTTAAATTGTACCAAAAATATAAAATTTAAAAAAATTATAAACTCAGCTCCAATACATCCTTCAGAAGGACATTTTTTTTCCCCACAATTTATGTCATTTTGAATGTCGTATATTTTGTCTTTATATTTATTGATCCCAATTATTTTATATATAATATTATTAAATTTTTTAGAAATAATATGCAAAAAAAAAAATGCTATTCAGAAGAGCATATTTTGTGTAAAACACACCAGATACGTTCTTCTGAAAGACGCATTGCGGCTCAGACTACAATTACACTAAACTTTGGGGTGGTGGTGAAATTTGAGAGAAGTTTGATAGGTAATATACAATTTTCTGATAAATCAAACTTCTGCGACCACGTGTCAATATATCAGCCAATCGCTCACATACATCAAACCTGGACGTATTTCCAACCCCGCCAAGCTTCTATATAACGATCGATCTCACTCCCAATTCCAAACGACTCGCTCCACCAAGAAAAATTCAAGAAATTAACCCCCACCCAATATTCATAATTGCCGAATGGCCCCAGGAATAGCGATAGCCGCCCCCATAGCCGGAGCCGGCGGAGTAAAGAAGCAAGGCGTCAGAGTGGAGGAGCTGGTCCGGAGGAACGCGGAGCTGGAGAGGGAGGTGAGGGTGAGGAGGGAGAGGGAGGAGGAGATGGAGAGGGAGCTGGAGAGGACGAGGGAGCGGCTCCGGGCGGTGGAGGAGGCCGAAGAGAGGCTCTGCTCGCAGCTCGGCGAGCTCGAGGCCGAGGCCCTCACCCAGGCCAGGATCTACATCCTCAAGATCAAGGCCCTCGCCGACCGCCTCGCCCACGCTGAGAGGACCACCGTCGTCGTCCGGTAGTAGGAGTTGGGCATTTTTTTTCTTTTTTTTGTAATTTGTGTTGTAATTTTAAACTGTCTGTAGGGGGTGTTTGCAAATTGTTTTTTTGGGAGTTTTTTTTTTTTTTGTAAAGAAGAGATTAGTAGCACCCTACTTAATTGTAAGAATGTTTTCCATTATGTATGTCATCTTATAATTTGTATTCTTTCAAGTTCTGCTTTATAAGTTTTTCGTTGATCTATGCGAAATTTGGTTTCCTAGATTGTTCTAGTGACACCATCTGACTGTTTGAATTTGTACAAGTTGCACAACGAATATTGTATTTATTATCCATATACTACTTTATAATATAAAAAGTTGGACTTTACCGAGATGGATGGCTAGATAATTTAGAATAAGAGAGAATAAAAATATGAAAATTTATTTCAACAAAAATATTTTTAATAAAATTAGACAAACGAAAAAATTAACAAAAATTAGTGAGAGAGGCAAGTTACGCCAACGTCATGGGCAAAAAATTGAAACGTTTAAATTTTGCCAACAAAGATGGCCAAATTTTTTTTTTGATTTTTTGCCACCAAAGATGATAGAATTTCAAGAATTATTATTATTATTATTATTATTATTATTCACGGCAGTGGAGCTTGGTGCTAGCAGGGGTGAAAATAATAGGTTTAAATGAAATCGATCAAAAAACAATAAAAAGAAATATCCAAAACCCCCGCTCCTTCTGTATCAAAGAAACCAAATTTTCGTCATCTTTATTGTCGAAAATTGAACGTGTCAATTTTTTGCCAACATAGATGGCAGAACATGTGTCAGACTCGTCTTACTGTTCTAGTATACGTACCCTGTATACGCGTATTATATCTATATAGCTTTGCTTATATCATGATTTATGTCATTCATGCATTGTTTAGCTTATTTTTGTAAGTTTTTCTTAGTTACATGCTTTGGACCGTTGTTCCCTTAGTTTTTTTGGTGGACGACTGTGATTAACCCGTGTGAGAGGTATGGATTATGATCCAATGGCTTACAATCAATCTCTTGGCTATATAAGCAAATATTTTTTCTTTCATCCACTTTTCTTCTCCTTTCATTTCTCTTTTCTTCTTCATTTCTTTCCCAGCAGAGAGCAGCAGCCGAGCTTGGCTTTGGTCGTGGGTGATCTTGGAAGTGTTGGTATTAGGCTAGAACTTGACCATAAATAAGTACATCATACCAACCGAAGGAACAACCTTGGATCTTGCTTTGATTCTTAGTATAGCTTGTTTTATCACTTGATCGATTTATTTTTGGGTAGCACTTAGAACTTGTCTTATTGATGATTATGTTTTTCTTGAATTTGGTTGCTCATGGAGCCCGAGAATAGCAAGTCGGAGAATGCAAAGTTGGCCTGAAAATGTATACAAAAAGTACACATGGAATCCTTATCGCATAAGCGAAGTTCTAGTGAGAACTTGTGTGTGTTTCATAATTTCTTTAGAGAGTGCGCCAAGATATGTTAAGTACTCTGGGCGCACTTCTCTACTCCTATGTACGTTTTGTACTATGGCAATTCCTTCAAAAGTATGCCAATCCTAATTGGCGCACTTTTGAATTGGTCTGCAAGTCATTAAGAATGTACGTTACTGCCTAAGAAATCAAGTTGGCGCACTTTGCAGATATTGCAGAGTTGACACACTTTAGTGAACTTTTTTTACCGACACACTTTGTCTCTTCTGGAGAATGGCGTTCTTTGCTGTATGGCGCACTATGTGACATTCTCCAGAGATGTCGCACTTTGTAGCCCTTCGTAATTACTTACTGACTAAGCAAAGACTACTGACCATTCTCGAGAATTGTGTTCTAGATTGCAGAGGGTCTCGACTGCTGGCCAGAGAAAGACTAGGTGTTTTAAATTTCGAGGACAAAATTTTTCGAAGGGGGATTGACTTGTAACTACCATATTTTCAGAAGACTATTTGTATTCGGGTATACAGATAGTAAGTGGTATATATATGTGTAACTGTATTACCTAAAGAATTTGATAGTGATTGCATTAGAACGACTAGTCTAAGCTACCATAATGAAAGAGATTAATATCATCTATTTCGATTTTGTTTTCTTCCTTTGAAGAATATCTCATCATATTAATATTTTTTTACAAAGATCCCCTATCCATGGAACAATATTATTAAGGAATGATATGATAAAATTAGAAACAATGTTCACACTACTGGTATACTTAAGAAAGCTTGTATGAAGACAATGGAAACTGTGTGTGAACAAGTTAGAGCACAAAAACAGATGGATATGACTATTAAGAAATCAAGACTAGGATATTATTGTTTGTATACAAAAAGTACGCAAGGAATCCTTATCGCATAAGCGAAGTTCTAGTGAACGCACTTGTGTGTGTTTCATAATTTCTTTATAGAGTGCGCCAAGATATGTTAAGTACTCTGGGCGCACTTCTTTACTCCTACGTACGTTTTGTACTATGACAATTCCTTCGAAAGTATGCCAATCCTACTTGGCGCACTTTTGAATGGGTCTGCAAGTCATTAAGAATGTACGTCACTGCCTAAAAAATTAAGTTGGCGCACTTTGCAGATATTGCAGAGTTGGCGCACTTTAGTAAACTTTCCTTACCGGCGCACTTTGTCCCTTCTGAAGAATGTCACACTACTGACTAAGCAAAGACTTCTGACCTTTATCGAGAATTGTGTTCTCGATTGTAGAGTTGTCTCGACTGCTGGCTAAAGAGAGACTAGGTGTTTTAAATTTCGAAGACGAAATTTTTCTAAGGGGGATAGACTTAATACTACAATATTTCTAGAATAGCAATTTTTTGTCATTTTGCATTATTATAAATATTATGTATATTTTATTATATATAATGTGCATATTATATATATTGTGACTAATATTATTATTGGTTAGTGGATTAGACTGTTTAATTAGACTTGACACTGGTGGACCTAACAAGACTTGACTTGACCCATTGAATCAATTAAATAGTTAGTCATGGTTTGACTCATTAGTTTAGGAGAATGAGTTAGTTATTAAGTTTAGACTATTTGACTTTAGTCATTAGTTAGTCATGAGTAGATTAAGTCTATTAAACATATTTAGACTCAGAATATAATATTCCTTCTATAGGATTAGTTGATCATATTCATGAGAGAATGAAGGGGCCTTTGAGTCAATTCAAATATTCCTCAACATAACCCTAACCCTATTATGAGGCTACATAAGCCTCTTTATTCATGAATAACCTTTATTTACTTTCCTAACTATTTTATTCCTAAATTTGATAGCAAACCCTTTTTTTTTTTACTCCAAATCTCATCCCATTCCATTTCTAAGGAGACTAGGGAGTTTGTCAGTGCTAGAGAAAGCTTAAAGAGGAGTCCAAGTGTTGAGGATAGTGTCCGCTTTCTCTTTTCCGTGTCTAAATTCGGAGTTCTTCAAGGAAGTCACTCAAAACTTAGGTAATTCTCAATTCTCTACTCTATTTATGGTTAAGAAGACCCATTGGACCTATAGGAACCCTCCCATAGGTGGAATTTGCTTTCTATGGCTATATCTAGGTGCTAGAAGCCCTCATTTATCTAGATCTATGATTTCTTCTTGTGGAATTTGTTTTGTGTCTCAAATTTAGGGGTTTTGATTCTATTAGTGTTAATTTCCTTTAATTTTATTATTTTTAGTTATTATATAAATGTATATATATATATATCTACATCATAATTTAAGTGTTTATTGGTTTTCTTGGTGTTTGAAGAGAGTGTCACATGAGTATCATAATGTTATACTCGTGTGTGGTTTGATGTTAACCAAGTGTTTTGTGAATTGCCTAATATATATATATATATATATATATATATATATATATATATGGGTAGGAATGTGTGGTGTTTGGGAGTGAAGTGATGTGTAGGGTGGCCTGATGTTATGGGTTCAGTGAGGTGTGGACTGTGTTCAGTGTGCAGTGAAGTAGGAGAATTGTTGTCTGTGTCAAGGAGATGTATCAGTGTAAAGGGTGGCAGTTACAAGTATTAGTGTATTTTACGGAGCAGTAGGAGATCTAAATCATCTAATACTTCGTAGTAGTGAGCAGTTGGTGCAAGGGCCATCTGCATTGTTCTGCAAACAAGAGTGCTCGGGTATGTGCAAGCAAGGGTGCACCATCTAGTGTACAAGTTGTGTGTATTGATTGTTTAGTGTGTATCTTTGATATGGAGAGAGAGAGAGAGAGAGAGAGAGAGAGAGAGCAACTGTAGGTCTATTTCAGTAAAAGGATGAATATCTTAGGGTGCTTGTGTGTGTATTGTGGGTATTCTCTTCAGTTCAAAACTGAGCTAATAGGACTCGGGTGCCAGTGTTTGTGGGGGTTAGCAATTCCTTAGGACTGTGATGTAGTCATAGTTTATAGGTGCTTCAGGAGGTGGATGTGCAATGTGGAAGGTGTATCTGCTGTTGCAGATTAATGTAGGTCGTATTGGTCAGATGTTCAGGGATGGCAGATATGTTTGCTCGAGTTTGCAACAAGGTGTAGCTACAGTAGGGTAAGGATATTGCACTATACTTTGGAGTGCTAGTCCAGTAAGGGAATATAATGTGTTATGTGCATCTATTACTAAAAAGGGTTTTGCAAGGGTGCATCACTGCAAGTCTGCAGGTAAGTGATTGTAATACCTGTGCTGACAAGGAGTAGACTACAAGCATGAGGAATATCTGATCTGCAATGTGTCATGCCCCGATCTCCCGCAGGATTGGCCTTCCTCGCTAGGCGCGAAACACCGCACCAACGCTCCCGCAGGACGATCGTTCCTATCAAGATGTGATGCCGCGCGAGCATAAGATGCGTCCGCATAAGGTCATGATCCGAACTGGATAAGAAACAGCTAAGCCACATAGTCGCACAGATAGTCTCCAATGCAGTGAAAATTTGAACGACACGAGTAAACGACCGTTTGATAACTAGTTTACCAAGTCGATATAGCAGAAGCATAGAATAAACACAAGTTTAATACATAAGCATGCTCTTTTATTGATAATAAAAAATTACATGCGGCGCTAGACCGAGATTACAAGTCGCTCAACTCTCTCTTTTGAAACCATACAAGCGTACCAAGCGGCTTACAACATGGGATAATACATAGGCGATATTCTAACATTATGTCTTGTATATGTGCTTCAGCTCCGGACGCAACACTCCAAGGCTCCAGGGCGAACTTCACGCCTTAGCGTACACGAAAGGATACTCTGCACCGAACGAGGTTCTCCCGTACCCTGCAAGTAATTTGGTGGGTTATCAGTACATGAATGCACTGGTGGGGAGGCTTCTCGCCCACTCGACAAATCCAAATACGTTCAATTAGTTCCGTGCACCATCTATTAGGTTATCTTTCTAGTCTTGCCTTATGATCAGTTTTATGGCATAAGATACAAAGCCTAACTCGTATGGCAGTGCGTCGTGCGATATAAGAGAAACACAGCAAAACATACCAACTTACCATTCATCCTTTCCTGTCCCAATTCATAAAACCAAGTTAACCAGCATATAATGTATGAAACAAAATAAAATAATGCACAAACAAATGCTTAGTGTCACGAATGAGTTCTTGTCCCAAATGTGTTACGCTTGTTCTAAATAACGTATTGTGCTTTCATATCTCTAAGTACAAAGTGGCGTGCATCAAATTCCCTTATCACAGATATTAAACGTTCTACTCAGAATTACTCAGATGCGTTCAAATATACAGGTTACTCGTTTCAATGCAAACAAACTCGCACGCGGATTACCGCAATTGAGCCAAACTTAGTCTTTATGAACAAAAGGTCACTGGCATAGCCATAAAGGATAAGTTATAGCCTCTGAACGGATGGATGCAACGTTGGAAGTGTGGAGCCGTCTGCACCATCATGCCCGAAACAAACGACCATTGAAATTGTTCCGTCCTGATCGGATCGTCCCCGGTGCCCCGGCGTACCGTCCGCAGGAACACAAAATACCCTGTGCATAGGTTGTTCGTGACCGAACGAACTTAGTCTTCCAAATCACATATCAAAAACTTGCTCCAAATCATAAATCACATATCACAAACTTGTTCAAATCATATATCACAAACTTGCTCAAATCATGTCTATGTTCACAAAAGAATTGGCTCCCAGAGCCGCCTGATCTAGTCCTGAACGAATGTTGCTCCACGAGCTGTCTGATCATAAATCTTACTCAAATAGTCGTGTTGTAGTCCCCTAGTTCGGGAACTGCCTTGGTGACCTAACGGTTCCGAATACGTTCATGTTCAAACTTGCACGAAATGACTATTTGATAGTCTTTTGGCCAAACAAAGTGAATCTTGTTTCGAGTCGTGTTCTAGGCCGTGGCACGAGTCTATGAGATAAGCATGGCACATATAAAAGTGAAACACTATACTTGATTAAATAATAGTATACTCGAAACATAAGCAGTACGACTTAGCACGAGTATCACGACCCGATTCCGTAGAATCGTTGGGGCGCCCCCCAAATCGTGATGCCGTACGGGCCTGGGGTTGCGTCCGCACAAGGCTAAAGTATTTTGCATAAAGAGCACATATTCAGAGTACGCAGATAAATTAAAACACAGATTTGAAACATGGAAAAGTTCTCTTTATTGATAATGAACATCTATTACAAACTCTTGAACGAGTCAGCTAATATGCCGTACGGGCTTACAAAAGTGTTGACTCAAAATGAGATAGCAGTCCTGTATATTATATCCCTTTACTAAACTTCAAAATATATAGACCTCCGGGCTGGAGGACGGCTTTGCCATGAAGCTGCATTTGTGTATGAAGAGTTGCAAGCTTCTTTCTTCAAAATGCTTCAAGGGACGCGATGAAGATGCGCCAACAGCTGGACTGGATCGGGAAAACGACTTCGGCTCCTCGCTCGGTTCACCTTGGTGCGGAGAACCTGTTTCAACGAGGGTTAGCATGTCGAAACATACTGGTGAAGGCGAGCTAACCGAACTATACCAATCAACACGTTATTTTAATGAAGCATGCATATTTGTGGGTTTCTATCTTGCCTTAGTTCATTTACAAGTAAGCAGCATATAGAATTTACCGAAATGAACGTGCCACCGTTCGGTAGATTTTACCTGTCCGTCTGAATTACCTGCACAATACTTACCATGCCTTCCCTGCCACGAAGACACAAGTTAGTTTGCAACAGGTTTAAATATACATAGGGATCACTGGCATGATGCCACGAAAGGACGGGTTATAGTCTCAAGACACAAATGATATACAACGCAGGTGGCGAGCCCCGCTGCATAACACTTTGCCCCATAACATATGACTATACATACGTTCCGTCCGGATCGGATCGGTCACAGCGCCCCGACGACCGTCCACAGAACTCATAACATACCTTGTGCACAAGTTGTCCGTGATCAAACAACACTCATAGTAATAGTTCTATAGCATAACGATTTTGCATAGTCTTCCTGACAGTTTATTTCATAACAAGCATAATTCCATACTTAGCACGATTCATAGAACAGTTATAAACGAACTAGCATACTGTATGATAACCGTTCACAAGTTTAGTTGACAAGCAATATTTTCCAAGTCTATTCCCTTTTTATCTTGGTATCTTTTATTATTACTTGGTATCGTTTGATCGGGGCAAAGAAGAATGCAAGATTTATAGGGTGTGAAGCTTGGAAGCAGGGCTAGCTAATCGGGTTGGTAGCCACTCACTTAGATTGTTGAAAGGGAGAAGGAAAGAGGCGCTTCACGACTCCGCTCGCAAGCCGCCTACTGCTTGTTCACCTGCATCACGAACAGTTCGATCAATACTCCTTCCACTCTTTCCAATCTCAAAATTGAAGTGCAGTTCAATGAACGAAAACAATGAAACTCATCGAAACCGTTCAAGGAAAACAAGCAAATTCCAAAACCATCTCAAAGCACGAAAGCAACAAGCGACATAGAAAACCGAGGCAATAAAAGATAGCAGCGGAGAGGTCCCTCCGGACTCTGCCGCTAAGTCGATCCCGGGGGCACGGTCCATTGAATATGGAAATCGATTCCGAAGAAACAAATTCATAACGAGGACGAGTTGTTAATTTAATCTATCCCGATCGAACGATACCATCTTGTGTTTCTTAGTTGCGCTCCTCGAATAGGAGGAACGGGGCTCTACATCCTACCCAACTAATTGGAAGTTTCGTCCCAAAACTTAGGAATAGAACCAACCGTTAGGGATTATTTTGTTGAGGCAGAAGCTTAGAGGGGAGTGGACAATCCCGAGCTATGTGGCCTGGCCCGCCACAGTTGAAGCATAGACCTTTTCTGCTGTAACATCTATCGGTAGTGTGCCCCTGCCTTTTACAGAAATTACATAATGGTCTCGGGTTTCCTTTATGCTGGCCACCATTATTTTGATGCTTTGCAGCGTTGTTTCCTCTATCGTTGCTTTGGCGTTTGTGACTAGATGTATGCACAGCGTCGGCAGAAACGTGAGGATATTGTGGTTCAAGTGATAAGGCGCGATTCATGACTTCATGCATTGTCCTGTACTGATGAACGACCACGTGCGTATGGATGGCAGGACGCAAACCGCCTTCAAACCTTCTAGCTTGACTCGCTACATCAGGTAAATAGGCCCTAGCAAATTTGGAGAGTCGGTTGAATTCGGCGAAATATTGTTTAACTGTCATACTGCCCTGCCTCAGTTGCACAAACTCGTTCTCCATTTGACGTTGTACTAGAGGGGGGTATAAACTCCTCTTCAAACGTGGCACAAAAAGTCACTCACGAGATCGCCTTCTCTCCGTGATCAAATTGAAGAGATCGTCGATGCACGTTCCACCAATCGTGCGCGTTGAGGCGGAGCTGTAATTGCGCAGGCGACGCGCTTCTCTTCAGGGACCTCTAGCAAAGCGAAGTGATCTTCAAGTTCGGCCAACCAATCTAGAGCTACGACTGGGTCCTCAGTCCCGTTGAATGGGGTGTTGCAGACTTTCTTGAAGTGGCTAAAGTCGAAGGTAGTCACGTCCCTCGTCCTTGGAATTTGTGGCGTCTCTACTTCAAGCGCGGTCAGTTCCACCGGAGTCGGCGCTCTTGCCGTGGAATGGTTGGAAGCCAAAGTCTGAACGATCTGTTGCAGGGCATCCACCTGCTTCTGTTGGACTGAGAATCGTGCTTCTATATTGTCTTGAAACTTGAGCTGACTCTCTTCCGCCCGCTTCTCGGCCCGTTCATAGCGAGCCTCGTCCCTTTGTTGGTTTGCCTCCAACATCCGCAATATTTGCTCGATGGAATCGATGCTTGGCACGGCTAGCTGGATCTCTGAACTTCCCGAAGTGCCCGAACTACTTCCTTGGCCTTGCATTTCTTCCGGTGCTTGCGCTGCAGATTGCGCTGGAGCCATTCCTTCAAAAGAAGGTAAATTACATTAGAATCATAATATATTATGGACTTATTGCATGAACGTATCTCATTTTGGCCTAGCGAGTTCAAGAGTTCGCACAGAAATTTGATCGTTAAAGGAACTTTTCCAATGCGAGAGTCTAAGAAACTTGAATCTGTGCTCTGATACCACTATGTCATGACCCAATTCTGTAGAATCGTTGGGGCGTCCCCCGAATCGTGATATCGTGCGGGCCTGGGGTTGCGCCCGCACAAGGCTAAAGTATTTTGCATAACGAGCACATATTCAGAGTACGCAGATAAATTGAAACACAGATTTGAAACATGGAAAATTTCTCTTTATTGATAATGAACATCTATTACAAACTCTTGAACGAGTCAGCTAATATGCCGTACGGGCTTACAAAAGTGTTGACTCAAAATGAGATAGCAGTCATGTACATTACATCCCTTTACTAAACTTCAAAATGTATAGACCTCCGGGCTGGAGGACGGCTTTGCCACGAAGCTGCATTTGTGTATGAAGAGTTGCAAGCTTCTTTCTTCAAAATGCTTCAAGGGGCGCGATGAAGATGCGCCAACATCTGGACTGAATTGGAAAGACGACTTCGGCTCCTCGCTCGGTTCGCCTTGGTGCGGAGAACCTGTTTCAACGAGGGTCAGCATGTCAAAACATACTGGTGAAGGCGAGCTAAACGAACTATACCAATCAACACGTTGTTTTAATAAAGCATGCATATTTGTGGGTTTCTATCTTGCCTTAGTTCATTTACAAGTAAGCAGCATATAAAATTTACTGAAATGAACGTGCCACCGTTCGGTGGATTTTACCTGCCCGTCTGAATTACCTGCACAATACTTACCATGCCTTCCCTGCCACGAAGACACAAGTTAGTTTGCAACAGGTTTAAATATACATAGGGATCACTGGCATGATGCCACGATGGGACGGGTTATAGTCTTAAGACACAAATGATATACAATGCAGGTGGCGAGCCCCGCTGCATAACACTTTGCCCCATAACATACGACTATACATACGTTCCGTCCGGATCGGATCGGTCCCAGCGCTCCGGCGACCGTCCGCGAAACTCATAACATACCTTGTGCACAAGTTGTCCGTGATCAAACAGCACTCATAGTAATAGTTCCATAGCATAACAGTTTTGCATAGTCTTCCTGACAGTTTTTTTCATAACAAGCATAATTCCATACTTAGCACGATTCATAGAACAGTTATAAATGAACTAGCATACTGTATGATAACCGTTAACAAGTTTAGTTGACAAGCAATATTTTCCAAGTCTATTCCCTTTTTATCTTGGTATCTTTTATTATTACTTGGTATCGTTTGATCGGGGCAAAAAAGAATGCAAGATTTGTAGGGTGTGAAGCTTGGAAGCAGGGCTAGCTAATCGGGTTAGTAGCCACTCACTTAGATTGTTGGAAGGAAGAAGGAAAGAGACGCTTCACGACTCCGCTCGCAAGCCGCCTACTGCTCGTTCACCTGCATCACGAACAGTTCGATCAATACTCATTTCACTCTTTCCAATCTCGAAATTGAAGTGCAGTTCAATGAACGAAAATAATGAAACTCATCAAAACCGTTCAAGAAAAACCAGCAAATCCTAAAACCAACTCAAAGCACAAAAGCAACAAGCGACATAGAAAACCGAGGCAATAAAAGATAGCAGCGGAGAGGTCCCTCCTGACTCTGTCGCTAAGTCGATCCCGGGGGCACGGTCCACTGAATATGGGAATTGATTCCGAAAAAACAAATCCATAAGGAGGACGAGTTCTTAATTCAATCTATCCCGATCGAACGATACCATCTTGTGTTTCTTAGCCGCGCTCCTCGAATAGGAGGAACGGGGCGCTACAACGAGCACAAAGGTGTCGTTAAATTGTGACATAATCTCTAAGACGAGCAGTGTAAATATGTGAAGCAGTGTACTACGAAGAGTATATAATGATCTACTCGAAGCATTAACAGAGTCTACTTGCACGAAGTTAAGGTAGCATGCGAGGGTCCAACTATAAACCAAGTTTTATTTTTATGTTATAACACAAGCAATACAAGATAGGATTATTCCCTTAGCTAGGTGCTTTGTATTCTTATTAGCATGCAATGGGTTATTTGCCTAGCGACTAACATGTATCGTCCATATTTTTAAGTGTGCAGGCTAAGTAAAGACATGTTCATCGTAGCCACCCACCTTAGCAATGATTTGCCTCGGCCGAGCGATACTCCGAGCGCGTCTTTGAAAGTCTAAGTCTGAACTCCTGAAGGGCCAAGTTTGAATTCCTTTGCCTTAAGCGAGCCTTCTCACAAAGCAAAGCTAGTCGGGTCATCGCATTTGTGCCGTTTGAATCAACTATCCGCATTGATATTGAATAGGTTGTTACATTATGCACCACTCAAAACAAGTCTCGTCTTTGAGACTTCCTGAGCGCAAGCTGTTCTATCGCACACTATCGAATCTAACTCAAGTGTATTATTCTGTATCCTTAGACCCATTTGGACACAAGTTCCTACTCGTTTTCGTCATCCCGTGTCGCATGTGTGCTGGATATGTCTCAAGGAATGACTCTATCATTCAATTCAAGCTCTGACTCGGTCTCTAGTGCGCCTTAGCGCGGAACATATATCGCTTAACGCGGGGCATGATCTATTATATACGAAGATCTTGGGCAGAGGCTATCTTAACCAAATCGTTATACTTGTCCGCGCGAATCTAACATATTCACTTGCACTAGCATTCAAGATCAGCATATCGCAAGTCTGGATCGTGCACATATTCAAGACGTCCCTTAAACATATGCATGTCAACCAACTTAGCGATAGCGAAGTCTTTACACTCAAGTTCAATATATCACTGAGTCTTGGATATGCACATATTCAAGGCGCCCCTCAAACATATGCTTCAACCAAATCAACGATAGCGAAGTTGGACAAGTTACTCGCAAAAATCTTAAGGGTTCTCGTTTATGGTTTACCATGATTCCTCAATCAAGGTCAATCAAAATCCAAGTTATTTTTAATTCAACTAAAAACCAAGAATTTTACTTTCGTCAAGCACGATCTATCCAATTATCAACTAGCGTACAAATCCCATCGTCCATTTCGTTCGTGTCAAACACAACGTACACTTATCGACCCAAGCCTAACTCTAAGTCTTGCTGTCCCAGTTCTTTGGCTTGCTCAAGTAATACTCTAAATTCAGTCACACAGTTCTTTCACTCGGTAGAGGGTCGTCTTCCTATTCGCTAGGTCATCTCACAAGGTCATACGTACATTACAAGTTCATGATTCTTATTGTACAATTTTGTTGCACGATACTCGCCTCAATTCCTAAGGTCAAACCATTGTTCATTCGTACGGGATATTCTACCCAAGCTCATTTCACTCAGATTTCTAACGATCGAGCATATATCATCCTATCCACATCAATATGTTTGTTGCACATAATTCGAGTCCGTTTAGCAAAACCGTTCCTAAGACACGTTTGTTCAATCGAATCCACAATATATCTACGTCGCATGTTGAACCTAATAATTCGTATAATCGATCTCCTCGAATATTGTTTTGATAGAACCCACATATCCAATCTTTTCTAAGTCTAGGCCAACAATCATGATTAATTTCTAATCACCGATCTGCATCATAAACTCTAAGTCGTCCAACACGACACACGTATCTGTTCACGAAACCATCAAGCATAACTTACTTCACGTTCTAGACTAACTCCTCCTCAAAATGCTTTGATTTACTTGTATCCTGAAACTCGTCTTATCGTATCGAACCACAAGTCAAGACGATCCTTCAATTGTCATGCTTCGGTCTTCTGCAAGTTCAATCATTCTCGTTGGACGTGAGATCACCACGCCAACGCTCCCACGGGAAAATTGTCCTAATCTGGACGTGACACATGTGCGAGCAAGGAGTTGCATTCACACAAGACAAGAACGCTAAACATTATGGTTATCATCGAACGAACATACACCTTATCGTTATACTTTGTTTCATCCAAGTGATACAGTAATCCACCAAGTCATATTAATCTAATAACTGTTCATGCCGTGATCATAATTCGTCTAGCTAAATCGTCCAACTTCGATGTTACCGTTCGGTCAATCCGTAGTCTGCTTCTAGCATTCGTCAAACAACAAGTTCAAAATCCTCAAGCCAAAGTCTATCCACTTTTGATGCATTCTATTTCATCGAGTTTGTCTGAATAATCATCGGACATGTTCCCGCAAGTTCGATCATCCCCGCTGGATGTGAAATTACCATGCCAGCTCTCCCACGAGATAATCGTTCTCATCTAGTCCCGACGTCGAGTGTTATCTTTCGAACTTGATTCAAGATCGTTCCTCCAAATCAAGATTGAGTATGTTTTCATCTATCTCAATCATTGAACCAGAATATTCCTTTACTTGTATGAATTTATGATATCTTCCAACTATCGATATAGTATCAAGTCTTTAATTTTGAAACCATAACATTCGTACTCAAGATGAATTCTATCGAGTGATATCCTTCTCAAATCCAAAATTTTTACTATCTTCAATCGCGCTAACTCCTGATCGCATCATTGATTATTCTATCTCAAACTCAAGTTTCAATTTATTTGATTCAATTTAAAATTGCTCGTACGATCCACTAAATTTTCCTCGATCAAGATGTTGATTCCCTTACTCTGAATCCCCATTTCGAAATAAGCCTTATCTCATGTCTCAATACATTCTAACTCGTTCGAATCAAATTTTGCACGATTCCTTCGAATTCGCTTACTTGATTGGCATTACTTATACTAAGGCTTTTGCACAATCACGTCGCTTGTTGTTAGACTCGTTTGTTATTCCAAAATCCTTGAGTCGCTCAAACATTTCTAAGACGATCAATACACCACTCAGGATTTGAGCTATACTTTATGAATCTTTGATCGCTTATTCGTTCCTGAGCTATTGTATACACCACTCAGGAATCGAGTTATCCAATTATATTCTCAATCGTGTTCGCATCAATCCATCCAACTCGTTCCTCAGAACTCCTGCGCAATACCTATGTGTCACATCGACAATCTTAATCTCGTATATACCTATATCGATAGTCATTCGTGCAAACTATATTTTGAGTCGTAACTTATCGATACGAATAACCATCCAAACTATATCTTGAAACCCAGGCACAACTCCCTAGATTTGCCTTAGCGATTTATCGATAACATCTCTATCGATAGAAATTCTAAGTCTGACTTATCTTATCCGAATGATATCCAATCTCGCTCGTAACTCACTTGCACCAAGGGTCTTGGCTCGCGATACTCAATACAACGTAACGAAAGGCTGTGTGCATAGCTATCAGTCCGAACAATATTCTATCCGCCCACTGAACCGCTTGGAAATTACGTATAAGTATTCAGGTTCGCACATAACATACAAATTTTTAAGCACGAGTCTCTTCCCACAAAGTCTGACACAGGTCAGTACAAAGGCCTTCGCATAACAATCTCGTTCAAGAAAATTATATCATTCACATGCACTTTCAAAAATACTTAGACTCATTGTATGGAAAATCATATCATTCACATGCACTTCCACGAACGAGCTTTCGAAACTGAGAAAATTGATAAGAAGTCCAAGGACGTATAAATCAAAGCTCTGATACCAATATGTCACACCCTGATCTTTCACAGGATTGGTCGTCCCTGCTAGGCGCGAATCACCATGCCAGTGCTTTCGCAGGACGATCGTTCCCATCAGGATGTGATGCCGCGCGAGCACAAGCTGCGCTTGCGCAAGATCATGATCCGAACAGGCGGAGAAATAACTAAGCCACAGAGTTACACAGATAGTCTCCAATGCAGCAAAAATTTGAACGACGTGAGTAAACGGTCGTTTGATAACTAGTTCACCGAGTCGATATAGTAGAAGCATAGAATAAACACAAGTATGATACATAAACAAGCTCTTTTATTGATAATCAAGAATTATTACAAGCGGTGCTAGGCCAAAATTACAAGTCTCTCAACTCTCTCTCTCTCTCTCTCTCTCTCTCTCTCTCTCTCTCTCTTTTGAAATAATACAAGCGTGCCAAGCGGCTTACAATATGGGATAATATATAGGCGAAGTTCCAACATTATGTCTTGTATATGTGCTTCAGCTCTGGACGCAACACTCCAAGGCTCTAGAGAGAACTACATGCCTTAGCGCGCACGAGGGGATACTCCTCACCAACCGAGGTTCTCCTGCAGCCTACAATCAATCTGGTGAGTTATCAGCATATGAATGCATTGGTGGAGAGGCTTCTCGCCCGCTCGACAAATCCAAACACGTTTAATTAGTTTCGTGCACCATCTATTAGGTTATCTTTCTAGTCTTGCCTTAGGATCAGTTTTATGGCATAAGATACAAAGCCTAACTGGTGTGGCAGTGCGTTGTGCGATATAAGAGAAACAAGACAAAGCTTACCAATTTACCATTTATCCTTCCATATGCCAATTCATAAAACCAAGTTAACCAGCATGTAATGTATGAAACGAAATAAAATAGTGCACAAACAAATGCTTAGTGTCACGAATGAGTTCTTGCCTCAAATGTGTTACGCTTGTTCTAAATAACGTATTGTGCTTTCATATCTCTAAGTACAAAGTGGCGTGCATCAAATTCCCTTATCACAGGTATTAAACGTTTTACTCAGAATTACTCAGATGCGTTCAAATGTACAGGTTACTTGTTTCAATGCAAATAAACTCGTACACAGATTGCTGTAATCGAGCCAAACTTAGTCTATATGAACAAAAGGTCACTGTCATAGCCATAAATGATGAGTTATAGCCTCTGGACGGATGGCTGCAACGTTGGAACCATGGAGCCGTCTGCACCATCATGCCCGAAATGAATGGCTATCAAAATTATTTCGCCCGGATCAGATCGGCCCCGAAGCCCCGACATACCGTCCGCAAGAACACAAAATATCCTGTGCACATGTTGTCCATGACCAAACGAACTTAGTCTTCCAAATTACATATCACAAAAATGCTCCAAATCATAAATCATATATCATAAACTTGTTCAAATCACATATCACAAACTTTCTCAAATCGTGTCCATGTTCACAAACGAATTGCCTCCCAGAGCCGCCTGATCTTGTCCTGAATGAATGTTGCTCCACGAGCTTTTTGATCATAACTCTTACTCAGATAGTCGTACTGTAGTCCCCTAGTTCGGGAACTGTCTTGTTGACCTAACGGTCCCGAATACGTTCTTGTTCAAACTTGCACGATACGACTATTTGATAGTCTTCTGGCCGAACAAAGTGAATCTTGTTCCGAGTCGTGTTCTAGGTCGTAGCACGAGTCTACGAGATAAGCATGGAACATATAAAAGTGAAACACTATACTTGATCAAATAATAGTCTACTCGAAACATAAGCAGTACGACTTAGCACGAGCACGAAAGTGTCATTGAATCGCGACATAATCTCTAAGACAAGCAGTGTAAACATGTGAAGTAGTACACTAAAAAGAGTATATAATGATCTACTCGAACCATTAGTGGAGTCAACTTGCACGAAGCTAAGGTAGCATGCGAGGGTCCAACTATAAACCAAATTTTATTTTCATATTCTAACACAAGCAATACAAGATACCAGGGTATTGAAATTAACTCTGTAGAGAATATGAAAGTGGAATAATATGCAGTGTGCACAGAGAAGTCCAGTGCATTGCCATCCTTGCTGGTGCACAGCACGTACACAAGGTAGTGAGGTTATATGCCATGTTTGAGTATTGATTTGTGTAGTATGAGTGTGGGATAATAGGTGTGGTGTAGTGCTCGGGTTTGTGAGGTTGATGGGAGTTTATAGTATGATACACTAGGTAGTATCCTAAGGTATCAGGTATAGTATACAATAGGTAAGTGTTGGGTATCCTAGTAGAGTAAGACATTGGGTTTGTGTCTAGTGGTATTTAATATAATGAATATTGGGTTATGATATATTGGGTAATAAGTTAATAGATTGATATTGAGTACAGGGATACCAATAGGTAATAGGTATTAGTGTTTAGATAGCAAGATAAGGTGAGTATTTGTATCAAGGTATCGAGATACGGGGATTACCTAGGTATCATAATACCAAGTATTAGGTAAGTAAGATAATTGTTTATGTGAGCTAGTATGCGTGATTAACATGTAACATGAATATGGTGTTATAATGAGGATTAATGAGTATGTCAAGTGCAGGAATTCAACAGTGTCAGTGAGGAGAGTCTCACATGTGTGTGAGTAGGTATTGATATTTAGTGAGTGAATGTAGGAGTGTTCAAACCAAGTATTAGAGAGTGAGTATCAACTGTCCTAATATTGGAATGTTCAGTGTCAAAGTGTGTCTAAAATCTAGTGTATTCAAGTGTGACTATGTTTGTGTCTGTTTAGGTAAGAAGGAGCTGGAGGTATTCAGTGTGTAGTGTTAATAGAGTGTGTTAAATGTTCGAGTTGGATTTTAGTTACATAGGTATACCAGTAGATATATGTGTGTGTGATGATGGGGTTTACTAATGTAGGCTTGAACCATATCACTAGGTGGCAGGCTGTAAGTGCAGCAACAGTTGGTACACACCAACATGTACTATACTGTAACAAAGGGAAATAACAACAGGGAAGTAACATAGTATAAAGATGAGCAATGTAGCTTGGTGGGTGTATCAAATGTAAGGTGAGGGTGCTGATCCAGTCTATAATAACAGCTTATATAGGAGGTAGGCGCACAGTAGCATGCCTGCTATAGCAGTACAAATGAGGAGTTTGGAAGGCATGGTGTTTGGGGGTGTCAAGTGAATGTGTGGGGAGTATGAGCCTATTAGTTGGGGGTATCAATATTTTCTTGGGTACCCACATATGTACTCTATGCATATACCTAAATATCCTAGATTTGAAACATATGTTGGGTTACCAGTAAAGAAGGGGAGGGGGAGACTATACCCAGACTTGAGATTATGGGGATAGGTTAGGATATATCACAGTGAACCACCAAATATAATACGAACCTGTGTACAACAATATATGGTACAAGCTCAAGGCATGGTGCACACTAATGTGCAGGGTCTTAGGAAAACCTGGTGTACATAATTCAGAGAGTGGATTAGAGTTCTAGGGTCCAGGCTAGGATATAGTGTGGGTGCTTCAATATCAGTATTAGAGTTAAGAGTTTGAGTGTAAGGTAGTGAAGCTTGGTACTTGATATCAAGATATTGGGATAGTGGTATAGGTATTAGTGTTACAAGGTAATGACTAGATAGTAGTGGATAAGTTAAGGCATTATAGTCATTGATATCCATAAGTTAATATGATATTTTATAGCTATGACTAGCTAAGATGATCTAGAAAACCTAGTATAACTTGGTATTAGCAATGTAATCTAGTAATAACAAGCTTTAACCTAGAATGCCTTAGAATGGACTAGTTGACTACATTGGCCAACCAAATAGACAACTTGAAATCCAAATGAGTGATTAACCTAGTATAGACCTAGTTTGACTCAAACAACCTAGATTTGAACTAGTTTAGTATTTATGATTTCAAACCACCCATTGACATGGAATTTCATGTATAGGTCAGTGTGACTCTAGTTCGAACATCGATTTGCATCCATTGCTCTGGACCACATGCGAGTACATTCTCTAATAGTTTTCATTATATGACATTTACTATGATTCATGTACTTACTGATGTTCTACTTGATTCATGACATGATGGTACACAGATTGGTATAGTATGGATTTTCGTCATGAGATATTATTTTTTCTGCTTACTGTGCAAGTTATCCTTACTGTACAAGTTTTTCTTGTGGAACGTGTCATGGTTTGGATCAATTGTACTAGTCGGGGGTAAAAAAGTACTAGCTAGATGTGTGGTCATACCCTTAATGTGCAAGAGAAAGTACTATGAGTGTTAATCATACACCTCACGTATGATTAGCCAGGTCATATTATATTGTGCAAGTTCCCAAGCTGATCACATGACAACACTAATACTTCAAGGCACGTAATGAGTATAGTTTCTTCCTGTATATTTCATTTTTTCTGAGATGTTCTCTATTGCTCTGTCTATTTATTCTCTGCAACATAGTTGTGTTCATCTATTTTCTATATTGAAATTGTCAGTTATGATTCAGTTATTTATTCTCATCTTGTATTGCACTCTCTATTTCTGTTTTATAGTTTTCGTCATTTAACTGAAACTACTATTGGGTTGTACTAGTTCCATCCTGACTGGATATATTTTTGAGAGGATGACTTAGAGGATTGGTGTTCGACATTTTATGGATCACATGAGGGAGTGGCGACATTGGGCCCTGACATTCAGGAGTGATTACCCCGGAAGGACTAGCCGGTGTCACTAGATACCTTAGTTTTATTTACTAGTTTCTGTACTGGATATGTCTCCAGCTTAGACATTTGGCATGTTATATGTATTTGAGATTTATTATATTTTGTTGATAGACTATTTAGACTTCAATTTGGTTATGGTTGTGACTTTATGATTTTATTCTTCTATTTGATATCGTGCCATTATTTTCCTCTAGTTTTATTATGATTGAGAATTGATTTTTATATCATTATCATCTTGTCCTCCGTATGGAATTAAGATATTATTGACAGGTTTACACATTATTGTGTGAGATGGTTAGATAGTATAGTTGACCTAGACAGCGTTCTACCGCCGATGTTGCGACGTAGGCTAGACGTACCCACACACTCGTAACCCTATATCAGGTGTGGGTCATGACACATTTTTGTGGTGGCCCATGCAGGTCAGGATTCATAATTAGTGTGATATCGTGGTAGTGCAATATCTTAGTTGTACTTCTGTGAGCCTGCGATAGGATATAGGATACTAGGGTGAGAGAGGATACTCAATCACAACTAGAAAACTTCCAATCTATTAATTTTGTTATCCATATCCATTCTGAGTATTTTTTTTTGAATATTGTTGTCCTTCCTTGATGATATTGTATATTGTGCCTTATTGACTTCTTCTTGTTTTGATCTGTCTTCAGGATGCCGCCGAAGACCAGATCACAGCGATCGGGAGCATCTGCAGCGTCGGAGAGGTCAGCGACTTCTCGACCTCCTACCCAGGGAGTGGCAGGGACTGTTCCTTCACCTTATGTCCACATAGGAGTTTTAGCAGCTTTTCGGGGTCCTCCTCCCCCACCTTTCCAAAGGGTTGCTCCAGTTGTTTCGGGGGACCTTTCTCCCCCTCCATAATTTTCTTTTCCTGGAGGTGTGCCTGCTGAAGGGGCACATATTTTTGTTTTGATCCAGGGAAGTGAACTATTGAACACTATGATTGATCAGACAAGTACCTGCATGGTGGATGCTCGCAGGGTGTCGGCAGAGGCCTAACGTGTTTAGGCTGAGGCACAGAGGGTTCAGGCGGAGGCTCACCAAGCACAGACTGAGCTGATGAGAGAGATCATAGAGAATTCTTACCAGGTGGCCCTACAGGCAGTGGATAGAGTTGCCCAGCAGTATTCTGGCCAGCTGCAGGAGCAGAGGCCAGGCACTATAGTAGAATTCAAGATGATGGCATCTTGGGAGTTCAAGGGTACCGAGGGAATACTCTACGAAGATGACTGGTTAGAAGATATCGAGAGGAATCTACGATTGGCCCAGATCCCAGAGAGCTTGCAGATCGAGGCAGCCGGCAGTCAGATGTTTGATATTGTACTTACTTGGTATCGCACGAAGCTCAGGCTTACCGCACGAGTACTTACTTGGGAGACTTTCAAAGATCTTTTCAAGAAAAAGTTCTTTCCCGACGTGGCCCTGAGATCTTTGGAGAGTCAGTTCTATGACTTAGTTCAGGGGAACATGTCGGTTGATGAGTATGTAGCAGAGTTCTGCTGTTTGAGCCATTTTTTACTGTCCATGATTCGGGACCCAAAAGATTGAGCCTGAAAGTTCAGGAAGGATCTGATGAGAGAGATCAAGTCGCGCACTTCTGGTTGTCACACCGCTAACTTTGAGGACATTCTGATGGATGCCCAGATTGCTGAGGATGATCTGGATCTCAGGCCCAAGAGGGGTTACGATATTACTGGAGATGCGAGTGGCAGCATGGGACCAGCCAAGTGTCCCTATATTCAGCAGCACTAGACACTGGTTCGTGTCCAGCAGGATAATCAGAAGCCTCCGAGGCAGACCCAACAGGCTTGTCATTTATGCAAAAATCCATGTCACCTTTGGGAGAGCTGTCGGAAGAGGCTTAGACTCTGTTTGCATTGTGTTACTGCAGGACATCAAGCGAGGGATTGTCCTATAGTCCACCCAGATCAATGTGCAGCTCCAGACCATGGGGGTCCCGTTAGGCCACCTATGGCAGAATATCATGCCCAGCACCCGTAGAGGGATATACCCCAGCAGGACAGGGCTTTTGCGATGACGGTCGAGGAGACCGATGGTACAGGTAATGGGTTAGCATGTTCTTTCCTGTTCCTTTCCATCTATTTTATTGATTGATTGATTCCTTAGTACCTTAGCTTGCATCAGTAATTTTATGTTAGAATATAATTAATAGTATACCCTGACAGAGACTGAAATATCATGGCAAATAGAGACTATAACCATGCATGTTTATTTTCTTTCTTTAGATTGCATGTTGTATGTTTGTAGATAGGACTTTCTTAGACCTTGATTGTTGGGGGTTTGTCCGTAGTGAAGATTATAATGAATAGGTTATGACTAGCCAGAGAGAGACTAGGTGTCTTAAATTTCAAGGACAAATTTTTTCTAAGGGGGTAGACTTATAACTACCACATTTCCAGAATAGGGGTATTTTTATCATTTTGTATTATTATAAATATTGTGTATATTTATTATATATAATATGCATGTTATATATATTATGACTAATATTATTATTGGTTAGTGGATTATACTATTTATTTAGACTTGACACTAGTGGACCTAACTAGACTTGACTTGACTTGACCCATTGAATCAATTAAATAGTTAGTCATGGTTTGACTCATTGGTTTAGGAGAATGAGTTAGTTATTGAGTTTAAACTATTTAACTTTATTCATTAGTTAGTCATGAGTAGATTAAGTCTATTAAACCTATTTAGACTCACAAATATAATATTCCTTCTATATGATTAGTTGATCCTATTTATGAGAGAATGAGAGGGGCCTTTGAGTCAATTCAAATATTCCTCAACCTAACCCTAACCCTATTATGAGGCTATATAAGCCTCTTTATTCATGAATAGCCTCCAATTACTTTCCTAACCATTTTATTCCCAAATTTGAGACCAAATCTTAATTTCTTCACTCCAAATCTCATCCCATTGCATTCCTAAGGAGACTAAGGAGCTTGTCATTGCTAGAGGAAGTTTGAAGATGAGTCAAAGTATTGAGGATCATGTCATCTTTGTCTTCCTCATGTCCAAATTCGGAGTTCTTCAAAGAAGTCACTCAAAACTTAGGTAATTCTCTATTTTGACTCTATTTATGGTTAAGAAGACCCATTGGACCTATAGGAACCTTCCCATAGGTAAAATTTGCTTTCTATGGCTAGATCTAGGTGCTAGTGTAACGAACCGCTATGCATCAATGCGGATAGCCGATTCAAACGACATAAGTGAGATGACCCGTCCTGCCTTGCTCGGCGAGAAGTCTCGCTTGAGGCAAAGGATTTAGACTTGGCTCTTCAGGAGTTCAAACTTAGAATTTTAAAGACGCGCTCGGAGTATCGCCCGGCCGAGACGAATCATCGCTAAGATGGGTGGCTACGATGAACCTATCTTTGTTTAGCCTACACACCTAATAACTTGGATGATATATGCTAGTCGCTTGGATAGATCATCTCTTGCATGCTAATAAAAGAGTTCAACGCACCTAGCTAAGAGAATAATCCCATCTTGTATTGCTTGTGTTAGAACATGTAAATAAAATTTGGCTTATAATTGGACCCTCGTATGCCACCTTATCTTCGTGCAAGTAGACTCCGCTTCATTGTTTAGAACTGGTCGAGTCAATATTTTTATTCTATCTATCTTATATGCAATACTTGTCACAAATATAATACCACGATATGGAATTACAATACAGAACATGGATCACCTACCTAAGGCAGGAATACTATCAAAATAGTCGTTCCGAGCCAAGTAACGAAAACATGGAAAGGCTTCGGGACCATAAGGTCGCCAAGACAGTTTACCGTACCGAGATATATATAATGAAAGATTGAAAAAAATTATAAGAAAGTAATGGAAGTATCATGTAAATAAACTGAACTGCATTGATAAGTTAAGAAAGAATAAGAATCGTTCGGGATGGCTACGTAGCGGGCTCGTGCCACGCTACCACCATCGTCGCTTATGAACAAGAAGTTATAAGATTTAAACAAGTAAAGATAGTCGTACTAATGGCCTAGCACGGGTAAGGCATGATGGTGTATAGCGGGTAAGGGACTACCTGTGCTGCAACCATCGCCGTGTTACTAGAGCAAGAGTAATAAACATGAGAACATACATGGTCACGGACAAATTATTTACAAGGTATAGGTTTTCTGAGCACGGTGTACCAGGGCATCGGGGCGATCCGATCCTAGGCGGAATGTCAGTTTAGTCGTGCTAATGGCCTAGCACGGGTGAGTATGGGACTTGTAGCAGCGCTAGCTACTCGCAACTGCAAGGATTACTGTCTACCTTAACTATAACTCGTCCTGTATGGCTATGTCAGTGACCCTCATATAGATTAAGTTGGCTCGGTTACGACAATCCGCATGCGAGTTATTGAATTGAACAAGTAATCTGAAACATATAGGTAATCTGAGTATAACACACTTGAACAATCTCGGTATCAGAAATATGAGTAAAAAGAGAATATCATTCACCTGAGTCAGAAATCCACTCGCGATACCTGTCTTTGTTTATGTGATTCCGTGGATTTTATTATATATATCATATGTTGGTTAACTTAGTTTTATGGTTTTGTCAGGGAATGACGAAAGGTAAGTTGGTAAATTTTGTCGTGTTTCTCTTATATATCGCACGACGCACTGCCACACGAGTTAGGCTTTACATTATTGCTATGTAACTGATCCTAAGGAAAGACTAGAAAGATAACTTAATGAATGGTGCACGGAACTAATATAACGTATTTTGGATTTGTCGAGCGGGCGAGAAGCCACCCCACCAGTGCATTCATGTACTGATAACCACCAGATTGCTTGTAGGGTACGGGAGAACCTCGTTAGGTGTGGAGTATCCCCCTGTGCGCACTATGGCATTGAGTTCGCTCGAACATCGTCTATGGATCATCCCATTTCCTAAGCCAGTTGCACGCTTTTATTGCTTAGAGAGAGAGAGTGACTTGTAATCTCGGCCTAGCTGTCACGACCCGCACCCGGTATAGGGGTACGAGAGCGTGGGTACGTCCAACCTACGCCGCAGCATCGACGGTAGAACGCTGTCTAGGTCATGTAACTATCTAATCAACCTCACATGAATATCCAACTCCATGAGGAGACACGGATATCACAGTATAATATGAACAACATACTCAATCACATAACTGCAGCACGATAAGATCTCAAAGAAACAAGTAAAATGTAACATAAGTCAAAAAAATAGAAAGAAGTCTAACTCAACAATATAAACCAAGTCTAAACAAGTATGCCAGAGACAAATCCGGTACCAAAATTAATTTGCTAAAAGAACTAACTAGATAACTAGTGATTCCGGCTAACCTCCCGGAATCACAACTGAACTACCAAGTCCAAGTCTCAGCTACTCACCCTGTGGTCCATAAGTGTCGGACACCAGTCCTCTAGGCATAGTCTGGAAAAATATATCTAGTCAGGATTGGAACAAAATACACCTCTAACAGCAGTTCCACATATATTGATAAAACTATAATACAGTATAAAGAAATACAGACAGATGTAAAAACTGGCAATAAGGAATACTGACGAGTATGGATATACTGGAAACAGAAATAATAGAAATAAAGGAATATTGGAGCATATAATGTACATCTAGAAATGAAATAGAAATCCAAGTACACGCTAGAATAATGAACTGGTATGTAAAGGTGTGCAAGAACAAAACTAGATCATGTGGGGATGCTAGATCAATACACTAGAGATAGATGCAAGAATTATCTAACTAAGTGTGTGAAATATCAGCATATCATGTGATCGGCTTGGGACTGATAAGACTCATTACATTGGTTAGCGATCATCCCTGAGGTCAGGCTAATCCATCCGGATAGCTATAATGCGAGTAATAGTCAGGCTAACCACATATAACAGTGATGAGGCATGTAATGGTAAGGCTGCATCGACGTGAGGCGTGGGTGAGCTATGATGCATGTAAAGTTGGGTATGATCACATAAGCTACTAATATTTTACCATTTTTCTCCAGCTAGCACGATGGATTCCAGATCACGACTCCTCATGACAGGTCTCAATGATGCCAACTCATGTAAAGAACAGTGTCAGAGTCATGTACGCTATACAACAAGAGTTATAGGAATAATTAACATAATGGAAACTGTCAGAGAATGTACTCGCCTTGGGTCCTTAGCTGTCAATACCAATGTCCTGTCCCAGAGTATCGTATGGATGATCCAACAGTCCTATAGACATATGATAAAAAATAATATTTGTATCAGATGCTACACTAACACAATCATATACATCGAACTCAGGGCTGTGCCAGGTATGGCACTAGTCAACTAGGGTCAAGTGCGTCAAGTTGCACGGACGTCGCGTCTGTAATTCCTTGAATTCAGACAGTCGGTGATACGGTCCTTGCCAGTATGTCAGTGTACATATGGCAGTCTGCTATCATACTACATGGGCACAGGTCAAGGTGGCTACGGGGTATTCGTAATCACATTAGGGTCATCTAGTATGTGGGCATATAATATCTATTATTATTTATTATAGACATTAATTCCAACTAATTATAATTATAATAGATATATGCATTTTAATATACTTAATAGAGCTTATATTATATATATATTTATGTACGTATACATATACATTCATTCTTATTAATCGTAGCACATACATTAATATTCATTGGTATATATACATATGTAACCCAATTTATTACATAAATAATAAATACAAGTATATACATTAATTAAATACATATATTATATATTAAACATACACTACAATATATATTAAATTAATTATACTAGTATATATTTTATTAAATACCTATTATATGAAAATACCAATTACATACATAAATAAATATATATATATATATATATATATATATATATATATATATATATATATATATATATATATATATATATACATATATATTATTACGTATGAATGCATGTATACCATATGAAAATAAAATAATATACATACATATACATATGTATGTATATGAATACATATATATACTATTATGTAGGAATACATACATACTTTACATATATACCAATTAATATATACACTATAATAGGAGGGAAGAGGGAGAGGAGCTCACAGTCGATGGAGGTGGTGATTGGTGGTCGTCTCAGGCGAGTCGGCCGGAGGGGAGTGGCCGGAGTGCAGCTGATGAAGGTCGGGGAAGAAGTTCAGATGGTGGTGGTGGTGGTTCTCTAATGGTGGTGATATGGAGTCGATGATGATGGTGGTGGTGATGCTGTTGCTTCGGGTGGCCGCCGGGGGAGGAACTGGCCGGAGAGGGAAGAGGGGAGGAGCTGTGCTGGATGCAGGGAAGTCGGTTCAGGCGAGGAGGAGGCTTTGGCGGCTCGTCGGGGAGAAGTTCATTCGGAGTGGTGATTCCGGCGGGAGCTCGTGATTGCTGTGCCGGAGTGCAGGCCGAACTGCGGGGAGCTCGCCGGATGTCGAGGGTGGTGGAGTGAGGAGTAGGCAGGGGTGAAGAATGGTGAAGCTTCGGTCGTGCCGGAGTTGCAGGGAAGAGCCGGAGAAGAATAGATGGGGTGGTTCGGGTCGATGAGGGTGGTGTCGGCTGGAGTTCGACCGGAGCGCCGAGGTCGTCGTCTCCGTTGCTGTGGTGTTCGTCGACCGCTGTGGAACTCACGGTGGGGTCTCGGGGCTCAGGCCGACTGAAGTGGGGAGCGGCCGGGGATGAGCTCGGGGTAGCTCGCCGGATCGGGGAGATGCAGCGGAACGAGCGGTGGATCTCGTCGGGAAACGAAGACGAGGGTGGCTCGTGGAGTTGTGGAGCTGGCCGGACTGGTGCTCAGGCAGGGGGAGAAAGAAGAGCAGCGGGAGGAGTCGGCTCCGGTGTGGAGGTCAGGGCTGGTGGTGCCGAGTCGGCTGGTCGAAGCGGGGTCAGGGCTCCGTCGGGCCGAGGGTGAACAGTGAAGCTTGGCTTGGAATTCCCCCCACTTCTTTTCTATTTCAAAAACAAAGGAAAGAAGAAGAAGAGAAGAATAAAAGAAAGGAAAAATGAAGAAATGAAGGAGAGAGAGTGGCTACGGTTGAGTGAGGGAGATGGGGGCTTCCCTAGGTTTGGGGATTAGGTCTAGGGTGTGATGGGACATTAAATAGGTAGAGGGATGAGGGAAATGAAAGGTGATGATGCACCCCTCTAGAATGGGTGGTCATGATTTGACATGGGGGATTCCTTCATGCAAGGGTGAGGGTTGTTGACTTAGTCAAATATTTGGGCTCTCCATTTGGTTTGAACCAATGGGGTGTTGACCCCTAATACAAATTTGCAAATTAGCCCCCTTAAATTTGGGTATTTGCACGGACACATAAAATAATGAAATTTTGGTAGGCGATTCGGTGTTTGGCGTTTTGTAGGGTGAGGGGGTGTTGTATGTTTAGTATGGGCTTAATTAGTGGGGTACTGGAATTAAATCGGGATTAACGAAATTAGTCAAAATGGTATCCCCAATTTAATTAGAAATAAATGCAAGCTGTGTTCTAAAATTAATTAGGAGTACATGGGGCCAAAATCAGGTCGAGTCACCAATATCATTTGTGAAGACGACTCAGAACAGAATATTACCCTAATTTGGGTTGCACGAAAAATGGGTCAAGATTTGCCTCCAATTTCGATTGGAACGCACAACGATACAAAGTTGAAATTTATTTAGAAATTAAATAAACGTCCGCGACAAATATTGTGCGGCTAAAATGAAGCACAAGAGAGCATGATTATGAGTTACAAAAATGTCAGAATGGAAGGCGGGCATGTCTAGGGCAAGGTTGTGAAATTTGTTGGAAGGCAAAAGCTAGGGTAGCGCTCCAAATATCGAAGCAACGGTAAGGTGCAACAATTAAATAAATTACGGTAATTAATTACTACCTCCAATAATTAAATTCTAATTAATACAAATTAAATACAAAATCCTATAATTCGGACAGGTGTTCGTCTAGTGGACTTCTAGGTCAAGTTTACCAGCTCAAACATTAATGAACACTGTAAATATTTTAATACACATCTCATATAATTATTTAAATTAAATATACTTATCATACAATTTCAATACATATCTCATATAATTATTTAAATTAAATATACTTATCATACAATTATTTAAAATAACTACCACAATATTAATTATATATATAAAAGTCAAAAATATTCCTGTTTTTGGAATGTGGTAGTGACACTAGCGCCGCTTGTAATAATTCTTTATTATCAATAAAGAGTTTGCTTTTGTTTCATACTTGTGTTCATTCGATGCTTCCGCTATAATGAGTTTGTGAACTAGTTATCGAACGACCATTTACTCGTGTCGTTTAAATTTTTGCTGCATTTGAACTATCTGTGCGACTTTGTGTCTTAGTTATTTCTCCGCCTGTTTGAAATAATGGCCTTGCGCGAGCGTAGCTTTGCCTCACGCGGCATCACATCCTGATGGGAACGATCGTCCTTTGGGAGCGCTAACGCGGTGGTTCGCGCCTAGCGGGGATGACCAATCATACGGGAGATCGGGACGTGACATATTAGTTTCAGAGCACGGCTTTACGTCCTTGGAATTCTTATTGATTCTTTCAGTTTTGAAAGCTCGTTCATGGGTTATGTTACAAAATGCTCTCTCTCAATGTTCCATCGGGATGTTCCGTACAATGAGTCTAAATATTTTTAAAAGTGCATGTGAATGATATAATTTTCTTAAACGGGATTGTGATCTAAAGGCGTTTGTGCTGACCGGTGTCAGATTTTATGGGAGTAGACTCGTGCTAGAATTGAAAGTTATGTACGAACCTGAATACCTATATGTGATTACCAAGCGAGTTAGTTGGCGAGATAAAATATCGTTCGGACGGATAGCTATGCACACAGCCTTTCGGCTAAGTTGTGTTAAGTATCGCGAGCCAAGACCCTTGGTGCTAGTGAGTTATAAGTGAGATTGGAATATTGTTCGGATAAGATAAGTCAGACTTAGAATGGCTACCGATAGAAATATTATCAGATTATCGCTAAGGCGAACCTTGGGAGTCATGCTTGGATTTTGAGATATAGTTTATACGGTTATTCGTATCGATAAGTTATGACTCAAAATATAGTTTGGTTGATGATTATCGATAGAGGTATATAAAAGTCTAATATTATTGAGGTGACGCATAGGGATCGTGCTTAAGTTTAAAGGAACGAGTTAAAAGGATTGATGCGAATACAATTGAGAATTTACTTAGGTGACTCGATTCCTGAGTAGTGTATGCCATAACTCAGGAACGAATAAGCAATTTGATGATTCATAGAGTATATCTCGAACCCTGAGTAGAGTAAATCCTCACATATCTAGACAGTCGTGACCATATCTCGGGGTATTTAATACTCTGGTGTACGTAGCTGGCTTTTTTTGCCCCCGCTCTCAAGTATTTTGGTTCTAGGGCGTGACACGGTTTAAGTGTTGGCCCATGCGGGTCTGAAAATTCAGAAATGAGGGGGTTTACCAATGTATTTTAGATGTCTCAATCATGCTACTCCTTGATCTTCTCTAGTGTCGAATTTATCTTCCTGAAATCTTTAATTCAATATCTACTTTGATCCTCGATCAATCATGTTCGTCCCTTTGATGATTCTTGTGTCCTTTATCTTTCAAGGACATTATTCCTGGACCTTCTGATCATCAATTTATAGTTTCTCCAGTAGCAGGACAACATCCTGATGCCCACCAAACCCTTGAGCTTCAGCCTCAGCATTCCGGGGCTGGGTCCATAACAGCTCAAAATGAGGAACCCCATATCCAACCAGTACCTCATGTGCAACCAGTACCTGGTGCAGGAGGGGACATCAGTGTACTAATTGGTATCCCGAGGGAATTTTTAGCAGCTCAAGGACGTCGAGAAGACTTACTCATTCAGTCAGTACAAGGGGCTTTGGAAAGAGGCGGACATTGTCACACCCCGATCCCGAAAGGGTCGGTCGTCCTCGCTTGATCCTTTACGGAACCGATTCGTCCTCGCTTGGGGCGTGATGCCGTACGAGCCTGGAGTTGCGCTCGTACAAGGCAAGAACTTGCAGTTATAGGAACCCATTTTGAAACACAATTTATAAAACACATTCACAGAGATTTGAACACAGTGCAGGAAGAAACATGCTTTTTCATTGATAATTCAGAGTAATTTACATAGAGTTTACATTGATGCGCCTCTCGGCTACTTGATTTGCATTACAAAAGATAAACTCAAAAGGCAGGGCGCGCTCCATCAGATAGTCCACGTCGTTCATACATTACGCCCTTGTATAGGTTGAAAGTCCAAGCCTCCAAAATGATCTGACTCCAACTATACTTCAAAATAGAGGTGCTCCTAACGCCTCCTCGTCTATCCACTAGCGTTGCACCGTCTGAGTGCCTGAAATAGTTGCCCACAACGTGGGTCAGTACTCAACTTGTACTGGTGAGCGGGATGAACCCACTCGACTAAATCGACACTAGCTTATTAGGGGCGAGCATGCATTAAGATGACTTCTATAAAGAGGCAAGTGAATTCAATTCATATCAGTTGCATGTTTTGATAGGAATGAAAATAATAGCGAATCCAACCAGTGCATCGATTTCTTACTCAACCGATGCACGCCTTCCCTGCAACAAAACACAAGTATACTTACCATCTGCACAAGACAATAGATTAGCATGTGTTCTAGTCTATGCGGTCATTGGTGTGATCGACACCTTAGGAACATATTCAAGCATTAGCGGCGCGCCCTATCAGCCCGGGTAGCAAGCCCTGCTGGAGGTCCCGCAATGCATCGTGACGAGCACGAATCAAATATTTCCCTCCGGATCGATACGGTTCCAGTGCCCCGGAAAGCCGTTTCGAGGAAATGATAAACCTTGTGCACAAGTTGTCCCAGACCATGCAAATGCATGAACAATTCATATATCATACAATGCATCGATTGAAACTAAAGAAGTTAAGCAGCAATATATATCTCATGCAACAGTTCATATTTTCTCAACGCGGTGTTCCGATTTTGATATCCCATAGGTCCAAACTCCGTCCGAGGCACTAGGCCACCACCAACAACCAATCCCCATTATAAACAACTCAGTTATAAGGTGTGCAAGCATATAGAAATATTAGTCTACAAAAATCCCCTGTTCCTTTCTTAGTGGCTGGCATGCATTGTGGCAAGGATTTCCTAGGCGTCCAACCGGGCATCATCGAGTGAACGTTTGAAACATTAAAGATGTTGGCATGAAGAAGTAGGAAAGAAGGGTCCAAACCACTCACTGGTTAAGGAAAAGGTAGCTGAAACAAAGATTCCCGCCTAGCGACGATCAAACGTCAGTTACGCGGACCTGCACAGCACGAGCACCAATTAGAATCTTGCCTATCCTTCCTTGCCGAACTCCCCAAGAATCAAAGCTCCAAACGATAAAACCAGCAGCGAAAACCAAGCAAATCGAAAGCAACACCAAATCAAATCCCAAAGCGGCAATCAAGAAAACCAAGCAACCAAACACGAAAACTATTGGACTCGTTTCAATAGAGGCCTTTCCATGAGTTGGAAAGGATCATCGCATTTCGTCCGTGGCAAGAAGATGCCGAAGTTCTAAGTTATGACTCAAACGGACTAGCCACAAGCCCAATTACGTAGTGCACATCCCGGTCGGATCAGGATTTGAGGCACTACATAATATACCACTAAGAAAAAGTTTCGACCCGAAACTTAAGAACAAGGCCGACCCGAAACGTAAGAACAAGGCCCTACCTCCGACTGAATGAACAATGAAGGGTACTTCTCCTTCATCTCCGATTCCATTTCCCAGGTTGATTCCCCAGCTGAATGGTTCCGCCACAGCACGCGAACCAAGGACATCGTACGGTTGCGAAGTACTTTTTCCTTACGATCCAGGATCTGCACCGGTTCTTCTGAGTATGACAAGTCCGCGCGCAGTTCCAACTGTACAAAACTAACCACATGACTTGGGTCATGCACATACTTCCGTAGTTGGGAAACATGGAATACGTCATGCACTTCTGCCAAGGCGGGAGGTAGTGCTATTCTGTATGCCACAGCTGCAACTCGTTCTAGTATCTCAAAGGGGCCGACAAACCGGGGACTCAGTTTGCCCTTCACGCCGAAACGCATCACACCTCGCATCGGCGTCACTTTCAAGAAGACATGATCCCCGACCAAGAATTCCAAGGGTCTTCTATGTGCATCAGCATAACTTTTCTGTCGGCTCTGCGCTGTGCGGAGTCTTTTCCGAATCAAGCGAACTTTTTCAACTGCCTGCTCTACCAGCTCTGGCCCGAGTACCTGCCGCTCGCCGACTTCGTCCCAACAGATTGGAGATCGACACCTTCGCCCATATAGTGCTTCGTACGGTGCCATCTGGATGCTTGATTGGTAGCTGTTGTTATACGCAAATTCTGCCAAAGGAAGATGCGTGTCCCAACTAGTCTTTAAATCAATAGCACACAGCCGTAACATATCTTCGAGTATCTGATTTGTCCTCTCTGTCTGTCCATCAGTCTGCGGGTGGTATGCGGTACTGAACTGTAGCTTGGTTCCCAAAGCAGCTTGTAGACTAGTCCAGAAACGAGATAAGAAGCGTCCGTCACGGTCAGAGACGATTGAGGCAGGTACTCCGTGTAATCGGACGATCTCATCTATGTAAATTTGTGCTAACCGATCGACGCTCCAAGTAACTTTTATGGGAAGAAAGTGGGCTGATTTGGTCAAACGATCAACTATGACCCAAATCGCATCGTGCCCCCGTGGCGTCTTCGGAAATCCCACAATAAAATCCATAGTGATGTTGTCCCATTTCCACTCGGGAATAGCGAGGTTCTGCAGTTCCCCGCCGGGCCTCTGATGCTCAGCTTTCACCTGTTGACAGGCCATGCACTGTGACACAAAGGTCGCCACATCCCGCTTCATACCGTGCCACCAGAAGGTCCCGCGCAAGTCCTTGTACATCTTAGTGCTCCCCGGATGTAAAGAATACTTCGCGTAGTGTGCTTCTGCCATAATTTCCCTTCGGAGTTCTGGGTCGTTAGGGACACATAGCCTCCCTTTCATCTGTAAGGCCCCATCTTCGCCTGCCACAAAGTCAGACGTCTTCCCCGCCGAGATCAATCCGCGCACCTTCGCTAAGAACTGATCGCCCTCCTGAGCTGATTTGATTCTACCACGCAAACCCAGTTCAAGATGGAGTGGTGCCAGCTGCACTCCTGGATGTCGAACTCGAAACTCGATGCCCATCGCCTCAAGATCTCGAAGTAAACGGTTGTCAATAGATAACGAGCCCACGTGCTTCCGACTCAGAGCATCAGCAACGACGTTTCCCTTGCCCGGAGTATACGCGATCGTTAGGTCATAGTCCTTAATAAGTTCTAGCCAACGCCGCTGCCGGAGGTTCAATTCCCGCTGGGTAAAAAGATACTTGAGGCTCTTGTGATCTGTGAAGATTTTGCAAGCAACACCATAAAGATAATGCCTCCACAACTTCAAAGCAAATACAATCGCCGCCAATTCCAAGTCATGCGTCGGGTAGTTCTTCTCGTGCGGCTTCAGTTGCCTGGAGGCGTACGATATTACCTTGTCCCTCTGCATGAGCACACACCCTAAGCCGAGTCCTGAAGCGTCGCTGTATATCTGAAACTCTTCTACCCCATCTGGAAGTGCAAGGATCGGAGCTGAAACAAGACGCCGCTTAAGTTCCCGAAAGCTGGCTTCACAGTCATCACCCCATTCGTATGCAATCCCTTTCTGAGTAAGGCGAGTCATAGGCGAGGCCAGTTTAGAGAAGTCCTTCACGAACCTACGGTAGTATCCCGCAAGGCCCAGAAAGCTTCGAACTTCGCTGGCTGACGTAGGTTGCTTCCAGTCCACCACCGCTTCTATTTTCTTCGGGTCTACGGCGACGCCTTCGGCCGAGATGACATGACCAAGGAACGCCACGCTGTTCAACCAGAACTCACACTTGCTGAGCTTAGCGAACAACTGATGGTCTCGTAATGTCTGCAGCACGATCTTCAGGTGTTCTTTGTGCTCCGCCTCGTTCTTGGAATAGATTAGTATGTCGTCTATGAACACGACTACAAACTTATCCACAAACGGCCGAAATACGCGGTTCATCAGATCCATGAAAGCTGCAGGGGCGTTCGTCAAACCGAACGACATCACGAGGAACTCATAGTGTCCGTAACGGGTTCTGAAAGCAGATTTTTGAATATCCTCTGATTTGATTTTCAACTGGTGATACCCTGACCTGAGATCAACTTTAGAGAAAACTCTTGCACCTTGCAACTGATCAAATAAGTCATCTATTCTTGGCAAAGGGTACTGATTCCGCACGGTCGCTTTATTCAGTTCTCGGTAGTCAATGCACAGCCGCATGGATCCATCTTTCTTTTTCACGAACAGCACCGGAGCGCCCCACGGAGAAACGCTTGGACGAATGTATCCTCGGTCCAACAGGTCTTGCAACTGAACTTTAAGTTCCTTAAGCTCTGCTGGGGCCATGCGATAAGGTGCCTTTGATATCGGTCGCGAATCCGGAAAAGTGTCAATGCTGAATTCGATCTCACGATCAGGAGGCATTCCAGGCAGCTCGTCTGGGAACACGTCGAGAAAATCTGCAATGACTTCAGCCTGAGCTGCATCTGCACATTCCCGCCGGGTGTCTCGAACAGAAGCTAAGTACCCTTCACAGCCCGAATGCAACATACGCCTAGCCGAAATTGCTGATATCACCATTGCCGTCTTCGGTGCAGCGCTGCACGAATAGTAGAAGTCTGCCTCGCCGGGTAGACGAAATACGACTCGCTTCTCCGCGCACTCGATTGTGGCATGGCAAGCACCCAACCAGTCCATACCGAGAATAATATCATAATCCTTGATGTCTAGTACAATGACATCTAAGGAAAGCTTCCTACCTCCGATGCAAATGTAACCATCCCTACAGATCGCATGGGCGGGCATATCGATTCCCGAAGGGGTACTTACGCAAAGGTTCATATTTAAAGCAGTAGAAGCTAATTTATGCTCAGCAGTAAAATCAGCTGATATGAAACTATGCGTAGCACCTGAATCGAATAAGACTCTAGCGGGTAATTCTCGGTATAGTAGAGTACCTGTTACAACAGTGTCGGATACAGATGCCTCATCCCGAGTCAATGCATAGACTCGGCCCTGAGCACCCTGGCGTTGTGGATTTACTGGCACAGCATTGGCATCACTTGCTGGAGGCCCTTTGTTTTGATTTCCATTATTCTGATTTGGCTTGCCCTCTCTGCAGTTAAACTGTTTGTGACCCAGGCGACCACATTTAAAACATCCTTGAACCCGACAATCATTCACTTTATGCCCTGATTTGCCGCACCGGCTGCAGTTCAGTGATTGGGATTGGCCCCTATTATCAGACGTGTGCGAGCGCTTGTGTGCTCCAGACCCTCCCGTTTCATGAGGACGCTTATTGTTATTGGCACGGGGGGTTTGCACCTCGGTCTTTGGGAGAGGGCGCCCGAAGATCCGTTCGCTGTTCAGAGCCGCTTCATAACATTCCCTATATGTTTGGCATCTTTGGTTGATGACGTCCCTACGTAAATCGTCATTCAAACCTTTCTGAAATCTATAGCACCACGCCTGCTGATTAGGCAAGAATTGCCCAGCAAACTTTGCTAGCTTAGCGAATACTGAATCATAATCATCCACAGACAGACTTCCTTGGACCAGGTTGCTGAAGTCGTCTTCCTTTTGCTGCCGGACTGCTCGGGGAATATACTGTTCAATGAATGCAGATTTGAACATTTCCCAAGTAATCTTGCAGTTGGGATTGGCATCGTAAATTCCTTGCTTCGTTGCCTCCCACCAATCATGCGCACGCAGTTCCAGCTGAACCGATGCACAGGCAACTCGCTTGGATCCCCGGATGCCAACCAGGTTGAAAAGTCCTTCCAGCTTAGCAATCCACCCCAAAACCACGTCCGGCTCCGCTCGTCCGTTGAACGTAGGGGGATGCATTTTTGTAAACTCAGCTGCTCGGCAGGAGTTTCTTGCTGTAGGCTGAGTCTCTTCTGACTTATCTTCTACCGCCACGGCTGGAGGCGTGACAGGCGTTGCTGCGGATGTCCCGTTGCTCGGTGCCAGGGATGCAATCAGTTGCATCATTGTATCCATTTGCTTCTGTTGAGAAGCAAACTGCGCTTGTATGTTAGCTTGTTGGGTAACAGCTTGTTGCTGCTGCGCCTCCATGAGGTGCATAAGCCGTTCCGCCATTCCGGTTGAACCCGCTCCTCCGGATTCTCCAGAGCTTGCTGGATCGCTCTGAATGGGTTGAGCACTGCTGGCAGTTGCAGTGTTCTTCTTAGCCATGGCTACAAAAGAGAGTAGCTTGTTAACACTCCAAAAACGATAGATTTTATATCTATGGGCTCATTGTATAAGCGACTCTTCCCATGCAGCGGACGCCGAACGCAACTCAATTGAGAGGCGCATCAAACTCCTTTATAATCTTTTGAAATCCCGAGGAAGTAAAGCCTAGGCTCTGATACCAATATGTCACACCCCGATCCCGAAAGGGTCGATCGTCCTCGCTTGATCCTTTACGGAACCGATTCGTCCTCGCTTGGGGCGTGATGCCGTACGAGCCTGGAGTTGCGCTCGTACAAGGCAAGAACTTGCAGTTATAGGAACCCATTTTGAAACACAATTTATAAAACACATTCACAGAGATTTGAACACAGTGCAGGAAGAAACATGCTTTTTCATTGATAATTCAGAGTAATTTACATAGAGTTTACATTGATGCGCCTCTCGGCTACTTGATTTGCATTACAAAAGATAAACTCAAAAGGCAGGGCGCGCTCCATCAGATAGTCCACGTCGTTCATACATTACGCCCTTGTATAGGTTGAAAGTCCAAGCCTCCAAAATGATCTGACTCCAACTATACTTCAAAATAGAGGTGCTCCTAACACCTCCTCGTCTATCCACTAGCGTTGCACCGTCTGAGTGCCTGAAATAGTTGCCCACAACGTGGGTCAGTACTCAACTTGTACTGGTGAGCGGGATGAACCCACTCGACTAAATCGACACTAGCTTATTAGGGGCGAGCATGCATTAAGATGACTTCTATAAAGAGGCAAGTGAATTCAATTCATATCAGTTGCATGTTTTGATAGGAATGAAAATAATAGCGAATCCAACCAGTGCATCGATTTCTTACTCAACCGATGCACGCCTTCCCTGCAACAAAACACAAGTATACTTACCATCTGCACAAGACAATAGATTAGCATGTGTTCTAGTCTATGCGGTCATTGGTGTGATCGACACCTTAGGAACATATTCAAGCATTAGCGGCGCGCCCTATCAGCCCGGGTAGCAAGCCCTGCTGGAGGTCCCGCAATGCATCGTGACGAGCACGAATCAAATATTTCCCTCCGGATCGATACGGTTCCAGTGCCCCGGAAAGCCGTTTCGAGGAAATGATAAACCTTGTGCACAAGTTGTCCCAGACCATGCAAATGCATGAACAATTCATATATCATACAATGCATCGATTGAAACTAAAGAAGTTAAGCAGCAATATATATCTCATGCAACAGTTCATATTTTCTCAACGCGGTGTTCCGATTTTGATATCCCATAGGTCCAAACTCCGTCCGAGGCACTAGGCCACCACCAACAACCAATCCCCATTATAAACAACTCAGTTATAAGGTGTGCAAGCATATAGAAATATTAGTCTACAAAAATCCCCTGTTCCTTTCTTAGTGGCTGGCATGCATTGTGGCAAGGATTTCCTAGGCGTCCAACCGGGCATCATCGAGTGAACGTTTGAAACATTAAAGATGTTGGCGTGAAGAAGTAGGAAAGAAGGGTCCAAACCACTCACTGGTTAAGGAAAAGGTAGCTGAAACAAAGATTCCCGCCTAGCGACGATCAAACGTCAGTTACGCGGACCTGCACAGCACGAGCACCAATTAGAATCTTGCCTATCCTTCCTTGCCGAACTCCCCAAGAATCAAAGCTCCAAACGATAAAACCAGCAGCGAAAACCAAGCAAATCGAAAGCAACACCAAATCAAATCCCAAAGCGGCAATCAAGAAAACCAAGCAACCAAACACGAAAACTATTGGACTCGTTTCAATAGAGGCCTTTCCATGAGTTGGAAAGGATCATCGCATTTCGTCCGTGGCAAGAAGATGCCGAAGTTCTAAGTTATGACTCAAACGGACTAGCCACAAGCCCAATTACGTAGTGCACATCCCGGTCGGATCAGGATTTGAGGCACTACAGACATCATGCCAACAACTGGGCAAGCAACTTCAAGCGCCTCCAACCCTCGTATTTCTATGGCACCGAGGATGCGATTGCATCATACGCTTGTCTTCAGGATACTGAAGCTATTCTAGGCAGTCAGAGTTTTGGCTAGAGAGCAAGTCTCGGTGGTTCGATTGTAGTTGCTAGATCTGGCCCGCGACTGGTGGAAAGAACAAATGGTTTCACTAACAGTACCCGTCCCTTGGGTTATCTTCAGTGAAAGGTTTCAGACCAGATATTTTAACGCAGTTTCACGTTATGACTTGCAGCAATGGTTTAATAACTTGGAGCAGAAGGGCAGGACTATCGACGGTTATGCGACAGAATTCTGCAGACTTAGTCGGTTTGCTCCCACCTTGGTGGCGACCGAATTAGATCGAGCAAGAAGGTTCCAGCAGGGACTTCACTTGGAGATAATCTTGGCAGTGGAATAGCACGAGTTTCAGACTTTTCATGCAGTATTACGGACAATAAGGAGGAATGAGTATACCTCCCAGAGAATCATAGATAGAACTGGAGGGAGGAAGAGGAGCCACACATCAGGAGGTTCTTACTACCAGTCTTCAGCACCAGTCCCGGCAGTTAGGGATTTAACTATCAGATCTCCGAGGAGGCCAGTTTCAAAAGCCTCAATTCAGCAAACAACCCCAACTCGAACTCAGCAGCAAATGACATCTTCCTATGTAGGATGTTCACATTGTGGAAAACCAGGACACATGATTTCAGAGTGTCGCAGAGCACAAGGGTTGTGCTTAGCCTATGGAGCACCAGGCCACAGAGTGGGATCTTGCCCACATAGAACTAGTTCATCATCATCATCATCATCATCATCATCATCATCATCTCCGGCAGGACCACAGTACAGGGCTCCAGCACCGGTTCAACAGAACCTGGGTCTGAGGCCTTTGCTGACCCAATCTCAAGTATTCCAGCAGCAAAGGCCACAACAGTATGCACAGGCCCAAGCTCAAGTACAATCCAGGCAAGGAGGTCTGCTACAGTGAGGACCAGCACTAAGAAGACTAGGTCAGGCGATGGCACTTACTGTGGAAGAGCAGTTAGCTTCTGGGGATGTGGTGGCAGGTACCATTCTCGTCGACTCTCATTCAGCTTCAGTATTGTTTGATTCAGGTACATCACATTCTTTTATGTTTGCACGATTTGCGACACGAGTTGCTTTGGAACCAGAATTATTATAAGTAAGACTCAATATACTTACTAGTAATGGTATTGTGGGAGTAGATAGAGTTTATACCTCGTATCGCGTCGTATTGTACAGGCGAGAATTTCTCGCTAGACTGATAGAGTTTCCTATGGGAGATTATGATGTCGTCCTAGGCATGAATTGGTTGAGTGCCCGATATGCGACGATAGATTTCCATGATGGCAATGTTATCTTTGGTATCCCCGGAGTGGAAGAATTATAATTTTTTAGAGGCTAGACAAAATCTTCATCAGCGATCATGAGAATGACAGTAGCAGAAGGAGTACCATTCCCAGAGTGGTTAGTGAGTTTCCAGATGTGTTTCCAAAAGACCTTCTAGGCATGCCACATAAAAGAGAAATAGAGTTTACCATTGATCTACTTCCTGGAACAACACCAGTGTCAGAGAGAGTCTACAGATGGCACCGTCAGAGTTGGAAATCTTGTATCGAATGATAGAAGAATTGAGAACCAAGGAATTCATTCGTGCTAGTGGATTGCCTTGGGGATCCCCAATGCTTCTAGTAAAGAAGAATGATGGAACTTACCATTTGTGTGTTGATTATCGTACCCTCAATGCAGTAACCATCAAGAACAAGTATTCCTTTCTAAGGATCGATGACTTGTTCGATCAGCTTAGTAGAGCAGCAATATTTTCCAAGATTGATCTGCTGTCGGGATATCATCATATCAGAGTCAAAGAGCAAGATATATCCAAGACGACGTTCAGATCAAGATATGGACATTAAGAGTTTCTAGTGCTACTCTTTGGAGCAACCAATGCGACAGTAGTGTTTGTGGATCTCATGAATCGTATTTTTATTTTATACTTAGAAAAGTTTATGATTGTGTTCATCGATGATATCTTGGTTTATAGTCGAAGTAAGCAGAGCATGAACAACATCTTCGCTTAGTTCTTCAAGTCCTTGGAGAGCATAAGTTATATGCCAAGTTCAGCAAATGCGAGTTTTGGCTTGATCGTATTTCATACTTTGGGCATATTATTGAAAAATGTGGAGTAGAAGTGGATCCCCAGAAGATATAAGTCGTTGAGATGTGGCCAGTTCTCCCAACTGTTGTAGAAGTTCGTAGTTTCCTGGGACTTGTAGGATATTACCAGCAATTTGTGTCAGACTTTGCTAGAATTTTTGCACCCTTGACACAATTGACTCGTAAGGATGTACGCTTTGATTGGACAGATGAATGTCAAATCTCTTTTAAGAAACTCAAATAGAAGTTGATCATGGCACCAATTTTGACTCTTCCAGATGGGACTAATGGTTTCACGGTATATTGTGATGCGTCAGGAAAATGACTAGGGTGTGTTCTTATGCAGCATGGCAAAGTTATAGCTTATGCGTCTCGGCAGCTTCGAGACCATGAGAAAAATTATCCAACACATGACTTGGAGTTAGCAACTGTTGTCTTTGCACCCAAACTTTGGAGACATTACCTATATGGAGATCAAGTAGAGATTTATACTAATCATAAGAGTTTGAAGTATGTCTTTACTCAGAAGGATCTCAACATGATGCATAGAAGATGGCTAGAGTTAATGACGAACTAATGATCTTGACTTTCAGTATCATCCAGGGAAGGCTAATGTCGTGGCAGATGCTTTGAGACGGAGAGTAGAGCTTATTTTCTTACGGTGCAACGAGAGATTTTTGAAGATCTTCAGGATATGGACATAGAAGTAGTATTACCTAGCAACACAACATTGATGGCCGGTCTGCAAGTTCTGTCCAGTATAGTGGAAAGGATCAGAGAAGCACAGTCAATGGATGTCAAGCTTTAACGCCTTAGGGCAGAGTATGAGGCAAGACGTAGATCAGAACTAAGCATTCACAGTGACGAAACTCTTCGATTTGGTAATCGTCTTTGTGTACAAAGTGAATATATCCGTCAAGAGATCATGTCAGAAGCCCACAGTTCTCAGTATTCCGTTCACCCAGGAGGAACGAAGATGTATAGAGATATTCGTCAGTATTTCTAGTGGAATGGTATAAAGAGGGAGATAGCACGGTTTGTCTCCCGATGTTTGGTTTGTCAGCAAGACAAGGATGAGCATTAGAGACCAGCAGGACTTCTTCAACCTTTATCGATTTTGGAATGAAAGTGGGACCATATCACCATGGAATTTATGACCGGTCTTCCTAGATCCCCAACTAGCAGAGATGCAATTTGGGTATTAATGGATCGACTCGCAAAGGTTGCTCACTTCCTTTCCTTCAGAGTGGGACAGTCTACAGAGCAGTTGGCTCGGATGTACATAAATCAGATTGTCAGACTTCATAGAGTGCCAGTCAATATCGTATCAGATAGAGATTCCAGATTCATATATCACTTTTGGCAGAGTCTATAGCAGAGTCTGGGTACCCGTCTGAAGTACATCACAACTTATCATCCCCAGATCGATGGTCAGTCAGAATATACCATCCAGACCCTAAAAGATATGCTTCAATCATGTACCCTTGACTTTGGTGGCTCGTGGGAGGATCACTTACACTTGGTGGAATTCTCCTACAATAATAGTTTCCAGGAAAGTATCCAGATAGCACCATTCGGTTCATCGTATGGCCGGAAGTACAGATCACCGTTAGCTTGGGATGATATTGGTGAAAGGCAATTGCTTGGTCCCGAGATGATAGCCTAAACAGTTGAGGTAGTCAAACAAGTCCGGAAGCATCTTAAGATGGCTCAAGATCGTCAGAGTCAAGGGTGTTCGCCTGACGACCATCATCAGCAACAGAGCGGGAGGCGGGAAGTGTCTGCTCCGCAGTTGGGCGAGACGCAGCGGCCTTTGTTACCCACGTCCTACGGGTCTTCTTGGGCTTGGCTAGCATTGGCGAATGACTAGCACTTCCTTCCGAGAGCATTTTCTCAAACGCTTGCTGGTCGAAGTGAACTACCAGCATCTTTTGTGTTGAGCCGAGCTTGGTCGCATCGGATTGCTTTACCAACTTTTCATCAGAAGAGAAGGTTGTCCCCAGCAGAGTTGCCATCTTGTTTGCCATTAAATACGAAAGTTTGAAAAAAAAACTTGATTTAATTAAACAAACTAAAGTATGGCTAAAGTAGTTTGTTTAACAAATAGCGGCCACGTGTCCATTAAACAAACAGATTATCTGGGCGGTTCTCAACTGTTGTTGGCACGACTTGGTCAAATGGATACGTGGCCGCTATTTGGTTGGAGATAATCACTTCAGTCAGTTGTAACAACATAATTTGGTCTGTATGGCGTTTGGGACGTATGCGGCCAGAAATGCTTGGGACACATGGAATCTGGGACGTAGGGGCTGCATAGCCGCCAGAGACGCATGTGACGCATAAAATCTGGGACGCATGGACTGCATGGCAGCCAAAGATGCATGGAACTCATGGAATCTGGGACGCATGGACCAGAGCCGCATGACATCTTTTGTCGTGTTGTATACGTGGCGCTGCACACTCCCTAAGACTTCTGTCTTTTAGTGAGGTTTTGTCTTTCTAGGTGTTCAGAGAATCCTTCCTGTCAGGATTCTGTGTCAGACTTTATCTGGCCGTCAGGCCGTCATGTCAGGTCCATCTGTGGCCAAGTTTGCTTTGGTTGTTTGGGCCGCATGAATGTAGCTTTTCTGGACCGCATGGTGACTATGCAGTCCCATTTTTGCTAAGCTTTGTCGTGAGGCGCATGATTGTTGGCCGTATGGATCCGTATTTTTTATGCTTCTACAATTGTGATGCTATGTCATCGTATCGTTCAAGCTATATCTAAAGTTCAGTCTTATCTAATTTTAGAAACTAGCATCGTTGTTAACGAACAAAAAATCATTCGTGTATTTGAAAAAAATGTCGAACTTTTGGTCGATGACAGTGACGCAAGAAGCGGATTCTCTTAGGTCTATGCTATGACTATAACCAAATGCCTACAACCCTCTTACAACTGCCATGTGACGTCCATGTGGCGTCCGTCCATTGGAGGATGGGGAGAGGCGGGACCCAGTGGCTGCCCGGGTGGTTGTCACGTGACCGGAACGTCATGTGACGGTCTTTCATTGGAGGAGAGATAAGGCCGAGGGTGGCCCACATAGCACGCGCGGGAGGGGGGGTGGGGGGATAAGGGAGGGTTGTAAGAAGGTTGTAAGCATTTGGTAATAAACTAAGCATTATTGATTCTCTTATTGGTGACCTAACAACAAATAATCAACAGGACATTAATAGGCTTCTCTCAGAAAGAACGGTGGATCATGCATCTGTCTATCCCTGTAAAATTACAGGACGGTGGATGTTGTAAGTGTCGGACTTTATATCATGAGATTATAATTATGAAAGTTTGACCTCAAAATTTTAATGTTCATATAATTTCTTTCACCCACAATACTATAATAGTATTACGACACAAAATTTTAAAAATAAAATAATAAACCAAATATTATCCAAAATAATATACGAGACATATTTTTCTTTCTTTCTTCTGGTTAATGAATGTTTCTTCTTTTTTATTCTTTTTTCTACTTTTAGTTTTAGACAGAATTTCTTCTTATAGGAGATATATTTGCTTCTCTAATACGCTAGTGCTCTACAAATGAAAAAATATATTTATGTCTATATGTAGTAAACAAAGATTTTTTAGAATTACATAGAATTTAGGTATTGTTTGTGGTGTTTTGCTCATAGCCACTTAGTACAAGTCTACAAACTAATAGATTATAGATACTAACCACTTTCTCGTGCGTGCGTTGAACGTACAAAAATAAATAAATAATATTTTTTAAAAATTAGATAAAATTTTAAATATGATTTGACTATATTTTAATTAAAATTTGTTATATATGTTTCTTAGAATTTAAATACTAACCACTTTCACGGTTTGGATATGTATTTAATTAGTTAGATAATACAATGTAGTTTAAATATATTTTAAATATTTAATATGTTTTAGAATTTATTATTATATGTTAAGGTAGATAGAAGGATTTAGAATTTTTGTTTTTGTTTTTCTTTTTAATTACGTAAGGATATATATATCGATTTGGATTGTTCATTTTTGAATCATTTTTAAGTCGCATTATAACAACGAGTCACTTTAACAATACTATTAACAAATAGATAAAAATTTAAATTATATTAAATTTGAATGCTCTTACTGTAATTTTAGTTGCATTAAGAAATAGGAGATAGCCTTTAGTAGGAGTGAAGAGCCAAAGATGTGGGGTAGGTGGGGGGCCTAGCTAGTCAGCTGAAAACGTCATCACCCACGCGATCGCAACCCTAAATTTTTAAGTGCATATGATTTGTTATAAATTCAGCAATATTGAACTTTATAATCACTACTAGTCTTCCATCGTCTCATGTACAATCACGGACGAGTCCGTAATTTTTAATATAAATAAACAAAAATTAATATGGACAAAGAAGATCCTAATTGAGACCTCATGTTAAAAATATATTATATTTGCCAACAACATTACCACTTATACTTTGTAACATATTTATATATATTTAATATTATATAATAGGTAATCGAAAACAACAATTCTACACCGACTGAAAATAAAACCGTTATTCAAATCGAAGTCACGTGGCGGTCTATTATTGGTTAATTTTTTTTTTCCTACGTTAGCGGAAGGCTGAGAAATAGTCGATTGGTTATGCTATTTGGGATTCACGATGGGACCCTAAGACAAACTAAGACGATCATTTGACGAGAGGAGAGGGGAGCGAGAAAAAAAGAAAAGAGTGATTCTCCCGCAAGAATAGCTGATGGCCGTCTGTCCAAAGATGTATTACAGAGAGAACGAACTCTCACGTAAAAGAAAAGAAGTGCATTATAATTACAAAATGTCTTCGAAGTCAGTTTGGCCAACTAATCAACCACCAGGAATTCAGTTTAGCGTCAACATAAAGTTGTCAGTGTTCTTCTATTGAGCAGTTGACAGAATGCATAGAGATTGTTGGGCCAACAAGTTGTGGCCAACACACAAAATCAACTTGTTTGGAGGCACACAAAATTCTTTCCCAAACAACGGGGATCTGATGCTAATAATGTATGCTGTTGGCTTTACTTTCAAAAGCTCAAGCTCCTTTCCTTTTTTTTAGTCCCACATCGAATGGACCAAAACTTTTTTGTGTACATATATTAGTTTATCTTCTTTGCTCTCTTAAAGTTGTTGTGTGGGGAACCCCTTGGGCCACACGCGCGTGCTGCCGCTGTTCGGTTCGATTTGGTAATGGGCCCACATCTTCGGGCGCCGAATGCCGATTCGATTTCCTCTTCGGGTTCGGGCTGGGACTCTAAAATTCTTTTTGCTCCTCTTCCATTTTTATTTAATTTTCTGAACGTTGGAAAATTAATTTCTTCTGTTACAAATTGTTGTTTATTTATATAAAGTCAGAAAAGAACCTTGCAGATCACTTGACGAAGGGTCTGTCTAGGACTTTGATCCTAGAATCATCGAGGGGGATGGGGTTAAGCCCATAAGTTAGTCACCAGCAGTGGCAACCCAACCGAGTCTGACTGGAGATCCCAAGAAGCCGGTTCAATGGGTAGAAACAAGCTGAACTTAGGTGACTTTATGGAACACTGACTCGAGATTAAAGTCTCATTAAAATAAAGCCCAAGCGGCTGTACATGTGTACAATGACTCCCCATCCCTATGGTGACAGTGTTTCTGTGTGATATGGTTAGGACGAGGTTAAACTCTTAATAGGTCCAAGCTGTAATGCTGGGTTGATTCATATCACCAACCATTAAGGACTTACCTATATGAGAGGTCGTGAAGGCCGCGACTATGGGACAGGGCGATCCCAGACAGCTCTCATGAATGTGGAAAAGTGCGCATGGCCATTTAAAAGCGCCACCCGATAGACCAAGGACCTCTAGCGTACTATGTGTGCTATTTTTCTAAATCTGGTTCAAGAAGTCTGATTCAAGGCATAGTCCATCAAGCACTTCTTCAGATTAAGGCAATAGTCACTACGTGAGATTCAAGGCTGTAGTTCATCTCATCTATGCATAGTATTTTACTGCCCAGATGCTCTCTCTCTCTCTCTCTCTCTCTCTCTCTCTACTTCACTCTTATCTCTGTTTCGGAACTTGACCTTTTGGGGGGGATTGTTGGCTTTACTTTCAAAAGCTCAAGCTCCTTTCCTTTTCTTTAGTCCCACATCGGATGGGCCAAAGCTTTCTTGTGTACATATATTAGTTTCTCTTCTTTGCTCTCTTAAAGTTGTCGTGTGGGGAACCCCTTGGGCCACACGCGCGCGCCGCCGCCCGGCCCGGCTCGGTTCGGTTCGGTTCGGCGCGCGTAACGGGTGCGGGTACGCGGGCGACGAATGCCGATTCGATTTCCTCTTCGGGTTCGGGCTAGGACCCTAAAATTCTTTTTGCTCCTCTTCAATTTTTATTTAATTTTCTGAACGTTGGAAAATTAATTTCTTCTGTTACAAATTGTTTTTGAATCGTTATAATTTTGTGTCCAGGTTCATTCTTTCTTTCTCCTGTGTAACGGCTGAATTAATAGAAAAATTAATTCAGACCGTTACATATTAGTATTATATATTTGTCTGATTTTCTTTGTAAAGACAAGAAATCTTTCTCTCCGGAAAATTGCTGCCAACAGATTTTTCGCTCCATTCATCGTCGTCATCTCACTCATCTCCAAGCTCTGGGCAGAGCTAAGTTCTGGTCATTCTCTCCAAGTCGTGTGCGGCGACGAGATACCGGTAGTGCGGGGGTTTAACCACTAGGAGCTTCGGGAACGTCTGCACACAGATCCCGAATCAACTCTTAGGGCAGTGCTTCGTGCACGACTTCCCCAGAGGCCGGTAATATCAATCTAATTTTCTGTTTGTTTTGATTCACAAAATTTTTCACTAAGAAAGCGACAATTATTTCTAACATATGCTGGTTTGGTAAGCTAGTTTATATTTTAGCTGAATTTTAAAAACCAGACTGGACCGGCCGGTTCAACCGGTTAATGGTTAACCGGTAGGCTTTTTCGGATCAGATTAGTGTTGACTTACTGTTTTCAAAGAATCGTTTGTAAATGAATATTTTTTTGTAAAATAAGTGTTCATAAGAGAATGAATTTGGGTCACTTAGATTAATCTAGCGGTTGAACCAACTAGTTAAACCGGTTTGACCTAACCTATTGCCTCGTTTAGATGAATCTTCGGTCCGGTTTTTAAAATACTGATTTTTAGACAAATAACGGAATACACGAAAAACTGCAGTAATACAAAACAAGCTTAAACCAGCCTTGGATAAGCTTCTATTTCTGGATTTGCAATTGCATAGGTCTGGTTTGGGATTGCTGCTGTTTTTCAAAGGCTGCAGCAACAGAGGACAATAGTTAGTTCCATCTGTTGTCTGAAGTTACCCCCAAAACCAAAACAGCTATTTATTTATTTTATAAGATGTTAATTAGCAAACAATTTTTGAAACTGCTTTCAAGAAAAGAAAAAACAAGCATAAGCACATCCATGATGAGAAATCCAAAACCAATGTACCCAAAGCTCAATCCAGGACACTTGAGATCCTCTTTGGTAGGATGATACAACCAAAAGCAATTGTAGTTGTAGACGCTCAAGCAACTTTTCCAGAGAATTTTAAAATTAGTTGGAGCAAGCAACCAGGCAACGGAGCAACTTCTCCAGATAGTTTGCTTGATAGTTGGAGCAACCAAGCGATGAAGCAAGTACGCCAAGAGGAATTTACGACATGTATTAGCTATTAGAAATTGGTACATACACTACTACATATCAGATTTCCCATGTAAATCATCCAGCTGTGTATATATTTACAATTTCCCATAGTACACCATGTCATAAATCATTTACAGAAATACTTGCATGCGTAGATCTCTGGTTGAAGTCAAACACCATACGCATCAACTTCAGATAATAGCAAATAGCATCTTGTCTCCACTTGTAATGGCCAGTTCTCCATGACCTTCAACTAGGATGAAAAAAAAGACCTTCCAAACGTTAGAGAATAGCTTGAATCTTTGGACTCAAATGTTCGTCCGAACTATTAACTCAGATAGCTCAAATGGTACATTTGTGTTGGTGTTATTTTCTTTGGATCAGTAAAGATAGTTCCATATTGGCTATAACACCAAATGGATATCTCAATATAATACTTTGTATGGGTTGATGTATGCACATAGGGTGTGGTGGGGCATATGGGTGCCATGTGGAAGTATTTTTCTAGGAGAAAAAAAGATTAATTCCTCATGAAAGCATTTATGCTTTTTGTCATGTACTTGGAATTATTTCCATAGGAGCTAAGCCTAGCGACTCGGACTCGGGCTCAAGTCGCATGCGTGGCCGCATGAGCGGTTGCATGCGCAGTCGCACGCGGAGCCGCCGCATGCGCTGCGGTGTGACCTGCTGCGTGAGCGGCCGCATATGAGGTTGCCTGCGTGGCCGCTGCTTTCAGATATATTTGAACGGTTATGGAAAGATATGGACAGTTATTCATATCCATTTTTTGTGGGATTTAAAATTAATTCATTCCTATCTTTTAGGAATTTGCAATTAATTTGTTCCTATCTTTCCGTAACTTATGGACGGCTAGGGTTTCCACCCTCTCTATAAATATTCTCTTCGTGCCACTTTGAGAACTTACATCGAAAATCAGGAAACGAAGAGAGTTGCTGCTGCCGCCGTCATTGGAGTCCAGGAAGTTCGTGCGAGTCCGGAAAATAGGTGACACCGAACGTTCCAGAAGTTCTACGTGAACTTGCTGGTTCCTGGAAGAAGATCGTGTGGGGGCAAATCTTGCTTTGAGCAACGGTGATCTTCATCACCCCAGCAAGCAGATTTTCTTCTTCTCCTTTCTCTTCTCTTCTGCTAGTTGTAATTTCGTTCTGTCCAACTGCGAGTACAAGGAAGAACGTGAAGTTTATTTTTTCTGATTCATTTGTAAATTTGAGAGAAAGTTGTAATCAGAATCATTATATAGTTCTTCGTGAAAATCGAGAATAGTCAGAGTAGAAACTTTTGTATGAACCTCTGATCTCGACCACGCGTTCTTCCATCTTTGGTTAAGCCTCGGGAATAACAATCTCAAAGCAAGATCCGATTCAGATGGAGAACCGATCAAACCTTCTCGATACCAGCTTTCACAAGCTTGAGAAGTTTGGTGGTGAACACTACAACATTTGGAAGAGTAAGATCTTCCTGAATCTTCGTCTTGTCAAAGTTGCTTATATGTTGGTTGATGCTGAACCTACCATCCCTGAAGATGGAGGAGAGATCGAAGTTGGTGTGGCGCAGGATGCGCACTGCAAATGAAAGGACAATGAGCTCTGCAGACTGTTGATCCTTAATGCAATGGACGACTCGATGGCAGAGTCCTATAACAAGAAAGGAAAGGCAAGAGATGTCCGGGAATCTCTTGAGAAATATTACAAAACTGACAAAAAAATATCAAAAATCTATCTCGTCGAGAAATTCTTCACTATGCAATTTGAAGACGAGAAGGTAATGCTACCACAAGTCAAGGAACTTCTGAAGATGCAGCAGAAACTGGAGGAAGAAGACATGAAGCAGGAAGACAAGTTCATGGTCGGGGCTATAGTCACCAAGCTTCCTCCAGGCTGGATCAACTTCAAGACTGACATGTACCGTAAGAAGATGGAGATCCATCTCGAAGATCTTCTTCACTGGATTCACATAGAAGATGAAGCCAGGAAGAAACTGAAGTTGGACTCCATGTCCAAGTAGTTGGCAAAGGCCAACTTGGTACATACTGGTGATTCCAGGGGGAAGCAGAAGGCTTCTCACAACAAGAAAAATGACTTCACTCATCTGAAGGTGAAGTCAACTTCGTTCAAGCCAAAGCCAAAGCTCAAGTCAGAAATGACTTGTTTTAACTGTGGCAAGAAGGGCCACTACCGGAGTGACTGTAGATCCAAGCCCAAACAGACAGCGAAAGGTGAGCCTAATAAGGTTGCTATGATTAAGCAGGTTGTCACGACTGATGTCGACACCGACTGGTGGGTGGACACTGGCGTATCGTGCCATGTTTGCTCAAAGAAGGAGTTGTTCACAACCTACAAGCCTACTTATGAGAAGGTTATGGTGGTGAACTAGGCACAAGCTGAAGTACTTAGGACCGGAACGGTGGTTCTGAACCTGACTTCGGGGAAATCGCTGACGCTTCAGGATGTGAAGCACGTACCGATGATAGCCAAGAACCTGGTCTCAGGAAGTCTGTACTACAACGCAGGCTTGAGGATGGACATCAATGCTGGACATATGTTGATGTCCTATAAATGAACATACTTCGAAAATGCTTTCTGTACCGAAGGAATGTTTAAACTTCAACTTGTAATCCCTGCTACAATGATAAATGCAATCTCTTCTTCTGGTTATTCTCTTGAGTTATGACATAATAGACTAGAACATGTTCATTGTAAAAGAATAAACAAAATGTCTAGTCTAGGACTTATCTCCAAATGTGGGGGTAAGGAGGTTGAGAAGTGTGAGGTCTGTGCGCAGACAAAGATCACCAGAAAGTCTTTCAAGCGGTTTAACCGAAGCATAGATATTCTGGAGTTTGTACACTTAGATATCTGTGACTTTAAGCAGTTCTCCACAAAGGCCAAGATGAAGTATTTCATTACATTCATCGACGACTACTCAAAGTATGTGTTCGTCTATCTTCTCAAGTCAAAGGACGAAGCATTCGAGAAGTTCAAGGAGTTCAGGGCTGAAGCTGAACGTCAGACAGGGCAACAACTCAAGAGACTTAGAAGTGATCGAGGTGGAGAGTATAGGTCTATTGAATTCACATCGTTCTGCAAAGAACATGAAATTGTCAATGAGACGACTGCTCCATATTCTCCTCAATCAAATGGAGTAGCTGAGAGAAAGAACAGGAAGTTGACAGAGATGATGAACTCAATTTTGTTGACTGCGGGTCTTCCAAACTGCTTCTGGGGAGAAGCTGTGTTGACGGCTACATTCATTTTGAACAGAGTGCCGTACGCAAGTTCCGATATCACTACTCATGAACTCTGGTTCAAAGTCAGACCCAACTTGAATGTCATTCAAGTGTGGGGGTGTTTGGCATATGTGAAGCTCCAGGACTTGAAGATACAAAAGCTGGGTACGAGGACTACGAAGACCATCTTCCTGGGTTATGCTGAGAAGAATGATGCTCGAAAGTTTCTTGAAATATAATCAAATAATATCATTGAATCTCGCAATGCAAAATTCTTTGAAGATAAATTTGCAAGGCACAAGAACGTTATCACGGATATTCCGGAGAATAACGTAGGTACACAGGAGGCTAATGCTTCCAAATTAGATGTAGTCCAAGAAAAAATTGTCATACCAGAGACAACGTTCGAACCAAAACTCGCAGAACCGGTGTCTAAACGAGTGAGAAGACCGAAGGACTTCGGAGAAGATTTCGTCACCTATCACGTGGAAGCAGATCCGCTTACCTATGATGAGGCGATGAAGACCAGAGACGTTGTCTTCTGGAGGGAGGCTATCAATGATAAGTATGACTCAATAACCTCCAACAACACTTGGGTGTTGGTTGATCTGCCTAAAGGAGCTAAACCAATCGGATGCAAATGGATCTTTAAGAAGAAGATGAAAGTCGATGGAGCTGTTGACAAGTTCAAGGCAAGGTTGGGGGCCAAAGGATTTTCTCAGAAGCAGGGGATCGACTACTTCGACACATATGCTCCAGTAGCGCGGATGACGACCATCAGGATGTTGATTGCTCTGAGTGCAATTCACAAACTAGTTATTCATCAGATGGATGTTAAAACAACATTTCTGAATGGAGAGTTGACCGAAGAGATTTACATGCAACAGCCAAAAGGATTTGTCGTCAAAGGACTTGAAGACGAAGTCTGCAAGTTGGTGAAATCACTAAACGGTCTGAAACAAGCTCCCAAGATGTGGTATGAGGTATGAGAAGTTTAACAAAGTCATAAAGTCAAACGGCTACAAGATCAGTGAGACGGACAAGTATGTTTACACAAAGTTCGATGACGGAAGAGCAGTCATCGTTTGTCTGTACGTGGAAGACAGGCTGATCCTAGGTAAGGATCTAGCACGTGTCACTGAGATAAAGAAGTTTCTCTCATCTAAGTTCAATATGAAGGACTTAGGGGAAGTTGATGTTATCCTCGGGATAAAGATTATCCGGACGAACACTGGAATGGCACTGTCACAGTCCCATTATATTGAGAAGATGCTTACACGCTATGGATATCAGAATCTTCCAGGGATCGATACTCCGTACAGGTGTGACAAGCTGAAGCCAAATCCTAGGAAAAGCGTCAGGCAGTTGTAGTATTCAAGCATCGGAAGTTTTATGTATGCAACAACTGCCACAAGGCCTGACATTGCTTTCGCCGTGGGGATGTTGAGTCGATTCACGGGCAACCCAGGTGTGGAACACTGAAAGGCTGTGAAGAGAGTGATGAGATATCTCAGGAGGACTCAGAAGTATGCGATGCACTACATCGGGTATCCGACAGTAGTGGAAGGCTTCAGTGATGCAAGCTGGTGTTCAGAAGTAGAAAGCAAAAGGTCCACAGGAGGATACATCTTTTCCATGGGTGGAGCTTCTATATCGTGGAAGTCGAAGAAGTAGACTATGCTCTCCCATGCCTCAATGTAATCTGAGTTTTATGCACTAGCGGCTGCAACAGATGAAGCAAAATGGCTTCAGGAGCTCATGTATGATCTTTCATTGGTTGGTGCGCAGATTTCGACGATACCGATATACTGCGACAACCAGGCGACTGCAGCAGTGGCATCAAATGACTTCTTCAATGGTAAGAAGATGACTGTACAGTTGAGGTACAGGGCAGTGAATGATCCGATAAAGACTTGAGTCATTGATGTTCGGAACCAGAAAAGCCTAGCGGATCCGTTCACCAAGAGTCTCAAGCGCTAGCTGGTCGAGGACACAGTAAAAAAAATGGGCTTGAAGACATTATAATATTGAGTCTTTGTAATTCTACCATAAAGTTTTATGTTATTAGTTCAAAGAGAAATCTACTAGGTATCTAGTTTTTGGTTCAAAGAAGGACCATTGACTGGGAGAATATCAGTTACAGTGGGTAGTCCTCAGGGACATTGTAGGATACGTACCCGGAACTACTGTGGTCTACTATTTGTTCTTGAACAGAACATTTCTTGTGGGAGGATAGCTTTGACGCCTTAATGAGTTCTCGGACAGAGTGAATGTCTGGTGTGCATTACAGGAAGCACATAGTTTCAGCATTATAAGGGACTTGTATCCCATGCTACAGTGGCGTGACACCACAGAGGTAAAAGATGTAAATCCTCGACATTTAAGTCATGTCATAGCGACGTAGCACCGCACATAGGCAGATAGCCTAATATTGTAGAATTAAGAGTGGTAGGCAGCACTACAAAGAGGTCAATGACCTCATGTTACAGTGCTGTCATGTTACAGTGGTGTGACACCACAGAGGTAAAATATGTAAGTCCTCGACAGAAAGCCATATCACAGAGGTGTAACACAGCAAGGAAGCGCAAGGCTTCATGATAGGTAGTTTGGTACTACAAAGAGGCTGAGACATCATGCTATAGTAGATGACACCACATGAGGGAGTGAACCTCGGCTTTAGGCCATGTCATAGCAGCGTAGCACCGTAAGGAAGCGCAAGTCTTCATGTCAAAGACTCTTTAAAAGAACTCACATATAGTGTATGGAAAGAGATATAGGTCGTCTCTTGAGGAAAAACTTGTAGACAACAAAAATACATACACCGAAATCAGGCGTGCACAATGCCTTCAATGTGCAACCGGAAGCACAGCTGATGTCATTGTGTGAGTGAAAAAAATTGCAACTATGGTATAGAATTCAAGGCTTAGTCCATTCTTGTATCATACTGCTATTTGACCCATGCGGGAAGATTCAAGTCGAAGCGACATCTATCCTAATGTATAATGGACAGTCATTGTGAGGAACGCTCAACCCATATATATTGAGATATGTGGGAGATTGTTGGTGTTGTTTCTTTTAGACTAGTAAAGATAGTCCCACATTGGCTATACCACCAAGTGGGTATCTCAATATAATACTTTGTATGAGTTGAGGTATGCACATGAGGTGTGGTGGGACACATGGGTGCCATGTGGGGGTATTTTACTAGAAGAAAAAATGATTAACTACTCATGAAAATATTTATGCTTTTTGTCAAGCTCTTGAAATTATTTCCATAGAAGCTAAGCCCCAAAGGGACTTAGCAACTCGGACTCGGACTCAAGGGCGCAAAGTGGCGCACTTTGCACCTAGCACGACAGCATCGTCGCATGGCGCTTGTGCGCATTTCATGCGCTCATGCGCGAGTTGCACGCGGAGCTGCATGCGTGGCCGCAAGAGCGGTCGCATGAGCAGTTGCATACGCGGTCGCACGCGGGATCGCATGCGTGGCCGCATCAGCGGTTGCATGTGCGGTCGCACGGGGGGCCGCATGAGCGGTTGCATGCGCCGTCGCACGGGTGGTCGCATGGGTTGCTGCTTGGGCTACCGCATGCACTGCGGTTTGCACTACTGCGTGAGCGGCCGCATATGAGGTTGCTTGCGTGGCCGCTGCTTTCATATATATTTGAACGACTATGGAAAGATATTTACAGTTATTCAGATCCGTTTTTGTGAAATTTTAAATTAATTCGTGCCTATCTTTTAGGAATTCACAATTAATTTGTTCATATCTTTCCGTAACTTATGGACGGCTAGAGTTTCCACCCTTTATAAATGCTATTTTCGTGTCTCTTTGAGAACTTACTTCGAAAATCAGGAGACGAAGAGAATTGTTGTTGCCGCCGCCATTGGAGTCCAGGAAGTTCGTGCGAGTCTGGAAAAGAGGTGACAGCGAGCGTTCCAGAAGTTTTACGTGAACTTGCTGGTTCCTGAAAGCAGATCGTGTGGGGACGAATCTTGCTTTGAGCAACGGTGATCTTCATCGTCCCAGCAAGCAAATTTTATTTTTCTCCTTTCTCTTCTCTTCTGCTAGTTGTAATTCTGTTCTGTCCGTCTGCAACTGCGAGTGCAAGGAAGAACGTAAAGTTTATTTTTTCTGATTACTTTGTAATCTTGAGAGCAAGTTGTAATCAGAATCATTATATAGTTCTTCATGGAAATCGAGAATAGTCAGAGTGGGAACTTTTGTGTGATCTCTGATCTCGATTACGCGTTCTTCTATCTATGGTTAAGTCTCGGGAATAACAATTTGCAATTAAGAAAATATACAAATATAAGAGATTTGAAGAGTATAAAACCACAACCTTACCAAAAGGCATTTGTTGGGAAGAAATCTTCCATTAACACCACAATATAAAAATTCAAGGACGTCCCCTAGTGTCACGAGGCTTCTACTTATGCAGGGTCCAGGAAGGGTCGAGATGTACACAACCTTTATCCCAATAATATATGACAAAGCTATTTCCATGACCACGACTCGAACATGCATCCTCCAGGTAAGAACTGATGGACAAAAAACAGTAAATCTAGTTATGGAATGTTATAGCACCCAGTGATTGCATATGCTGAAAGCCTAGAAATGCATTCCATACCAATACATAATTGTGATTGAGTTTGGAGAGTACCAAAAACGTGATGCTGGTTCCAGTAAGGAAACAAATTAGTGCCCTCCACTGCTGCATCCATCAGATTTAGAACTCGTTTCATAGAATACAAGAACACCATGAATGTTTGTTCCACCAACTCTAAAATGAAAGCAAGATCAGCAATGAATTAAATTAATTTGGCCTAGTTACTGAATGCATCAGATTGTAGGACCCAAATTTGAACACTGATGCTATGGTTAGCCTGAACTCGCGAGGATAGTTGCTGGATTACCATACAGCTGCACTTTCTACGCTTGCGGGGGTTACAAGTTGGATTTTAACCAGACTGCAGGCGAGCATTACACTGAACCCTGGATCCACACCCTGCAGAGCATAAAGAAGACATATCAGAAATCATGCATGATTAGTAGACAATAGATTAAAACAACACTCATGGGTCGGTCTGAGCTGTCACACTTGAAATTCCTGCGAGAAATAACTCAGGATTTCAGGGTTAGATATCAAATCAGGTGACAGAAAACAATTGAACCAGACTTCTTGCTTCTACCTGCAATTACGAAAGAATGACCTGGAAGTTGAAGAAAACTAGAAGAACAGGCCATGATTATGTTTTTAACAGAACCACAAAATCTGTACAACTACTAGATGTCTTGCTTTCAATGTCTACTACACGAATCATCCAAAATAAGAATATAATTTCTATGTATAAGGAATTAATGCCATCATATTCAAGCAACTTAATTAGTATAATTCCTCAAAAGACTTTTGAGTAAGCAACGGAATGAGCATGCGACATGTGACTAATCAAGAAAAAAAAATGTAAGCATCAAAGCATGATACAACACAAATGATGTAGAACTAAAGTGGGACAAACAAACAGTTACAAGTACGGTACACCAACAAGAACAACCAGCCTTAGAAACTATGACAGCTTAAGTATCTAAAAGTTCACCCAATACTTTAAGTGAGAGTGCTGGACTATTAACCATCAACCAAGTGCATGAATATCAAGTAATTACCACTATCACTGGTAACAGAGGTTTCTAGATCTCTCTAACAAGTTAGATATAACACGAGTAATGTTCCATATAAAAGATGATAACAATGAGTGTACAAAGTTTTCCTACATCTCTGGAGCGAGTTCAGCTCTCTTAAAGTCTCATCATAATATTGGACTTCAGAAAAAGGGAAAGAGAAAAAAGGACGCAATGATGGAATCAATGAGCACTAGTTCATGTCCATGCCATCTCCAACTTGGCTGCAAATTGGGGAGGCTGCAGAAAATGACCTCTCAAAAGGAGAAGGATGCAGTTGAGTGTCTCGCCTGCGCTTAAGAGCACAGCCATCAGAATTTTCCACTTCAATCTTCCTCCGGTATCCTCTCACTGCTTGTTCTTCTATCGGCGAAAAAGGAAATATCTGCCCACTCACTCTGCAAAGGGAGCTATGATTATCATACAAGATCCTCTGGTTACAGTTTTTATCACAGATGTGTACCATTCCTGTTAGTTTGCAGCGATACATGTTCCCAAACATTTGTTCATTTTGGCATCTCTTGTCACACTTGTGACTAGGGGCCGGTCCCTCCTGGTTGAGAATATTGCATAAAAGAATCACATTGCTTGGTTCGAAAATCATGGAACTGCCATATACCTCCATTATATTGATGAATAGCTCTTTATGTCTTTATAGCCAATTACCCAATGGAACCCTCTGTTCTGCAATCGAAGGAAAAATAAATGGATGAGAAAAAACTTGCACGGTGGCTTCCTTCATACTATGAAGTGACTGTTAAGTTTCCATCTGGGGAACAAATTTGGTGTCCTCGAGAGTGATAGAAGATAAAAAAAAAAAAATACTAACAGAAATGAAGGATAGGCTGATAAGAGAATCCTTAAAAAAATTGACGATATTGTGTCATAGTTTATGCAATAGTATTAAATAACACTGAAACCAGCATAGATTCGTACCTCAAGTGTATAACACCTTTTTAACTTCTCTTTCCGGAAATTGCAATTTCCCACATAACAAAGAATTAGAAGCAAGGGTCAACAATATAGAAGTTTGGTAGGCACTTGTTGGGGTCTATTTAGTGACCTGGTCCACCATTCCATTTTGAGACAAATACCAAGTATGTGTATTTCAATATCTGATCCATCATTTATTAACTTGTATACATGTGGTGTGTTAGCTCAAGTGATTCGTATAGTAAGGGGAGTTTTCTAGTGGGCAATGTTCAAATCTCACAACAAGATTGTTCTATCACCAATTTCTTGGGGAAATCTCTTTGGAGCAAAGTCCCAAAAGGGGCCTAACTCGGACTCGGACGTAGACGAAGGTAACAAAGTAATGCTCTGATGTCATACTTTGTACTTCGTACATACGCATCGGACGCAGAGATGTCGAGCTCTTACGATTCGGAAGAGAAGTTGGCACAGGAGCAGCGGGGCTGGGAAGGGCGCGAAGCTATACAGTGCTGCGAGGCAACAGAGGCACGTTGCCACGAAGCTACGGGTCCGCAGGGTTGTAGTGGCGTGGTTCCGTGGAGCTACGGTGCTTTCGCTGTGGGAATGCCGAGTCAGTTAACAAGCAATCCGAATATGGAACACTAGAAAGCTGTAAAAAGAGTTATGGGATATTTCAAGAAGACTCTGAAATTTGTATTGCACTACAATGGTTATTCGACTGTGATGGAAACTTCATTGATCCAAGTTTGTGCTCAGAAAAGGAGTTAAACATCCATATGAGAATGTCTTCTCCATGGATGGAGATGCTATATCGTGGAAGTCGAAGAAGTATACTTTGCTCTCATAATGATTAATGAATTATGAGTTCTATGCACTAACTGTAATAGCATATAAAGCATAATTGCTTTAGGAGCTAATGTATGATTTTTCTCTGATTGATATGCACATTCCTGTTATACTGATATACTGCGATAACCAGACGACATTAGCAGTATAATCTAATGCTCTCTTCGATAGAAAAATAAGATCGTGAAACTTCGTCATATAACACTGAATGAGCACATCTCCTATGACATAATTTCAGTGATTGATGTTCAAAGCCATAAGAATCTGGCGGATCCATTCATCAGGGGCTTCAAGTGCCATCTTATCGAGAACACAATAACAAAATGGCTTTGATTTTTTTTTATGTAATGCCTTTGTAATTCAACCATTAAATATTTTGTTATTAGCTTAAAGAGAAATTAGACATACCAATTTTGGTTCAAAGAAGGATCGTAGTCTGAGATACACTAGGTACAGAGATTTGTCCACAAGGACATTAATGGGTTTAGATTTCAGAACCTTCATGGTCTACTTTTGTTTTAGGCGAGGGACAAGTCTTGTGGGTAGGTTTCTTTTAGATTCAATGAGTTCTTCAGCATTTGGAACGTTCTGTGTGCTAGACAGAAAACACAGGTAGTTTATCACTACATAGAGGCTTAGTCCCTCATGCTACAGTAGCATGGCAATACATGGGGTTGTACCTCAGCTTCAGGCATTGTCATAAAGGCGTTGTACCGCAAGGAGGCATGTAGTCTCATGTTGAGAATTAGAGACTTGTAGCTCAACACTATAAGAGATTAGTACTTTATGCTACAATGGAGTTATACCATATGAGGTAAGATTAGTACTTTAGCAGCGTAGCACCGCAAAGAGACATGCAACTTCATGTTGGGATGTACTACAATCAAGGTTCTAAACGGCGGTAGGCGCAGTGCGCGGCGGTGAGAGTCCGCCTACCGCCTAGGCGATTGATACATTTTGAATATTTTTTACTATTTTACTAATGTTATTTGCATAATATATATATTTTAATGGTGTTTTATGCATAACTAAGTTGTAAAACAAAGATTTATGAAATTTTAGTCTTGTAAAAGTGAACCATAGGACCATAATGCTTGCAAAATCTTTTGGCCAAAATATCTTGTTAGGTATTGCTCCACCTTGACACTTGCCTACGCCGTCTCACCTCCGCTTACGCCACCAAATCTCCTTTGGCTGCCTATTCCACAGCCTATCGCAAAAGCGGTGCGGAGAGAGACCGCTCATCGCCTAGGCGGCCGGCTCAACCGCCATTTAGAACATTAAGTACAATACTACAAAGAAGCTAGTATCTCATGCTATAGTGGGATGACACTACATGAGTTAGTAAGACCTCGACTTAGAACCATATCATTGCGACGTAACACCATAAGAAGACATGTAGACTCATGCTGGAATATTAAACTTTTTAAGAAAAGAACTCACATATGTGTATGAAAAGAGGTGTAAGTCATCTCTTGAGGAAATACTTATAGACACAAGATACATACACAAAAACCAGTTTAGCATAGTGGTCTTTAACGAATGACCAGATGTACATTTGATGTAGTAATTGTATGAGTGACAAAAATTGTAACTATGGTAGTGAATTCAATACTTAGTCCATTATGTATCATACTATAATTTGATTCATACAAAAAGATTCAAGTCGTAAACGATATCTATCCTAATATACGATGTATAGTCACTATGGGAAACACTCAATTAACATATTAAAATATATGAGAGATTGCTAGAGTTTACTTGATTTGATCATTAGTGCCATGGTCCTCCCATTCCAATTTGAGGCTAACCCCCAAGTTTTTGTATTTCAATATTTATACATGTGGTGTTTTCTAGTGGACAATGTTCAAATCCCCACAACCAACATTACTTTTTCATAAATGTAACCATCACTTTTCGGACTAGGAGTATTTATGTCATTGGTATTATATTATTTATTTTAATAATAAATGGTATGGTTGTTTTTATATAATTAACTAATATAGAGGAGGGTGCATGATTAGCTCCTTAGTTAGACTAGACTTGAACCCGACTAGACTTGTCATGACCAATAGAGTGATCCAATAAATTAGTTTGGTTAATTAGTTAAAATAGAGGGAATGAATGGAATACCCCCTTCATTTAATATTAGAACCTTCATTAGTTAAACCCTCATTAGCTAAACTCTTTATGACAACATGGAAGAACATTTTGGACATTGTAACCAAGCCAACCCTAACCCTAAGGTGGCCGGCCCTATATAGGAGGAGGGAGCCCCCCTCTTCTTCATTAGTTATTCATGAAGAAATTCTAGTTGAGTTCTTCCCTCCAAGCATTCATTCATCTATCAAATTTCTCCAAATCAATCTCAATCCCTCTCATTTTCATCACAATGAGAGCTAGAAGCTTGAAGGTTGCAAGAGGCTTGAGGAAGAAAATTTTGGCTAGAGATTGATGCTCGTTCCTCACTTTTGTGCTCATTGGAGGAACCACATTGGGAATCCATCTCCCAATAGGTTAAAAATCCCATTTATTCTTGTCATTTCAAATTTGAATGGTGAAATAAACTCATAGAAACCCTTCATTGGCTTAGGGCTACCCATAGAAAGAACTAGGTCCATATGAGTCCTTCGGATGAAGTTACATTACATTTTGTGTCCATTTGGAAAAAACTCCGAGGTGGCACACCAAGTGTTTGATGAAATGCCCAATGAGTCATTCTTCACTATTTTATATTGCTCATTGGTATTTTGGAGATGTCATAAGAATTTTGTTGTGTTTGAAAGTGTTTTGAGTATCACATGAATATCATAGTGTGATACCTATGTGTGGCTTGATGCACACCAAGTGTTTGTTGCCATACATTTAGCTTGAGTATGAGCCTATTTAGAGGGTTATGATATATGTAGGCATTTAGGGGAGGGGACTTGGGGTATCAGTTGTGTGGGATGGGAGGTCTTGAGACATGTATCATGGATACATGTTGATATTATATATCTGATATATCAGCAACAGCAGTTGCAGTAACTTAGTATTAGAAATAAGGGGGATCGGATTATGAGGCATCAGTAATAGCAGCAACAACCTAAGTTCAGTGATATGGGGGGATAAGAAGTGAAGGTAGGAAGAAAGGGTAAGTATCAGAGCTTAGGGCTCGGGTATTTGATGTTGGGTATTATAGATAACTACAGCAGTTAGCTCAGTGGCAGCAGTGTGGGTGCACTGTGGCACCAAGGTATTTCATTTGCAGATACTTAAGGGAGAAGCTAGTGTGAGGAAGTGAGGGAGGTAAGTGGTCGGGTCTTATATTAGCAAGGTGCACTGTCAATTAATGACACAACACAGTAAGATACACTATGGTGTATCAAATTGGAAGAGACTTGGTATCTGTTAGAACAACAACACATAGCAGTGGGTGTTTGACTCTAGGCCGATGGGTGAGTGAGTGTATATCAGGAAATACCCAGGTGTGAAGGAGTTAAGGGTTGTGTCACTTGGGTGTTGTGTATTCAGTTGGTATTAGATTCAAGTGTTAAGTGTAGAGTCATACCAAGTGTGGGTAAGTGAAGTAGGTGTTAAGATGCACTTGAGATTGATGAGGTATGGTGTGCAACGAGTGATGGGAACTCGGGTAAGTAATTGAGTTGTGCCAGGTAGTAGTATCAGTAGGATATTAGAAGTATCAGTTAGAATAAGTTACTAGTGACAGTTAGTACTATTTAGCTTGTATCAGTTAATATGAGTTAATGAGGTATCTAATAGTATATGGTTAGTTAGATGTCAGTTAGAAATTGAGTTAGCATGTTAGTGTTAGTCTCTTTGAGTGATTGTTAGGATATAGTTAAGTAATTAATCAGTTAGAATAACTATTAGTAAGATAAGCTAAGTTATATAATTATCTACCTTAGTGTGTACCTAGAAACTTGTGTAGGTTTTAAGTTTGACCCCAAAAGTCAACATTTGACCTAGATTTGACCTAGAAATCTCATTTTAACTTATTTAAACTTGTTTATCCCTTTATTACACCAAATAGCATGCCAATTCATATATAGGTTTGTGCGACACCAGTTCGGATACCATTTCGTGTGATTTGCTTAGGACCACAAGCGAATACATTTCTCTGTTAGTTTTCAGTACTTGATAGTGTATATATCGCATGTTCTAGATCTATTTACTTGATTCTGACACCAGGATTACACGGGCTGGTATTATATGGATCGAGTCATGAGATGTTATTTATTTGACGAGTGCATCGGATACTTCTTACACATGTACTTTTTCGTGTGCTTCGGGTATTCCTTGTGCTCGTATCTATCGTTTGCCCCGTGTGCTCATATTATATTTGTGTGCATAACGTGTCGTGATTTAATCCATGAATATTAGTCGGGGCGGGAGAGTAGGAGTTGGTTATGTGATCAAACATTTAGTGTATTTGTGTGCATGCCAATTACACGATACACGTATAATTGAGTTACCGTAGTATAGACTTGTGCAACCCAACCCGATCACATAATGAACTTGTACTCTAAATCACTTAGATAGTATTACCAGTTCTCTTGTTACAGTTCACACCATGATGCATGTATCTATTTTTCCAGTTATTCTTGTGATTATATGCCTAGTTCAGCTGTATTTTTCATTTCATAGTACCTGTGCATCTTGTATTCCTTTCTATTGCTGATATATATTCTCTACCATGCATATGAAACTGCTTTCAGAGTATTGTACTTCTCTCCAATCCTGACTGGATATATTTTTCTAGACGAATATTTAGAGAATTGGTGTCCTACCTATTACGGCCCGCAGGACGGAGAACTAGCTGAGGTAGCACCCTTAGCCCAGAATAATCAGGCACCAGTTGTCGATGAGACACACCTAGCTATAGCAGACCCTTAGCTAGTATTTATTGTACTGGATATGTCTCCAACATTAGACTATGGCATGTTGATTACATTGAGACCATTTATGTTTATTGTTAGACTCTAGACTTGTTATTGATATGACTTGTAATTTCTCTTCTGTTTATTATATCGTGTCATTATCTGTCTCTAGTTTGGTGATTAAGTATTGATGCTATGTATTCATCTTGTCCTCCTTTTGGAGTTGAGTTCCCATTGACATGTTGTATATATATATATATATATATATATATATATATATATATATATATATATATATATATTGTGTGAGTCTGTTAGATAGTATTGTGGACATTTACAGTATTCTACCGCCGACGCTGCGACGTAGGCTGGACGTACCAACGACTCAGACCCAATTTCCGGGTGGAGGTCCTGACAATAAATTTCTAGAGGAAATCCCTTTGGAGCAAGGCCTAAAGGGGCCTAACTCGGACTCGAACATGGGCGTAGAAAAAAGGGCGCAAAGTGACGCTTCAATAGCACACTTTGCACTTCACACATATGAATCAGACGTGGAGTTGGTGCGCTCTTGTGCGTCGAGACCAAAGTTGACGTAAGAGCAACGAGACTACAAAGGACGCCGAGCGGAGTGCTGCGGAGCTACGTGGTGCAACAATGTAGCAGTGGCGCGGTGCTGCGAAGCAATAGTAGCCCGATCCGCGATGCTACCAAGTTATGGTTCTGCGGGTCTGCAGTGGCATGATTCCATGGAACAACGGTGCTATAGATCCATGGGACTACAATGGCGCAATTTTGCGAAGCTACACAGGTAGCACCACGAAAGTGCTTATCTATCTCATACTGCAATTTTTCTGCATGTGGAGGCAGTTCCATTTTGTAACTACCTTGTTAATAGGAAGTTACTACTAGTAATTGCCAAATTTAATAGAAAGTCACTCCATAGTCTTTCGCCCACGTCTTTAATGGACGATTACCACTCTTCAGAGGATTGCTCTCCTATATAAGTGGTTTCAGCTCCTAGTTAAGGAATGAAGAGAAACCATACTTTCAGTGAGAAAAAGAGAGCAGTTGTCATTGAATTGAAGCCGGAGATTTTTGCAACAACGCTAGACGCTAGTCCGAGTGTCCAGTAGCACGTCACAGATTGTCCACTAAGGGAGGTGACAGAGCGTTCTAAAAGTTCTTGTGAACTTGATGGTTCTTGGGAGCGAATCGACGGAGACGGTCGAATCCATTTTGAGCAACGGTCTATTTGGCTAATCAGATTAGCGAAAGTTTCAACAGTTTCCACTGCTAACATCTCTCGAAGGACTTCTCCGTAATCGACAACTTTGTTGCTAGTTTTCAACAGTTTCCTACTGCTATCATTTCAATGGATTACTCTGCTAGCATATTTGCTGCATCTTGTATTAGCGGTTTTCACCACTGTAGACTTTGATAGATTGTACAGCCTTCACACACTTGTACAGAAATTTCCGAATTTCTACAACCGCTCTATCTATTTTCAACAACGTCAGCCAACATTGTCCCTGAAAACTGTTGGGCCTAACTTAAGCTTACCTCTACATAGCTTATATATAGTCATCTGCAAATCACCGTGCGGATGTTCTATGGGACACAGCCATTTGAATCTGTCCTGATCATAAAGCTAGCAATAAGCAAACCACAGAACCCTTATTTATCAATTACATACATCATAAACTACAAATTTCATAGAAAACTAATAGGTGTGTTCTGTGAAATTTTACCTCTTCTAATTAGAAACACAAATGCTCAAAGATACCGAAAATTATCTGATCATAAAGCCATTTGAATCTGTCCTTCGATACACATCTGAATTCTGATACAGGCCAGTACATACCGCCAAATGCACAAAGATACCGATAATTATCTGCAGTTACTGATCATATATGTATCCCTATTGCCAAAAAAATTAGAACCTTTCTTCCAGTCTACTAGTGTGTTCCCCGAACTAAATAATTCTCAAACTCCAAAATTCTTCTCTTCGTTTTAAAATCCAGGCCTACTCCATGTTCCCAAACGCGTTCTAACACAAAGAAATCCGGAAAAAAAAATGTTGCAATTTCACAGTGGTATTCTCGTAATTTCCAGTTGCCGAATCCTAAATCTACCATCTTATGTTCGTCTAGCAGTCCAGAAGTCATTTCCGGTGTCCGTGTCGCTCCCCCCGACACGGCATGCCAAAATCGCCGCCTTGTCCGTGTCGTGTCCGTGCAATTAAGAACGCACAATAATAGATATCATCATTACCGATCAGAAACCCTAAACCTAATTGAGAGAGAGAGAGAGAGAGAGAGGTTACTTACATGAGAAAGCTGAAAGCTGCAGCAGTTGGTGGTTGTGGAAAGAAAGCAAACGATCCTGATGAAGAGGAAAGTGAGTCCTATTTATAGAGACGACGACCACCAAATTAAATGCGTGTCAAATTTCGAGCACATTGAGCCCGTGGACTGAGTATGGGGGGTACGCTGCCGGTCCTGTAACACGGAACAGCTAATTTGGACGAGCGGGAGTAGGACGTGTAGACTTGTGTGTGGTTTTCTCGCAAGGATCCTTGTTATTTTGTTATTTGTCTATTTTTTTTCTTCAGTTTAGTTTTTCAGTATCCTAAAATAAAACGTCATGATACTCATTGCGTGACTAGGACTATTATTTTTATAATATGACTTTTATTAAGGGATAAGATCTGCACTCTAAATACCGATTCGGTCCTCATGATAGGTAAAATTTTAAGTATTAATTTAAGTTCGAGTACAAGATATTTGTGGAAAAAATAATCGAGACGACATAGTAGAACTCATTTGAATTTCACTTCTACATCTTGTTTAGCTTTTCAAGTTTTGGTCAGAATTTAGGATTGATTATCTAATGTTGTTTTTACTTCTTTTTTTCCCCTTTCTTTAGAAGACAATATAGGCTTGTTTAATGTTGGTATTTTTCACTTAATTTTGGAAATTTTAGTCCCATATTGAAAAATTACCAATGTGTATATCTCAATATATAGCTATGTTTAGTATTGGTATATGCACATGGGGTGGAGGTCCATACGGGTTGACTTTTCTAGAGGGTTTAAATGTGAACTCCATTATGACAATCTTTGTTTTGTTACCACCTTTAAGAAGTTTTTCTTATGAGCTAAGTCCTGACTCGGACACGGGCACGGGCTCAAGGGCGCAAAGTTACGCTTTGTTGGCGCACTTTGCACTTTGCATCGTCGCATGACGCTCGTGCGGTCCTTTATGCGCGAGTTGCATGCACGTTATACGGCCAGAAGCTATGCGGCCAGGTTTGGATGAGCGAGTCGCATGCATGTGGAGGAAACATGGTCTGCTTTGGGCGGCACATAATTTTTTGTGCCTTCTGGAATATGCGACGCGAGCGGCTGCTTTCTGCGTTTGGCGGCGATGTCTACCTCGTGCAGTACAACGTGTCAGACGGTGGAGACGGCGTATGCGGCTATGACACCCAGATTTTGGGGGATCTGGTCGGTCACCGCATATGCGACATGTAGTTTTCTCAGGCCGCATATGTGTTATTTTTCTCTATATATAGAGTACCTCCTCTTTCATTTGAGAAGAGAGAACAGATGAAAAAAACCGAGAACACTAGATCATATGCGGCACAGAGTGTCTCCCTCTCACATGGTATTTTTTCGAGTATTTTTCGAATGTGACATTGAGCGTTCCAGAAGTTCATTTGTGAACTTGCTGGTTCCTGAGGATAGATCGTTTATACGGTGAATCTTACTTTGAGCAACGGTGGTTATGACCACCCCAGCAAGGAACTTTTCTTCCACTTTTTTCTTTGTTTCGTTCTTTCTTATTATAGCGTCTGCGAACGTAAAGAGAAAAACGTTTTACTTGTTGCTTGATGTAATCTTCATTTTTTCGAAGTCAGTTTGCAACATGTTCTTGGTTCGTGCTTCGTTGGAATCGAGAAATATCAGATGATAAACTCTTGTGTGAACCTCTGATCTCGACGACAACTTGAATTCCAGTAGAGAGCGGACCTTCGAATCTTGGTAGTAACTCTGCTATGGTCCACATTCTACCATCTTTGAACCGTCTTGGAACTAACATTTAATAATAGTATATTAAAAAAAATACTTTGAAAGTAGATTAATTTGAGGCAACTATTGACAATAATTGTCAACAATAGTAAATTTATGACTAAGATAATTGTTAGTTCTTTGAAAAAAGCTCTTTTTTTTTGGGGGACAAAGCAACCAGACTCTGATTTATTTACGGTTGCAACAAATTACTAACAAATCTCTAAAAAATAAATTTCTTAGGGACTAATAGGTTAATAGCCGAATTATACATAAAATTTCGGCTGTTTTATGTTTGTGGCGTTTTAATTGGAGCACGTGACCGTAAGGTGTCTCGTTATCGTTGCTTTGTTCACACTTCACTTGCACTTTTTACTCACCGACCTATGGGACCCACCACGGTGGACCTTTTACTTGTTCTTCGTAACATGGATGCGTAAAGTCCGCTGTTTTTTCACATATTCCTTCCTTAAATCATAATTTTGTTGCATCTAAATATCTAACCTGAAAACTTAATAAAAGTTTGGACTATTTTATATTACCCTCTCTTAGATTAGATATATTGATATTAACTTCATGTTAGATTAAAAATTAAAAATATTCTCCTAAAAATATCATTAAAAATTCTTTAACGACACTTTCAAAACTCATTAACGACACTTTCAAGGAGATATTCTCAACTTTTAATCTAACATGGAGGTAATATTAATGTACCTAATCTAAGAGATGAGTAATATCAAATAGCCCTAAAAGTTTATACATGGACGCAACTAGGAATTAGGGGCCCAAAATACAAGTGTCATTATTTGTCCCACGAGTTCATATTCAGAACGTATTCATTTCTAACTTTAAATAAAAAAATAGGGAGGACATGTTAGAATGAGTGTCCAACACTTCAAGGTTTTATTTGAGGTCCGTTACAAGTGGTCCGGTCTTACCATCTATGATGTGACAAATTCCAAATATCTATATTTCAATATTTGAAACATCATTTATTGACTACACATGGAGTGAGTGTTCCATGTGTGATCAAGTGATTGTAGAGTGAGAAGTTTTCTCGTTCGGACAAGATCCAAATTCCACAATAAACGTTTGTTTCTGTCACCAACTTCAAGGAGGTTTTCTTTGGAGCTAGGTCAAATAAGAGCCTAACGACTCGAACGAGGACATAAAGTGGTGCTTTGATGACGAACTTCTGTGGGCCGTGGCGATGTGGTTGCGTAAGTTATATTAAAATTAACACAAAGTAAAGTAATACTTACATAGGTCTGCGAGGCCCTCTCATCAATGAGATTTTCGTCCTTTCGATGGATGGCCAGGAAGACGGTCACCATGTTTGCATCCTCACCCCTCTGTACTTGTTAAAAATATATTATTTAGTACTAAAATTAAATATTTTATCCTACTACCATTTTATCGTACTTGCATTAAAAACAATATCTGAAATTAAAAATATACCAAACGACGGAAATATTCCGTCATCGGAATCGAGCCACCACACCACTTTGTTGCCTTCTGCCTAGCCGCCTTGGCCTTCTCAGACCTTTTCTTGTACCTCGGATCATCGAATCTAGCCCTCATCGTAGTCCACTGCTCAGGCGTGATCCAACCTTGGATCGGTTTTTCTTCGCGATTATGAGCCTTCTGGTCACCCAGAGCATCACGAATCAGCTTGGCGGCAATGGTACGAAATATCTGCTCGATCAACTCGGGCCGGTGCGGTGGATAGAAATACGTTTGCTACAATAAGTAATTTAGTAAGTTATATAATATGCATAAATTAGATGATTGATATAATATATTTTTACCTTGAAGTGTGCAAACCAGAACGCCTTTCTCTCCTCCAGAGCATCAGAGTAGTTGATCCAAGGGCCACCATAGTTGTTCCTCAGAAAGAGGCCCAGGCGTCTCTGTACCGATGAGGGACGATATCTATACAGAGATAATTATTTTTATCGAAAAAGTCAGTATATGATGAATAAAGAAATACACGATATATATGATGCTAAACCATCTAATTGACTTACTTTGTACCGTCGGCCCAAATCTCTGTCCTCGTCTCCTCCGGAGGTGCGCATGGAGGATCTAGCTGATGCTGGGACGACGTCGGCTCGACCTCCTCCATATTCTCATCTGTCTCCATGATTCCATCAACAGGAGGAACGGTGACGAGGGAGTACTATCAGCCCTGGAACTACTCATTCCAGGAGTGCTTCCACGTAACGTCATCGCAGTCGGAGATATGACTGGTCGATATACTGGGGTGCGTAACCTAGGTTGAGGTATCGGATACCGAGGGTATCCCGGTATCTCAATGAGGCAAGTTTGAGGGTTTATTAGCTTAATGACCTAGTTTTGACCTAGAATTTTAGGGACACCCTAGTTTGACCTAGAGTTGACCGTAGTTGACCCGGTTGACCGCCAAAGTCAACTTTTGACCTAGTTTTGACCTAGGGTTGACTTTTTGGACCAAGAGTTGACTTTTTGACCCAGATTTCACCTATTTGACCCGTTTGACCTAGAACGACCCTAAAAGCCTATTTTTAGTTATTTTATATCTGTTTAACTCATTAGAACTCTGTTTAACCTTGCTTTTTGCAATAGGTCCTTGCGACACCAGTTTGGATCGCCAGTTGCTCAGGACGTCAGGCGAGTACATTCTCTGATAGTTTTTATTATCTGATGATTATTATGATTCAGCTTCTAGTATAGTATCATCTGATTTTCTGGCACGACACGGACTGGTATTTCTGGATTCATTTACTTGCGACACGTATATTTCATGTTTTTGGCCTCTATTCTGGAATCACCTACTGGCATCACTACAGGCATCACTCATGTTTCAGGCTGGACTCATACTTGATTTACGTGTCGGGTCTTGGATTCACTTGTACTAGTCGGGACGGAAAAATACTCGAGTAGACATGTAAATATTTCCAACTGGAATTACCCTCCTCTGGTCTAATCTGGAATGATAGCAGTCGCGCACCCAGTGCGCGGTGAGCCGTACTTACCCCTAGCCGTTTACATGTCGAAACAGGTATTTCAAAGACACGAGTTCATTCTTTCTAGTCTGGACTCTCTTGCATTTCTTGCTGGTCTCACTTATAGTTTCTAGACTTGACTCATTACATGTATTTCATGCTGGACTCACTACATGTTCTTGTGCACACACTTACTCTTAGTTTAGATTTCTTGTATCCTGCAGACATTACTATCTTGCTTCTGATATTCATGCACATTTACCTTTATGCACCAGTGATATGTATATATTTCTTGTTCATATTTTATTTCCTTCACCTTGCTACTTGCTACAACTGTTTTATAGTTTTTATCATTTAACTGGAACTGCTGTTAGAGGTGTACTTGCTCCAGTCCTGACTGGATATATTTTTTCCAGATGATCCGGAGGATTGGTGTCCGACGTTTTATGGACCTCATCTTGTCGATGGTGCAGACAGGGACCCCCTAGTTTAGGAGTGATATCCAGGTTGGTAGCCGGGATCACTAGGACCTCAGTTGTTGTTTATTAGCTTTTGGTACCGGATTTGTCTTCGGTTTTGGATTGAGACCTTGTATTGTATATGATTTTGGATTATTGTTGTATTATTATTATTATTGATGTTGTGGTGTTTTAGCAGCAGTTATTTAGACTTTATAGTTGTTAGTCTTCTGTGTTATCTTATCGTGCTTAGATTCGTGATTGGGTAATTGTGATTATCATTATGATATTGCTCCTCCGTTTGGAGTTGAGATCTTGACAGGTTTATATATTGATTGTGTGAGATTGTTAGTAGACCTAGACAATGTTCTACCGTCGATGCTGCGGCGTAGGCTGGACGTACCCACGACTCATGTCCAATTTTTTGGGTGTGGGTCGTGATACTTGGAGAGCTTGGATATTGAGGTGATAGTTCTTGGTTTTGCTATGCAGATGTGGGGGTTGCAGATACACTCAGAGTTGATGGACAGGATCAAGGCAGCCCAGCATGAGGATGTATCTCTAAGGAGTATCAGAACTCAGGTGAGAGCAGGATTGGAGGATAATTTTACCATTGCTGAGGATGGTTCTTTACGGCATGTTGTTAGATTGTGTGTCCCTAGTGGGGAGTTGCGTGAGGAGGTGTTACAGGAAGCACATCGCTCTCAGTATTCCATATATCCAGGTGCCAACAAGATGTATCGGGATATGCAAGAGAGTGTGTGGTGGTATATTATGAAGAGGGAAGTGGCACAGTTTGTATCCAGATGCTTAGTGTGCCAGCAGGTGAAAGCCGAGAGGCAGAGGCCAGGAGGTTTACTTCAGCCATTACCCATTCCAGAGTGGAACTGGGAGAACATTACTATGAATTTTGTGTCCGGACTTTCACGATCTCTAAGAGGGAAAGACACGATTTGGGTCATCGTTGACAGGTTGACCAAGTCGGCCCACTTTTTGCCTTTCAAGGTGGATTTGTCTACGGAGAAGCTGGCAGAGATGTATGTGAGGCAGATCATCAGGATACATGGAGTTCTCGTCAGCATAGTCTCAGATCGGTATAGTCGTTTCACTTCTCATTTCTGGAGGAGTTTGCAGGCGAGTTTGGACACCCAGCTTAAGTTCAGTACTGCATATCACCCCCAGACAAATGGGCAGTCAGAGAGGACTATTCAAACTCTCGAGGATATGTTGTGCACTTGTGTACTAGATTTTGGGGGTTCTTGGGAGGACCATCTCCATTTGGTAGAGTTTGCTTACAACAACAATTACCAGGATAGTATAGAGATATCACCATTTGAGGCTCTGTATGGTCGGAGATGTCGTACTCCCTTGTCATGGGACGATGTTGGAGAGAGAGTTTTGCTAGGGCCAGAGATGGTTGTGGATACAACAGTGAAGGTTAAGCTGATCAGAGACATACTTCGAGTGGCGCAGGACAGACATCGGCATTTGGCCGATAGCCACCGAAGACCTTTGGAGTTTGAGGTATAGTTTTAAATTTTTGTTTTATGCTTGATATTGGTTGTTTGTTATAGATTAAGTTCTTAAGGTTGTATTTTTTTTAGGTGGGTGGTTTGTGTTTATGAGAATTTCTCCAATATGAGGTACAATTCGTTTCGGTGGAGGCGGGAAGCTTAGTCCGCGATTTATCGGACCTTTCACTATTCTCGAAAGGGTCGGTGCAGTTGCTTATAAACTAGACTTGCCATATGCATTGGAGGAAGTGCACAACGTGTTTCATGTGTCGCAGTTGAGACTGTACGTGGCAGATCCTAGTCACGTGTTGGATCACTCAGAGATAAAGGTGGGCCCTACTATTAGCTATCCAGAGCAGACGGTTGAGATTCTGGATCGGAGAGAGAAGGTGCTAAGGAACCAGACTATTCCCTTGGTACACGTCGCATAGAGGCATCACTCTCCGGAGGAGTCTACCTGGGAGAGGGAGGATGAAATGCGAAAGCGTTATCCATATTTGTTTGTGCCTTGAGGTATGTTCTTTCCTAGTTATGTTATGTTATGTTATGTTCTTTCTGTTCTGTTAGTTTCCGGGAGTAGTTTTCGTCTTTGAATTTTGAGGACAAAATTATTTTAAGGAGGGTAGACTTGTCATGACCATATTTTCTAAAAAAAGGTATTTTGGTCATTTCATAAGTAATGAATATTGTGCATGTTGAATAATTATTTATTATATTATTTAATTATTGTTAGCTGTTAGTTTATTATTTTGGACTTGTGTTAGTAGACCTAACTAGTTTAGATTTGATCCATGGACCAACATTTGTATTTAGTTAGAATTGAGCCCAATTAGAAGCCCATTCATTAGGAGGATGATTAATTTAATTAAAATCATTAGACTAGAACCTTACCTCCTTAATTATTTCTTTATGAGAGGCCTCAAGGGGTATATTGGACATTAAATAGTGACTTAGGGAGGGGGCTAAGGGGGGCGGCTTATATTAAAAGAGGGGGAAATTTTCTCTCTCCTCTTTTTATTTCAAATCTAGATCTATAATTTTTCTCAACCAAATTTCTTCATTTCCACATCAATTCCCTACCAAATTTCTTTCCAATTTTTGCCAAAATTACCATTGGAGGCTAGTAAAGCAAGAATCTAGAAGGAGGAAGCAAGGATCTACAAAGAGGAGCAATGATCTACAAGTTGCAGGCCAATTTTATCAATTTTGGAGGTTGCATTGGGAATTCATCTCCCAATAAGTATAATTTAATTTTTCTACTTTAATTAGATTCTTAATATAAGATTTAACCATAAAAAACTATCCCACATGCATAGGCTACCCATAGGAATTAGAATTAGGTTCATATGAGGCATATTGAGAAAGTTATGGTGTGTTTTGTGTCAATTTTAGGAAAATTTCGAGGTTGACACATGTTGTGGTTGTCAATTGGTCAATTAGACCAAATTGACATGTGTTTGATTGTTTGTGGCTAGTGTCGTATCCACAATTGGATACGTGTAGGCCGTATCCCAATAATTTGGTGATACATGTTGATTTGGGGGTTTTTCCTCCGATACGGGGCTTTGAGTATGTCATATTTTGACACGGACACGTAGATATATAATTGACTCTTCGTTTATTCATATTTAGTATTCTAGACTTGCTTGTGTCCTTCGGGGTACGTTTGGTTGTGTGGTGGACTCGTATCACAAGCGTATCATAGATCTAGTGTGATACGGATGCGATGCACTCCACGTGTTTGTTTCGTTGCTCTTTAATTCGAAGTGACTTGTGTATATATATTAGTATGAGATATATTAGTATGATATATATGTATAAATGTATGTATCTATAGTATATTATATAGGTATGCATATATATAGCTAGGTGTCTATGTGTTGAGTGTATTGATATACCTATATGTATAGATGTAAGTTGAATATATATGTATATGTGTATTTGATGCTATATATATATATGTATGGAATACTATATCTATTAGTGCATATATATATATATATATATATATATATATATGTGTGTGTGTGTGTGTGTGTGTGTGTGTGTGTATGATTATATATATATATATCATAAGTGAGTGAGTACTAGCTTTAACATGTGATCGGCTTGGGAACTTGCACAAGGATAAGGGCCTGGTTAGTCATACGTGTGGTGTATGACCAACACTCACAAGGAACAAGACATGCACAAGGAGGATATGATCACATATCTAAACTAAAATACTCTCCACCCCGACTGGTATAGTGGATCCAACCATGGTACGCTATACGACGGGATTCTCTAGGAAGGTAGCAAGTCTCCCCGAGAATCCGTGTTTGTACATGTACAAGAAGAACAAGGAAACAAGGCTTGTAAAAGATACACCATATATACCATAGAATAATATCTTATAATGAGATCCAGATATACCAATCTATGTAACCATCGTGTCAAGAAATAAAGGATATATATACTAGATACAAGGAACATAGAGGATATCATAAATGAGAAACTATCAAAGAATGTACTCGTCTGAAGTCCGATGAATAGTATTACAGATGTCCGGTACGGTGCCTCGAAGACCTAGATATGGGATATAACATCAATACAAGGTTTCAGAATAAAAATAAGTTAAACTAGTCAACATCTAGGTCAAGAAGCCATTTCTAAGTCAAAATAGTCAAACTAGATCAACTCTAAGTTAAACTAGTCAAACTTAATCAAACACAAGAGAAGAAGTTGCCCACTCTTCAGATTACGCGTGACGCCGGAGGCCATTTGAGGACTTTCCCTATTTTATGCGAACCTATATAAAACTCACACACACAGAGAAATTAAAAGATATGTTGATAATTGGGGACAACAGATGTGTGGAACTATCTATTTCACCCATCAACCTTTAAATACTAAACAATTTCTCAATATGGCCACTAGCTATTAGAAGGGGGATGCCCTTGCATGGCTAAGAAGCCTAGAAGTTGGTAATAAAACTATGACTGACAAGATCCAAGCCATCGAAGATCCACAAAAAGCACTTGGAGAGCTTATTGCTCTCTTAGTAGCCGATTTCACAGGAGATGAAATCCATAGTGAGATCGATTATGAAAAATTACTTCATAAAATGAAACTTTGCGATATTTGTATGCTAGAAGAATTCACGGCCAAATTCATTGGTCTTTTATTTCATATAAAGGTAGTTAACCAAAAGGAATTTTGGTTAAAAGGATTTTTTACCAAAATATCCTATCCGTGGAATAATATTATACAAAAAAGGTATGATGAAATCCGTAACAATACTCACACTACGGGTATGTTAAAAAGAGCTTGTATGGAAGCTATGGAAAGAATCTGTGAACAAGCCAAAGCACAAAAACAGATGAATAAAACAATTAAGAATTCTAAGTTGGGATATAATTGTTGTCCAAAATATGACGACGATATCAACGCCCAGTTTGGTTGTCCGCCAGAATATGGCAGGACGATTAAAAAGAAATATAAAGCTTTCCAGAAGAAAGGAAAAACTAAATATAGAATCACAAGAAGAAAATGGAAGCCTAATTTTAGGCGAAAGATTAAATCTGATAAAGATGAAACCGGCAAGGATATAGTAAAAAAGAAGAAATTCATTAAAAAAAAAAGTTTAGAAAAGGTTGTAAATGCTTTAAATGCAATAAGGAAGGACATTTTGCTAATGAATGCCCTACTAGCATTCAAGCAGTTATTATAAGAGATCTTGATGAATACGGTATTCATCTTGGAACTATTGATGAAATTAGCAGTGATACTTCTGCCTCTTCTATTTATGAAGTCGAAACTGACTATTCGGATAGTTCTGATGATCTTGAGAATAGTCTGAATCATTTCAAAATTAATATGATTACTATAAATAAAACCCAAAATCAAATAAGGGTCACCTTATTAGATGTCCAAGCTATCCTTCCAAAGAAAGGAGGAATATCTGCTGGATATACTTTATATGTTAATAAGAATGTAAGACTTAGAAGATATCATACTATAAAAAATTTTCTTGATATTAGAATCTTTATACCAATGGGATATTACGGAATTATCCATAATATACCTCTACATGCCAGTAAGAATATCTTCATTACCTATGGTTTTATTGAACCTGTCTCTAAAAGCAAATATTTCTATAATAATGAAAAATACTTCTTATGAAGATAGAGACTACATGTTTGAACATGGAGATCCTATTGGATTATTAGTAATACATAAATATGAAGACCTTCCAATGATTAGAGAAGAATCACCTGAAACATCAACAGAACCCATAGTAACCAATCCCAGAGAAGGATCAAGAGAAAGTTACTATGAATTTAGAATCTATATGAATAAATTTTCTTTAGAAGAAACTTCTAATTCAAGTTTCCCTGATAGTGAGGGAGAACATTTAGAAATATCAGATGAAGATTTAGAAAGCCTAAAAGAACTAATTCCTCATTCTGACAAAAGAGAGGTTTATAAGCCTGTCTCTCTCCAATCTAGATTTTTAAATAAATACACATATATATTTGAAAGAATGCAAGAAAATATAGAATTAAAAGGAGATGAAGACTTTTCTTCTATACAACTTCTTGACAAAGTAAAAATGGAACGATTACGAAGAAAATATCCTAAAATGAAATATCTTCATATAGGATTAATTCAACTCAAGATTACGGGTCTATTCAGATCAGGAATTGATACTCCCATCCTTTTAGTCTGTATGGACGAAAGAATTATAAATAATCCTTTAAACAGCATCATAGGAGGTGCTAAATCCAACCTGGTAAATAGACTATTTGGCATAAATATCCATCCAGATTTTTCGATAAGTCTTGATGATCAGAATATTGAAAAAACTATTACTTTATCAATAAATTTACAAGGAATTGAATTAATGCCTGGATCAAAAGTTGTTGGAATACAATGGGAGCATATGATGGCTCTCAATGTTACTCCTACCTTTAAATCCATTACACCTAAAGAATTTGTTAGACTATTCGAATTTGGAATGGGTAAAACTATCCAACCAAGATTAGTGAAACTTAAACATTTAAAATTAGATAATAAAATGCAATTATTTGTCAAATCTCTAAAACCAAAAATTGAGGTTCCTACTGAATATTTCATTGCCTCAGGAAATACTATATCAACCTATGTTCATGGAAAACATCCTAAAGATATTTCTGGTTCAAACCATGAAATTGGATCAAGCTCTAGATTTCCTAGAGCTAACTCTGAATTTGATTCTAATCCAAGGTTGACCAGAGCTAGGTCTATTGATAATTTTGTTAATATTGAGTTATTACCTGAAAATATTTCTGATATACAGCAAAGAATGAGTGTTAGTAATCCTCTGGAAGGAAGAACACATCAAATTCTCGAAAAGGAAAAACAAGAGAAGAACCGAAGGGATATGATCCTAAAAGTTCCAATTTCTCAAATCCGTAACAAATGAGTAAATCTGCTAATAAGGGTAAAAAGAGTGTTAGTTTCGATCCTAACACTAGCATTAAAAGAAAAAATAAATATCCCGATTGGTATATTGATCATATGAGGTACGATGAAGATAATATTACAGACGCCCATCATATGGTTCATCTACTCAAAAAATTCAAGGGTATCATAAAGGATACTCATTTGAGTAATTATCGAACAATAGTTATGCGACATATAGATAGAACCCTTCAGGTTCTAAATAAACATATTACTCGCTATCGTGGAGAACATCCCAACATTAATAGCTTTACTACCAATCCTTGGTTCCATGATATACTCAATATAGAAAATATACTAGACCAAGAGATTGCTAGTACCTCTTTGGACCATATAGATTTAGCTCTAGAAGCAACATATCATCCAATTGATTTCAATTGTTGGGAAAACTTTCTCGAAAATGAAAACAATATTGGGCAGAATGATCAAGTTAATATGGTCCGCTCTATCGACTTACAATCCAAAGCTCAACTACACATATATGTTCCATTAACCATCTGTATCCAAGGGTATAATGAATTTACCATTCATGCCCTTTTTGATACTGGAGCCGAAGTTAGCCTACTTCAAGAATGTTTTATTCCTGAAAATCTTAGACTCTAACTCGATAAAAAAGGAAAACTTAATGATTTTATGGGACGACATGTCCAAGTAAATCATAAAGTAAAAAATGTACATGTTTATTTTCCGGATATACATGGAACAACAAAATCTTATAACTTTGATTTTGTTCTTCTACCAAAAGACTTTGACATGGATTGTATTATTGGAATGGATAATCTACGTCATTATTCACCTTTTAATACACATTATATAACTTTTGATAATATCTCTATTCCTAGAATTCCTTTTATTATACCCCTTGCTGCTACTTTTCAACTTCCAGCACAGCGTGGTGATATTGATACTTTACCACCTGTTACTATGATCAATAAAATTTCTACGCAGGACAAAATTTGTACCTATAATATTCCTGTTAATAATAATTTTAGTAAAACAATTCATGGAATGCTTGAACCCCTTTACACGGACAACCCGTTAAAATGGTTCGATAAAGCTCCTCGTTTTTGTAAAATTGAACTCTTGGATCTTTATAAAGATTCAAAAATCAGGGTTAACAGTATCATGGTTACCCCCACTGATAAACAAGAATTTGCTAAACAAATTGATGAGTTACTCAAACTAAAGCTTATACAAAAAAGTTTTAGTCCCCATTCTTCTCCTGCTTTCTTGGTTAGAAATCATGCTGAGATTAAAAGAGAAAAACCAAGAATGGTTATTAATTATAGAAAACTAAATAGTTACACCAAGTTTGATGGATTCTTCATTCCATCTGCTGAAAACTTAATCAAACAGATCCAGGGTGCTAAATTTTATAGTAAGTTCGATGCCAAGTCAGGTTTTTGGCAACTCAAACTCCAAGACAAAAACTCCATGGAACTAACTGCTTTCAGTTGTCCTCAGGGATATTTTGAATGGTTAGTCATGCCATTTGGATTAAAAAATGCTCCACAGATTTTCCAAAAATGGATGAACTCTATATTTGGACATCTTGATTATGTTGTTGTTTATATTGATGATATATTAGTCTTTTCTAAATCTGAGGAAGACCATAAGCAACATCTTCTTAATGTTGTTCAATTATTACTAAATCATGGTATTGCCCTTAGTCCCAAGAAAATTGAACTTTTCAAAACGGAGATTGATTTCCTTGGCAAATTTATTAAAAATGGACAAATTGAGCTTCAGCAGCACATATATACAAAGATAAAAAACTTTCCTGACACTTTTAAAACTTTAAAAGAATTACAGAGTTTTCTCGGTCTTCTCAATTATGGTAGAAAATTTATTCCTCATCTTTCTGCCAAAATTGACAAATTACAAGAACGTTTGACAAAGGAACAAGCTAACTATAAATTGGTTACAGGCGATCAGCCCCGTAAATGGGACACTAGTAGAATCCCTATTTCCCTTCTTCCTGAGGAACAAAGGGAGATCGCTATAATCAAAGAAATGATCAAAGATCAAAAGATTCTTTATTTTCCATTGGAAGATGAGAAAATTATCTTACAAACCGATGTTTTCGATAATTTCTGGGCAGGTGTTCTCATTACTAAAAATAAAGAGATTGTGGCTTATACCTCTGGAAAATTTTCTAAAACACAGTTTAAATATGCCACATATGATAAAGAATTATTAGCTGTAAAGCTTGCTATTAAAAGTTTGAAAATCTATCTTCTTTATAGAAATTTCTTTATTCAAACAGATAACAAATCTGTTTCTCAATTTTTAAAGAAACGAACAATCAATAATCCTGAAGAGAATCTTCGAAGGATTAGGATTGCTATGTATTTAGAAATTTTCAATTATGAAGTAGAATATATTCCTGGTTATACTAATTATCTTGCTGATACTCTTACCAGGTTATGAACAATGGATGAAGACGAACTAGCTCGTTTCAGGAAACTTCTTGAAACAATGAAAAGAGAAGGTGAATTTGAAATGGTCAGCTCCAAAAAGAATAAGGGAGTGGCCAGTACTAGTACCGCTGGGGCTAATAGCCAGAAACCAGCTGCTGCTGCTGCAGCATCTAGGGTGAATAACCCGAAACATTTGGTGAATAACCAACCTGGGGTGAATAACCCACAAAAAATGGTGAATAACCATCCAAGGGTGAATAACCCGCAAAATCAAATGGTGAATAACCAACGAACTGTTATGACTCAAGCTTTTCCAATGCAAAGACAGTTTGCCAATGTATTGGTTAAAGACTGGTATAACAGAAATTTAAGAACCGATGCATGGGAAGTTTTTAACAACTGTTATCGTGCCCTCCAATCTGCAGATATAAAAACTACTAGTTATTGGCTCTCCCAGGTGGAAAAACTCTTTCTCACCGAAGAACAGAAGAGGGGGATTGCCGAGGAAAAATTACACAAGGTTACTAGTGCCCTGGAAAACCTGATTGGGTTCTCTTCCACCTCTAAATCCAGAGCCCTAGCTATTAAAGAAGATTCTATCCTAAAGGATACTAGGTCTGGAGAATTAAAACTCATTCTTCAAACACTTGAGACAAACGACATGGTCAATATTCGGATGCAGGAACTAGTAGAAATACTTAATCTACTAAAGATCCAAAATGATCACGTCCAGAAATTAGAAGCTGAACTCATGGTTCAACAAATGTTGACGATGTTTCAACAAAACGTTATCAATGAAGAACGACTTATCAAGTTCTTTAAAGAACTTGAAGATACTGATATACTCCAGCTTTTAAATAATGAAGACATGATCAGGAATCCTATGGGAAGGCTCTGTATCATTGCCTGTTTCCAGGAAATTCCAAAATATAAACCCCATATTAAGAAAGGATTAGTTCATGAAGTTTATATTAACATCAAGAATCCGGAGGAATATGAGGGTGTGATTCCGGATATTTGTGTCAATGCTGTTAACCTCCATTCTACTAAATTCCAAACAATTTTTAGGTTTCGAATTTGGTCGATTTGGGAAGAAAGACAACATATCAAGCTCTTTCCCTCTGTTCAGATCTGGGAGTTATTTAAAGTAACCGAAGACCCATGTCTATCGTATGTTAAATTCCAAAAACAGAGTTTTTCTGAAGATAGAGACCGGAAGCTTGCAGCTGAAGAATTCTTCTCTCGGATCACTATTACTTCTACCGACAGAACGGGCTCTGCCTCAGCTTCTCAGAACATTCTGCTTATTGACTTTATATCTCGTAACCAAGATTATAATGATAAGTATGAACTGGTTAATAACTTCTCAGAAAACCTTAATCTCGGAGGAATTGCTTTGCAAGTATATGAAGACAGACTTGCAGAGAAAGATCTACCAGTGGAGCCCAACGATCCGGAAGATGACATTGAAGGGTTGGAAGGCAGTATGAGAAGCTTGTAGAACCACTTGTAGAAGCGCAGTGGACCCATATATATTCCTATGATTAAGATTAGTTCCAGACTCCTGTGTCATTTTCTTTCCTCTAAGAAACGATGGAAAAAGCAATGGAAGAAAAAAGTAAAAAAATTGAAAAGACAGCACTACCAAAAGATAAGGAATCTTCAAGCGATAGTGGACGACCAAAAAGAAAGAATTAAAGATAGGGATAAGCAGGTGGACAACTTTTTTGAGTGGATTGATGAGCTGGAAGGAAAGATTGAAAGACTACAACAACTGTTGAACATGGCGGATACTTTTTGAAAAAGATACACCAACCGCACTACTACCAACCGCACTAAGGAATGATCCGGTAAACTAACCGGAGACAAAGGGTTAGGAGGTCACATTAGACCTATAAATAAAGAGGGATGCTCATTGTTTGAGGCATCGAAGTTTGTAATCTTTTTTTCTCTTGTAACCTCTCTTGTATTCTCTTCATCTTTCCAGTTTCTCTTTGCTTTTTCTAGCTGTAATTCTGGTATCTCAGCATGAAATTGGATACCTATATAATATACTATAGATACATACATTTATACATATATATCATACTAATATATCTCATACTAATATATATACACAAGTCACTTCGAATTAAAGAGCAACGAAACAAACACGTGGAGTGCATCGCATCCGTATCACACTAGATCTATGATACGCTTGTGATACGAATGTTTGATTAAGTTTGATTAAGTTTGCGTATGTCATATTTTGATACGGACACGTAGATATATAATTGACTCTTCGTTTATTCATATTTAGTATTCTAGACTTGCTTGTGTCCTTCACAACCGTCTCCCATGGGTAGCCTATGAATTGCTTGTGTTCTATAAGTAGGGCCCACATAAAAAGTCAAGTTGGCGCACTTTACAGATATTGCAGAGTTGGTGCACTTTGGTAAACTTTTCTTACCGACGCACTTTGTTCCTTCTGGAGAATAGCGCAATTTGCTGTGTGGCGCACTATGTGGCATTCTCAGAGATGGCGCACTTTGTAGCCCTTCGCAATTACTTAATGACTAAGCAATGACTTCTTACCATTCACGAGAATTGTGTTCTCGACTGCAGGGTCGTCTCGACTGTTGTTCCATGTCTTGAAACTTGTGTTTTATCTTTTAGTAGACCTTCCTGCGCTTGTTTGTGCACCAAATCTCACTACTGGCATACTCTGTGAAAGTGTGCCAAAGTTGTAGCTTGGGTACTTTTATTTGTGTGCCAATGATAGATTTATGCACCAAGCTCCTGTCTCGTGCACTTCTATCATTGTGTGCCAATGTCCTAGAGTGTGCTTTAGAATAATTTGTGCGCCGTCTTTGCTCATAATACTTTTTGTATCAACGTGCACCAGAACTGTCCGGATTAGTGATTTGTGCGACAATACTCGTTTTGGCCATTTTTGCGCCAATAGTAGTTTTTGGCCCATTATGCGCGGATGTTATATTATTGCTTAATATTATGCGCCAACTCTGAATTATTGATTTATGCACCTGTATGCCAGTATTCTCTTTATTATGCTTGACTCTTGATGATTACCTGGTTCTCTTTTATCCCGTTATTTTAGTTAATCCTAGTTATTTCCTGAACATGACATTCTTGATATTGATCTTGATTTTCAGACATGATCTAGTGATTGTACATTATAAATGAACTCCTGAATCTTGACATGGAATTGAACATGTACCAATAATCCTGATATTGAATTGATAATCCTGTTCCTGTACTGATAATCCTGACACTCCTGATCCCGATACTCCTGATAGTGGCTCGACGTAGCGCACTCCTGTCTTGAGAATTTCTGTAACTATCTTGATCAAGGCTATTAGTAGCACCTGTATTACATGACCTGTATCTCCGTGGTTGATTTTGATTGTACCCATCAAGCTACTGTCCGGTCGTACATCATGTCTAAGGTAGATACCTGAGCACCACGGTCGGGAATCATTAATAATTTTTCAGGCTAATAACTAGAATAATAATCTAGAAAAGCATTGTTGGAATATTTCGTTTAGAAATGTCCAAATGGATTCATAGGTCTCGTACGATAGTCGGATTAAATGGATTTGAAAATGTCATGAACCAAATGATAAGGCTTATATCGAATTAGGATTCATGGAGATGAAAATTGATATCTTGGTTAAGGAAACTTATTGGAAACTTAGAGGATCGTACGAGAAATTTTGGATTAAAATAAACGGACTGAACTTGAATACAACATCGTTCGAATGGAAGTTAGCCCGAAATTAATATCTTGGTTCAATGAAAGAGATGAACGATAATGGATTTGGCTTGGAGTTTGGAAGAACGATCTTGAAATCAAGTTCAAAATAGTAACTCTCGAAATCAGTCCCAACAAGAACGGTTATCCTACGGGAGCGTCGGCATGGTAATTTCGTATATGGCAGGGATGATCGAACTCACGGAAACATGTTCGACGATTATTCCAAACGAACTCGATGAAAGGAACGTATCAAAATGGAATAGACTTGGCTTGAATATTTGAATCATAGTTGCTTGAGGAATGAAGGAAGTAGACTATGGAATTATCGAACGGTAATATTAAAGTTGGATGATTTTACTAGATAAATAATAATTACTGCATGAACGAACTTGACTCGATGAACGGATATAACTTGATGGAGCAAGGTAAAATATTAAGGTATCTCGATCGTGTCGAAGAAAACTATAATATTCAAACATTTTTGTCTTGTACAAGCGTAACTGTCTGTACCTGTTGCCTTATAGAGATCAGCACCACAAAATCTTCACACATCTTCATCCTTGTCTTCTTTGTAGTAAAGCATGCACCCGTCATGACATGCATCAATTTTTTCGTATTCCATCCAGAGAGATCTCACCATCCTCTTAGACCGGTAGAAGTCTTTAGGTAACTTAGCACCCGCTGGCAAGATCTCTATAATCAACTCCATCAGTCGGTTGTAGTATTCTTGCGACATGTTAAAATCGGACTTGAAGCTCAACAGTCTTGTAACCACCTCCAACGGTGAATGATCCTCACAACCAGGATATAATGGAGTTCTTGCATTCTCCATTAACTCCATGAACTTTGCAGCATCGACATTCGGTGCCTCCTTAACTGCATCATGATTGTTCGGATAGAAACTAGGCCCAACAACATCAAAAATCATGTTCACGCACCCATTGTCGTAATCAGCGTGGTCGTGGACACCCATATACGGCTCCACATAATGCTTCGACTCTGATGCTAAAGACACAAGTTCTCCATGTGAGGTCCATTGATAATAGTTCTCCATGAAATCCCTCGAGTATAAATGATATATCACATCCACTTTTGAGTGATATTTTAAGTTGCGATATCTCACATATGGACACTTAATTTTGGTGTCGTCCATGTACTGAGGAAATACCTTGGCGAACTGCAGGAACTGTTCCACCCCCTCTATGAATTCATCCCGCACATAACACATGTCATCAGGATGACGGTTGTACATCCACGAACGATGACACAGGTAGTAATTCAGATCAATTTCTAGATACTTCTGAAAAGATGAATAGACATCATTCAAGTATATTATCCAAATGGATGCAAAGATGGATACACATGTTCATCAAAGTAAAAACTCCTATTGATGCGTGAGTATGCGAGTTGTGATGCGTGAGTATCCATATCGTGGTTCATGAGTATCCATTTTATAATTCGTGAATATCCAAAAACTAGACAACTCAGATTTCAAACTCTATTACATAAGTGTCATTATGTGTTATAGGTGTCATCATGTGTTCATTGTCAGCCATTCTCTGAAATTTTTTTTTACTTCTGCAAGCCTTCTTGAGGCTTTTATCTAAAAGATAAATTGTAGTCACATGATTATCAACATTATCTCAACTTTTACCTGAAATCTCTACCTTCGAACAATTTACAGATTACATATAGAATTTAGAGATATATAACTTTATTTTACATATTTATTTATATACTTCACAAGTGTGGATCTGTATTTTATGTAAATTTATGTAAACACTATAAATTTAAACGAACGAATTGGAATGGGTTGGACCTAATGCTAGTTTCGTGTCAGTGTCAGTGTTTGTGTGTCCGTGTCATATTTGTGTCAGTATTGTGTGTCCGTGTCATATTTGTGTCAATTTTGTGTGACCGTGTCGTGTTTGTATTTTTATTTCGTTCATACGAGTCCTAACCCTAGTTTCGTGTCAGTATTTGTGTGTCCATGTCGTGTCTGTGTTTGTGTGTTCGTGTTGTGTGAGAGTGTGTGTATGTGTGTCGTGTCGTGTCAGTGTGTGTGTGTATGTATGTGTGTCATGTCAGAGAGAGAGAGAGAGAGAGAGAGGGGAGGTTAGGGTTTACCTGAGTTGTCGAAGGGGGTCGAGGGCATACCGTCGGAGCTGGAGGGGGTCGAGGGGGGAGCATGGTCGAAACCCTAACCCTAACCCTAACCCAACTCAGACTATTAGAGAGAGAGAGAGAGAGAGAGAGAGAGAGAGGGTTAGGGTTTACTTGAGCCGCCGGAGGGGGGAGCACGGTCAATGCCAGAGGAGGGAGCACGGTCGCAGGAGGCTCGCACGGGGAAGGGGAAAAATTTTGGAAATTTTTTGGAAGTGGGGGAAATAAAATCGATCTATAAACCTATATGAAAAAAGTTAGCCATATTTTCAACATACGTCACTAAACATCGCGAATGTTATAATATTTAGCAACGTATAAAATATTACGTCGCTAAACGTCGCTATAATAAAAATAATAGCGATGTTTTACGACAGTTGGCGATATCGGCTTCCGTAATATTATTCATAGTCGCCAAGCGTTACTAAAAGTCGCTAACAGCGACGTCCTGTGACATTATTTTATGATGTCACTAAATTCATAAAATATAGTGACGTAAGAAACAAACATCGTTAAAAACGTCGCTTTTTCATCATATTTTTGTAGTGGTTGTTTGGAAATGTCAAGAAAATTGGAAGAAAAATTGAATACTTAAAGGTGGAAAGTGAATCCTTGGTTGGATGAAGGAAACCACTTTCCTCCCTAATATGGCATTTTGTTCAAGTTTTTGAGGCTTGGGAATGAGTTTTAAATTCTTTACCCTTGTTTGGTAAGTGTAGGATGAGAATTAGGAGGGAATAAGAGGGGCTTCATACTCCCATGGTTGTGGAAAGTAATTTCTAAGGCTCCCCTTGGAAAAGTTTTGCTTTCCTAGGAATGTTGCTTGTTTGTTTTGACAATAACACCTTCACTTTACTTTCAAAATTTTAACTTCTATCCCAAACATGCAAATTTAGGTAATAGAATCATGAAATGGTATTTATGGAAAACTAAAAAAAATTAGATTCATTTTTCATATTTTCAACAACCAAACATGGGTATGAGAATGTTGAATTCCTTTTCCATGGAAATGTAATAGAAAATAAATTTCTAGGAATACAAAACCTTCATACGCCAACTATTTTTTTTTCCATTGTGAATCACTTTTCTTTCTTCCTCAATTTCTTTGGCACCCAAACATAGGAAAGTAATTTCCTTTCCCAATCTTATGATCATACTGCGAACCAAACGAGACCTTAGTACTTCCACGGTCAAGATATGTAAGGACTTCTCTGAAAATTTTACAACACATGTAACTCATCATCGAATTTACTGAGTGTTCTAGAAGTAGAGATATTTGGAACGTGTTCTTACAAGCGATTGAGATACATAGAGCACCGTTAACAACTAGTGAGTTATAGAACAATAAAGGGAAAAGTGGGACATACGTACATGACTGATCCCGAGGGTTGGGTTGTCCTATCCGAAACTAATTTTTGTTGCCCTTTGATTTTTATTGTGAGCCAATCATAGGGGTCATCGGTGATCCCGACCTTTGGTGATTATGTTGAATCTGAAGGATTGTCCTAGCAGAGGAGGGTTGCCCAAATTCGAAGTCTTGTCTGACTTATCCATGACAGATCTGCGTATGAACTAAGAAGTATTTTTTATTTTGTAGTTTTGTTGTGATGTCATTAATAAAACCCGGTTGCGTGGCCACTTTTCCTCTCAACTAAAAATGAGTGTCAGTCTGACACATGATACAAGAGACGTTACGAACATGTGAGTGTCCGTACTCCATAAATTTGGGCTACTCTTGAGTCAATTTCAGAAAAGAAAAAGAAATATGACCGAAACATGTATTTGGGCCTTATAAATGAAGAGCACCTAAGCCTGATCCAAATGAATGTCCATTGAAACTAAACTTGGTCTCTTTCAGGCCTAATTGGGTTAATATAGAACTAGGAAGAAGTATGTAAATCAACACATTTTTGCTACGGCAAGAGTTGCCCTTGGGATGGTGGCATATTGTTTATGATAGGAGCTTCCGTGGTGGAGAGAGATACGATTTTATCTTCCATTAAAAACTAAATTTTTATTCTTTTAAAAGTAGTTAAATTTTTTAATTTTTTAGTATTTATACATAGTCTTTAGAATGTCACAAACGACATAATTTCATGTTCCGATGAAAGCAAGACATCCATCATCCTTACTACCAAATCCATCTTTGGTATATGTTATGAATATATTGGGAATATGTTTACACCCCACCAATCCACCCACATCCATCCCCCCTCCCCTCTCTCTCTATAGAGAATAAGGGAGGTGAGATGGCACCTCACTCTAAAAACAAGGGTGGCGGTGACGTGTCACAATCTCAACCACACATTTCATAATTGACAATTTGCACTTAACCCCCTCCCCTCGTTTGTGTGGTTGAGATTGTGCCACGTCACCGCCACCTTTGTTTTTAGGGTGAGGTGCCATGTCACCTCCCTTATTCTCTCTCTCTCTCTATATATATTCTTCATTGGCAGATTCATGATTAGCTACCATGAAATGTTATGTTGACAAATTCCTTATGGGTTAAAATGTTCGACACACATTAGATTGGTATAGGCTCATGGTCGGTTCCAACATTTTGAAGGTCCTAACAAGTTTCAAAAATAATACCCTCATATCTTTATATAATTTTTTATAAATAAAAAAATCCAAAAATTCCAGTATATAAAAAATGCAATATTATTAGTTGAATAAAAAAAATGATATATATATATATATATATATATATATATATATATATATATATTAGTTTAGTAAATACTAAATTTTATATAAACTAAAGAAAAAAATTTAAAAAGAAAAAAAAAATCTGCATTGACACGTCTATTGAGGAAGGGAGTGACTGTTTTTTTTTTAAATGGAAAACAGACTTTCTGTTAGATAGAGGAATGAAGAGGCAGATTAGAAATATGATAATATATTTTTTTTTTTTTAGGTTTTATTTGATTTTTCAGACAGCCATGGACTTTTCAAGGCCCATAATATTTTTTTGCCACCAAGAATAATTGATGCTTCAAAAGAAGAATGGAGGCCCACCTGGAGGAGGAGACCTTTGGCGGCTGCCTAGCCTGCCTCCCTTGGAGTCGGTTCTGCATAGGCCTAGTTTGGTTCGCAGATAAAAAATGTAAGAAAATTTATTCTTTGTTGTTTTCTTTTCTTTGAAAAATTATAATTTCTGTTAATTTTTTTTAGTGCCAAAAAATTGTAAAAAAAATGAATAATTAGAAATAGAAAAATGAATCCATAAGTTAACTGGGTTTTCTCCCCTACTTTTTTTTTCTTGAAAATTATTTTCTTTAGCATCAAAATAAAAAAAAAGAAATTACTTTCTTTTTTCAAGGTCCACGAACCATGCTTGGCCTATCTTATTTATATTATTCCATAGTACTGGAATGGAAGGGATTAGATCATCAAATCCAAACTAGGACGACTCAGTTTGTCGTGATTCGAGCCACCATACATGGTTAGAAAATTATAAATATACAATTGCCAACGTAATATAGTTTAAAATTAGTCATTAAATGGAAGACGGTACTATTAGCTATGTAATTCCTCCCCTCGTTTACTATGGAGTAATATAAACAAGTCATAATTAAGTGGCTCTAAGTACGCGGAGGGGATTAGTTGTCCGGAATATTCGGTCACATATTATGTTCCCTTCTATTTGCTTGTGTTTTTTTTTTCCTTTAAAATTGATGGGACCCACATGTCATAGAAAAGTGACAGAATATTTCGGACAGCTGATCTGCTCCTCTAAATACGAACTAATATAAACAAGATTAGAAAACTAATACAAACAAATCATAGGTGGCTCTAAGTACGAACACTACCAGAATAAGTCAAATTAGCGACATCTGAAAATGTCGCTATGGCATAAAAAACGTCGCTGACAAAAAAAACGTCGCAAGTTTTCTAGCGACGTATTCGCGTAGCGACGTAGATAAATTAGCGACATGTTGTGTATCGCTAAACGTCGCTAATATTTTTTTATTTAGCGAAGTTTTACAACAAATTTAACGACGTTTTGTTGACTGGAAAATATTGCCATGTCAGCAATTTAGAGACATTTAACGACGTATTTATCGAAATATTTAAACGTCGCTATATTTTCAGTGAAAAAAGGAAAAAAATAGAATATAAAATGGTTTCCAAACCAATCTTCCTACAGTTTATGAATTCATAATTTATATAAATAGACCCGGAGCAACCCTCCGTTGAATTCCCTGGGTTTGCCGACCCCTTGGTGGAACACCAACACCGGTAAATTAACATACATTTAATATGAATAATAAAGTAAAATTTGAAGAAAACGAAACATTGAAATTACAAACCGAGTTTGAAGAAAATCTCGTCATAAAGAATGCAATAAATATCCACACAACTGAGTGCAAGAAATAAATTCTGAAAGCCTAAAAAATGTATAATATTCATAAATGACCCTGTCACGCCCCAGTCCCAAAATACCGAGGGACCGGACACGTGATAATGGCCAGCAGCACACACCGATGGACAACCCCAATTTAATGGATCCATCGGGGCATGCTTAAGCTGTAATATAATAATAAGTAGGTCCAATGATACAAACCACAGTCTATACTAATCTCATCCAAAACAGATAATCACAGATCAAATGCCAGAATAAATACAAAAAAAATAACTAACAATCTCAATAACAGTGTCTCGGAGAACAATCCGAGAACAAGTCTGATACAGCAATGCAATAGACTGGAAATAAAGGAACTGGAAATAGAAATAAATGAGTATCACCAGACAATACTCAGGAGAAGTCCTCTGGCACGATCTCGTCCTCGGGTGTCGGTACAGCTCCTGTATCAGCTCCTGTATCAGCTCCTGCTGCGGTCCCGTATACCTCGGGATAGAACTCGTCTGCAAATCCTGGGGACATAATCCGGATCCAGGTCTTCAGGGGACATAGCAAGGTACAAGAAAGCTCAAGCCAAAATAAATGCAGTGTAGAAAATAAATAGAATAAATAGGGCAAGTATGTAAACATCTGTGTGAAATGCAGGTGAGAACATCACCAGTACTCAGGCTGAGACTACTACAAGCTCTGTGTAGGGGAGCCGGTAGCAGTGATATCATGTAGTTGTCTAGCTCGGCGAGAGACTGAGACGCCGGCATAATATAGTCAACCTGTAGCCTGTGTGTCTCTCCAGCAATAAATAGAGCAATAGGAAAGCACTAAATAACCAGCTAAGTGATATGCAAGATGAGAGCAGCACTAGAACTCAGGCTGAAACCACTACAAGCTCTGTGTCGGAGAGCCGGTAGCAGCGATATCATGTGGTTGTCTAGCTCAGCGAGAGACTGAGACACCGCCAGCTGTCTAGCTCAGAGTGAGACTGAGACGCCGTCATAATATATATAATCAACCTGAAGCCTGTGTATCTCTCCCCACCAAATGTAATCATACGTCTCATGTCCATGTGGCCCCATGTCCATGTTACGCACGATCATAGCTAAATGCAACAAGTCATAAATATCTATGGATATAGTATCTCTGTCAAGTCCTGTATCCTATACAAAATCACCACGAATATCTCGGGAAGATCCTGTCTCATGAATAGTGTCAAGTGTCCTGGGTCTTGATGTACTTGATAGGACAAGTACAAGAAATATGGGTCTCGGTATCCATGTCTAGATGACAATACACAACACCACGTACGGTGTTGGCACCCGACTATCAATCGGACGCTAAGTAAAGTCACACGGCCCTAGGTCAAGCATGAACCACAATATATACATATATATAAGCCAAGGAAATAAGTAACAAGGACTACAAGTTTTGGCAAGGTATACTTGCCTGAGGTTCTGCTCCAACTGTAGCTCTGGTCTCAGTGTGATCTGCAGGTACTACTCCGGTTGCTGAAATAAATATTATCATTAGATTCAGAAAATATCAAATAGCTAGAAACGCCTGTCCTTACGTCCAATTTGGACACAAGGGCAAAAATGACATTTCCGGCCAAAGCGGGGTCCACATGTGGGCCACTTTGCACCGAAAAGCGTGTCAGGGTCCAAGGTCTCCAAATTCATCAACTTAGTGTCAACAAGTCAGGAATAATGATACGAACCCAACGAAACTTCCAGAATTGGATTCCGATGAGCCGATCATAAAATCGCCCGTCAAGTGGAGCCTGTGAGGCCCACGATACGCGATTTTGTCAACGTTCTCAGAATCGAACCAAACTTGGGTCACAGGACTAGCGTATTGCTACGAGTCCGATGACGCAAGTTTCGTCTCGATCCGACGTGTGTACACAAAGTTACAGCGTGTTCCAGAATAAACGGATACGGGTCATTGTCGGCAGATACGCGTTGATTCCGGTGTGCACGCACATCCGAATCGACTTCTGCGAATTTCCGCACGTCCGTATCAACGACGCGCACGTATCGGTGAAGACCGCGCACGACCAAGTCGTCCCGTTTGGCGGGGCGTACTCAGTTCCGGGGTAAAATGGGGTATTGATTTTCCTGTTTTTGGATCGCTGTTCGCGATCACCACAGGACGCGATGCACCGGGTGGGTTGTACGGACACCGAGAGGGTCATACAGTCTACGCGACGCAACTGACGGAATCAAAAACAGAATCACGAGGAGAGAGAAAAGAATACCTGAATAGGGCTCCGTAAACTTGGTTTCTTGTGTCCTCGCGTGTCGACACGAGACACTGTGTTATGTGTCTGTGTCCACGGTACTGTTGCTGTGTCCGACACGAACTGTATCCTGTCATGCTAGGGTTCAGGCGGCCAGCGGCGGGGGCTTCGCCAGAGGGAGCCGGGCTCGGGGTCGACGAGGTCGGCTAGGGCTGCGGCGGCTGAGTTCAGTAGGTCAGGGAGTCGGCTCCGTCGTCGGTGCTGCGGCCCTCGGGCGGCGCTGGGAAAGATGGAGGAGAAGAGTGGGAGGGATTCGTCGGCGTAGTGCTCTCCGACGGGGCAGCGGCGCAGCGGGGCGGCCTGGTCTCTCGAGGCTGAGGAGACGGAGGGGTTGGAGAGTTGCTGGCGGAGGCGCAAGGCGGTGGGCAGCGGCTGGGAGGAGAGAGGGGGAGCCGTGCTCGGGGAAGGGGCCTGACTGCGGAGGAAGAAGGAGGAGGAGGCGGAGGAGAAAAGCTGTGGTCGGCGGCGCTGGGCGGCTCGGCGGAGTCAGGGGAGGAAGGAGGCGGAGATGGCTGCGGGATGAGGGGACGACGCCGGTGGCTCGAGGCGGAGGAAGGAGGTCGGGCTCCGGCGGAGAAGAGAGAGAGAGGGCGGAGGTGGCTCGAGGGGAGTCGCTTGTCGGGGAGCCGACTGCGTCGGGGTGTCCGCAGGGCGGCGGCGACGGCGGAGTCAGGGGAGGAAGGGCAGAGGTGCTGGTGATGAGGATTGTGGTGGTGGCGAGTGGCGTAGGAGGTCGAGGCCGACAAGGGGTCGGCTCGTCGCGGGGGAGGGGGAGGTCGGCTGCTCCGGCGGGGGGGTAGCCGACGGCTAGGTTAGGGTTAGGTTTTTTTTGGAAATTTAGGGATTTAGGGATTTTTTTGTTATTTGTTTCCTTCTTCTTTTTATTTGTGGAGAAAACTAGGATAACATGTATTTATACATGCAGAAATTGGACTAGGGTTTGACCTAGGATTTGGGCTGGGTCAACGCTCCTTGGGCTTGGCTTCGGCTCTCATGGGGATGTCGGGCGTTGGCACGGGTTTAATTCGGTTTAATTCTACATCGGTTTTTAGGGCTTTAAACTGATTCCGGAGTCCAATAAATCCGCAGAAAATTACCCTGTGTCCGGTTTTCCATTTTACACCATAAAATAGTATTCCCATAATATTTTAATATTAATAAATAGTATTTAAAAATCATTTAATTATCAAAAGCCTAGGTTTTAATTACCGAAAAATCCCAGTAAATTTCAGAAAAATTATGAAAAATCAAATTAGAAATTCATGAAAATCAGAGGGCTTACAATCTACCCAACTTATAAAAATTTCGTCCTCGAAATTAAAAATATAGTAGGGTTCTCTCTATCCAATCTCACTTGATTACAGTCTAAAGGATTCCTCTCAAGTGAACATTGCGGTCTCTACCCAACTTAGAATTTATCCATCTATCATTTAAGGCTATACACCTAATAAAGCTATGCCCAACTTATTTAATCATGTTATTGAATCCTCAAGTCTTTAACCGAATATATCACCTATGATATTCCCTTAATCACATATAAAAGGGTCATCAACAATGCGATCGGCCTGTGGGGTATATCTAGTACTGTCTATATCAAACTTATACCAAGCACGAGGTTTCGTCTTTCCGAAATAAGGGAAGACGAAGATCAATAATAAAGAGTTCAAGGGGGAGGTAATAGCGTAGAAGTATCAGGACCAAGGCGTTTAACGAATTCAAATGAGATTTGTCAAGACAATTGTGGATTGAAATCCTATTCTGGTAATCCTTTGTTCGCATGCTCGTATTAGTACAGTTATGTAACTGATACGATATGCTCAGACATATCTAGAGGGCAAGTATACTAGTCAACTATATAACTCAATCCACGTAAAGTAGTCGTGCGAAGAGCGAACCAAAATGCACTAAGGTTGATCAGACCGTAATACACTGATTCTGAATAGACAATTGTATTAGTGTGTCGACCCAATAATACATATGTCATGAACAAGCTCGATAAAAGGATAAGCTTGCAAAAACTAGGCTATATTAGCAGCATAAGTCAAGTTGGTACAATAAATATAAGTACGCTAGATGATGATGGAAGGAGGTACAACTTAATTCAAGTTCACAAAACAACACAAAATAAGCACAATAACAAAAGACTCTAAAATCTCTACAGTTTATCAATTATAAAAGCAAGTTCAAAATTACATAGGTTAAAGCTGAGGTCACGAACCAATAGGCACGAGATAAAATAATCTATAAACAGATAACTACGAAAAATTATGCGTATTAGCTTCTCCATGGGTCTGTGCGTCTTCCAAGGTCATCGCCAAGGCTTGTCCACGTCCTTGTCGTCGATTCCTCTGCTGCTGCTGAGCCTGCTGGAAGAGTGCTGCTTGTGGTATCAAAGGTGGCCTCGGCTGATACCCTCCTAGTGCTGGTGGTAGGACTTCTTCAACTCCCGTTTGTGGTGCTCCCAATGCTGGATATGTTGGCCTCAATATTGGTAACGCTTATTGGTTAACCATTGGTGCTCTTTCTCGACGCTCAGGGCATTCTCTCAATAGATGCTGACTGGATCCGCAAGCTAAACATAATTTTCTTTTTCGTCTGCACTCGTCCTCAATATGGCCTCGCTTACGACAATATTGACAGATAGGTGGTGCCTGTGGAGAAGTTTCTGATGGCTGGTACATGTGAGGTCTCTTTGTAGCTTCTTCCTGTGGTGCTCCGGTGGGTGCTGATGTGGATGATCGCTTCAGACTGGTCTCTCTCCTGATGACGCGCTCCATGTGTCGGGCTGCAGCAAGGACGTCCGGGTAAGTTGTAGGTGCAACGGATCCAATTAGTTTATGTAGCTCAATGTTTAGTCCGTCGAAGAACTTTTCAGCCTTCTCTTCTTCTGTCGGGATCAGGGTTGGGGCAAAGCGACTCAAACGAATGAATTCCGCGTTGTAGTCTTCCACTGTCATACTGTCTTGAGTGAGGCGATTAAACTTATCGCGAAGTTCTGATCGAGCGATGGCTGGTATGTACATCTCCTGAAAGAGTCTGGAAAACTCTTCCCAGGTGACTCGGTCTGGTCCGAGCCGTGTCTCCTCAGATAGCCACCAGTGATGTGCATTGTCCGTCAACTATATTCTGACGGCAGTCATCCAATGTTCTTTTGGAAGCTCGGCTGTTTCTAATTGATGTTGAGTGTTGGTGAGCCACTCATGAACTTCTGTGGGCTCCTCTTTGCCTGAGAACGTACGGGGCTTCAGCTGACGGAAATCAGAAATAGAGCCCGTCGTTGGCCGTCGTGCTGGTAGATTTGCCTGCTCTAATGCGATTGCTAGGCTGCGACTTAAAGCCTCTTGTTGAGCTTATATTATTGTATAGATCATTTGAAACATCTGCTGTCCGTCCATGGCCTGCCCTTGTGGAAATACGGGCATTTATGGAGTAAATTGCGTCGACGGTGGAACGTCATCTTGCTGAATTCTCGTGGCATGCTGACCTGCTTGACTATGTTGTTGAGCGGATTGACCTTCGTCAACTGGTGTTACTTCATCTTCGTTGGTTACCACAACACCTGGTGGTGTTCCTGGATGGGTCTCATCGCCGGCTTGTGGACCCATAATTCTGCAACCAAAATAAACAATAAGAGGCGCTCAGGAATCAAGGCAGGATGCAATTCAAGAATTTAATTCGAATCCGATATAGATATCAAGAATGTTTTAAGCAAGTGGATGAGATCCTAAAAACTTATCCTATTCTTATTGCAGGCTTGCTCGGTCCCTAAGTTGAAACTGAACAATTTAGTCGTTGACCTGCATGGGCCACTACAAAAATCATGTCACGTCCCAGTCCCAGAATACCGAGGGACCGGACACGTGATAATGGCCAACAGCACACACCGATGGACAACCCCAATTTAATGGATCCATCGGGGCATGCTTAAGCTGTAATATAGTAATAAGTAGGTCCAATGATACAAACCACAGTCTATACTAATCTCATCCAAAACAGATAATTACAGATCAAATGCCAGAATAAATACAAAAGAAATAACTAACAATCTCAATAACAGTGTCTCGGAGAACAATCCAAGAACAAGTCTGATACAGCAATGCAATAGACTGGAAATAAAGGAACTGAAAATAGAAATAAATGAGTATCACCAGACAATACTCAGGAGAAGTCCTCTGGCACGATCTCGTCCTCGGGTATCGGTACAGCTCCTGTATCAGCTCCTGCTGCGGTCCCATATACCTCGGGATAGAACTCGTTTGCAAATCCTGGGGACATAATCCGGATCCAGGTCTTCAGGGGACATAGCAAGGTACAAGAAAGCTCAAGCCAAAATAAATGCAGTGCAGAAAATAAATAGAATAAATAGGGCAAGTATGTAAACATCTGTGTAAAATATAGGTGAGAACATCACCAGTACTCAGGCTGAGACTACTACAAGCTCTGTGTAGGGGAGCCGGTAGCAGTGATATCATGTAGTTGTCTAGCTCGGCGAGAGACTGAGACGCCGACATAATATAGTCAACCTGTAGCCTGTGTGTCTCTCCAGCAATAAATGGACCAATAGGGAAGCACTAAATAACTAGCTAAGTGATATGCAAGATGAGAGCAGCACTAGAACTCAGGCTGAAACCACTACAAGCTCTGTGTCGGGGAGCCGGGTAGCAGCGATATCATGTGGTTGTCTAGCTCAGCGAGAGACTGAGACACCGCCAGCTGTCTAGCTCAGAGTGAGACTGAGACGCCGTCATAATAAATATAATCAACCTGTAGCCTGTGTGTCTCTCCCCACCCAATGTAATTATACGTCTCATGTCCATGTGGCCCCATGTCCATGTTACGCACGATCATAGCTAAATGCAACAAGTCATAAATATCTATGGATATAGTATCTCTGTCAAGTCCTGTATCCTATACAGAATCACCACGAATATCTCGGGAAGATCCTGTCTCATGAATAGTGTCAAGTGTCCTGGGTCATGATGTACTTGATAGGACAAGTACAAGAAATAGGGGTCTCGGTATCCATGTCTAGATGACAATACACAACACCGCGTACGGTGTTGGCACCCGACTATCAATCGGACGCTAAGTAAAGTCACACGGCCCTAGGTCAAGCATGAACCACAATATATACATATATATAAGCCAAGAAAATAAGTAACAAGGACTGCAAGTTTTGGCAAGGTACACTTGCCTGGGGTTCTGGCTCCAACTGTAGCTCTGGTCTCAGTGTGATCTGCAGGTACTACTCCGGTTGCTGGAATAAACATCATCATTAGATTCAGAAAATATCAAATAGCTAGAAACGCCTGTCCTTACGTCCAATTTGGACACAAGGACAAAAATGACATTTCCGGCCAAAGCGGGGTCCACATGTGGGCCACTTTGCACCGAAAAGCGTGTCAGGGTCCAAGGTCTCCAAATTCATCAACTTAGTGTCAACAAGTCAGGAACGATGATACGAACCCAACGGAACTTCCAGAATTGGATTCCGATGAGCCGATCACAAAATCGCCCGTCAAGTGGAGCCTGTGGGGCCCACGATACGCGATTTTGTCAACGTTCTCAGAATCGAACCAAACTTGGGTCACAGGACTAGCGTAATGCTACGAGTCAGATGGGGCAAGTTTCGTCTCGATCCGACGTGTGTACACAAAGTTACAGCGTGTTCCAAAATGGACGAATTCGGGGCATTGTCGGCAGATACACGTTAATTCCGGTGTGCACGCACATCCGAATCGACTTCTGCGAATTCCCGCACGTCCGTATCAACGGCGCGCACGTATCGGTGAAGACCGCGTGCGACCAAGTCGTCCCGTTTGGCGGAGCGTACTCAGTTCCGGGGTAAAATGGGGTATTGATTTTCATGTTTTTGGATCGCTGTTCGCGATCACCACAGGACGCGATGCACCGGGCGGGTTGCACGGGCACCGAGAGGGTCATACAGTCTATGCAACGCAACTGACGGAATCGAAAATGGAATCATGAGGAGAGAGAAAAGAATACCTGAACAGGGCTCCATAAACTTGGTTTCTTGTGTCCTAACGTGTCGATACGAGACACTGTGTTATGGGTCTGTGTCCACGGTACTGTTGCTGTGTCCGACACGAACTGTATCCTGTCATGCTAGGGTTCAGGCGGCCAGCGGCGGGGGCTTCGCCAGAGGGAGCCGGGCTCGGGGTCGACGAGGTCGGCTAGGGCTGCGGCGGCTGAGTTCAGTAGGTCAGGGAGTCGGCTCCGTCGTCGGTGCTGCGGCCCTCGGGCGGCGCTGGGAAAGATGGAGGAGAAGAGTGGGAGGGATTCGTCGGCGTAGTGCTCTCCGACGGGGCAGCGGCGCAGCGGGGCGGCCTGGTCTCTCGAGGCTGAGGAGACGGAGGGGTTGGAGAGTTGCTGGCGGAGGCGCAAGGCGGTGGGCAGCGGCTGGGAGGAGAGAGGGGGAGCCGTGCTCGGGGAAGGGGCCTGACTGCGGGGGAAGAAGGAGGAGGAGGCGGAGGAGAAAAGCTGTGGTCGGCGGCGCTGGGCGGCTCGGCGGAGTCAGGGGAGGAAGGAGGCGGAGATGGCTGCGGGATGAGGGGACGACGCCGGTGGCTCGAGGCGGAGGAAGGAGGTCAGGCTCCGGCGGGGAAGAGGGAGAGAGGGCGGAGGTGGCTCGAGGGGAGTCGCTTGTCGGGGAGCCGACTGCGTCGGGGTGTCCGCAGGACGGCGGCGACGGCGGAGTCAGGGGAGAAAGGGCGGAGGTGCTGGTGATGAGGATGGTGGTGGTGGCGAGTGGCGTAGGAGGTCGAGGCCGGCAAGGGGTCGGCTCACCGCGGGGGAGGGGGAGGTCGGCTGCTCCGGCGGGGGGGTAGCCGACGACTAGGTTAGGGTTAGGGTTTTTTGGGAATTTAGGGATTTAGGGATTTTTTTGTTATTTGTTTCCTTCTTCTTTTTATTTGTGGAGAAAACTAGGATAACATGTATTTATACATGCAGAAATTGGACTAGGTTTGACCTAGGATTTGGGCTGGGTCAACGCTCCTTGGGCTTGGCTTCGGCTCTCATGGGGATGTCGGGCGTTGGCACGGGTTTAATTCGGTTTAATTCTACATCGGTTTTTAGGGCTTTAAACTGATTTCGGAGTCCAATAAATCCGCAAAAAATTATCCTGTGTCCGGTTTTCCATTTTCACCATAAAATAGTATTCCTATAATATTTTAATATTAATAAACAATATTTAAAAATTATTTAATTATCAAAAGCCTAGGTTTTAATTACCAAAAAATTCCAGTAAATTCCAGAAAAATTGTGAAAAATCAAATTAGAAATTCATGAAAATCAGGGGGCTTACAGACCCAATATCATGGGTCAAACACAAAAAACCAGTAAATTGTCCTAACTAGGACTACTGTAGATCTGCAGGAGGATGACCACCGACGCGCATCAGGGATAAGAACAAATGATACTGCTCCCGTGAAATCGACACCGATGTCGATGAAGAAGGCAGTGACGTTGGTGGAGTTTGTGTCGATGAAGGCGCACCAGAAGGACGTATCTTCTCCAGCGTTGCTAGTCGATGGTTGTATGAATCCATGGTAGATAATAGTCTTGTACTGCTATGAACCATTGAATCCTGCATCATCGTCAGCATCTCGCCCATGGACAACTGTGATGCCTGCAGCTCCATCACGCTGCGCTCTAAGATCAGTTGTCATATTCCTGAGCTCCATAATGCTGCGCTCGAGCGTATCAAATCGTGCGATGAGCGTCGCATCGTCCGCCTACGATTGAGACTTGGGCTGTTCCTCCATCCTTCGCAGCAACTCATCACGGAGAGATGCAATCTGATGGTCAACGGTCTCCTGGACTCGGGCCGATGCTTGCAAGGGCTGTGGGGAATGCACACTTACAGTGGAGGCCCTAGAGGACTACGTCGCAACAAGGGCGTCATAGGACCTCGTACCGTACACTACTAGAATAAGCGGGATTAGCGACGTTTATTAGCGACTCCATATAAAAATGTCGCTAATTTAGCGACTCCATGTACAAACGTCGCTAGACGTCGCTAATTGGCGACATTTAGCGACTTTTGGCGACTTTTAATCAGATTTTAAAAGATTAGTCGCTATAAGTTCAATTTTGGTCGCTACATGTCGCTAATATATCTAAGTTAGCAACGTTTAGCGACGTATATTTAAAAATATTTAGCAACATGTTTAGCGACGTCATTAACGTCGCTAAAGTTTAATTTAGCGAGGTATTTTTTTGGCGTCGCTAAACGTCGCTAAAATTTGGTTAATTATGGGCTCGGTTTGGTTTTTCCCCATCTGTCAAAAATTCAAAACCTAAAAATTTCTTTCCCCCCGCTCTATCGACCGTCTGCTCCGTCGACCGCCTCTCCACCGCGGCTACTCCGGCATCCCCCTCCTCCTCCTCGAGCTATAGTACCCTAACTCTCTCTCTCTCTCTCTCTCACACACACACACACACACAGAGAACACATGTGACACAGACACAGACACGACACACACACACACAGACAGTGACACAGACACGGCACACACACACACATTGACACAGACACGATAAGGACCTAGGGTTAGGGTTAGGTTTTTTGACATGGGGTTAAGGTTAGGGTTAGGTTTTTTAAAATGGGGTTAGGGTTCGGTTCGAGAGCAAATGGAACTCTGTAGCGCAGTATACAGACATCCAAACTAAGTTGAAAAAGATTCTGCCGACTCCAAAACACTGGGGAAGGAAGCGGATTGGTAACCTCCCGGAAGAGATTAAGAAGGGGAGAACAAATTACTCAATCTTCAAAAGCTTCCACATACTAAATTTCGACCAATTTCACTTTGCAATGTCATCTACAAGACTATTACCAAAATCTTGGCTAATCGGATTCGATCCGTCCTCCATAAATTGATATCTCCATTCCAAAATGCCTTTGTCCCTGGAAGGCAAATATGTGACAATGTGATAATAGCCCAGGAAATATTTCATACTATATCCAAACAAAGCTCTTAGAATAGCTTCTTTGCTCTAAAAATAGATATGTCCAAGGCCTATGACAAACTCAGTTGGGAAGTTATTAGTCACTCTTTTTGGCTTTAAATTTCGAGAAAAAACTCACACTTTAATCATGCATGTATAACTCACACTTTAGACTTTGATAAATGAAAGTATGTATTATATCAATTATGATTTTTATAGTACGGTTAAGTTATGAAGTTAGGTGATAAACCACTGTATGTAATGATTTATATGATACATACTGTCAATTTTACAGAAGTATCTAGAAATGGATATGAATTACTATCTGCGTCATTGTTCGTGGATGTACAACCATCATCCTGATGACATGTACGGTGTGTGGGATGAATTCATTGAGGGTGTACAACAGTTCCTGCAGTTCGCTAAGGCGTTCCCTCAGTACATGGGCGGTACCAAAATTAAGTGTCCGTGTGTGAGATGTCGCAACAGGAAATATCATCCAGAAGTGGAAGTTATATATCATTTATACTCGAAGGGCTTCACGCCGAATTACTATCAGTAGACCGCGCACGGAGAACTTGTATCTCTAGCATCGGAGTCAGAACCCTACATGGAGCCGTATATGGATGTCCACGACCACGATGCTTACGACGACGGGTTGGTGAACATGGTTTATGATACGGCGGGGCCTAGTTTCAATCCGGACAATTATGATGCGACGGGACCTAGTTTCAATTCGGACAATTATGATGCAGCTGAGGAGGCACCGAATGCCGATGCTGCAAAGTTTATGGAGTTGCTGGAGAATGCAAGGACTCCACTATATGTAAACTCCCTCACCCAAAATAGATATTTTGTGTATATTTTATATTATTATAGGTATTGAATTTCTTTATAGTATTCTGTTATTTAATTAGCAAATGAATTTCTTGATATATTTACTTATATAAATATTTATTTAGAATCATTTTTAGGTTATTTTAGATTTTTAAAATTAATTAGGATTTATTTGGATATATATAGTCTTAATATTAGATATATACTAATTTAGTGTTAATAGATATTAATAAGATTTTATAAATTATTTATATTATATTTAATTATATTCAAGATTATAAATTATTGAGATAGATTCAAACTCTACTTTAAATTAATTCAAATCATGAACCTACTAGGAATACAACTTAATGTATATCATATCCTTATTTAAATTCATCATAATCCTATCCAAATTAACCAATCCTAGTTGTATTTAATTAAGTAGTCTCAACCATTATAAATACCTCATCCTTCATATTTTTCCCCAAATTCCTCTCTTTTTCGTCCAAAAATAGTCAAAATTCGTCATAAATTCAGCCTCATTTTCTACTAGTTATGACGAATTAAAAAGACGATATCTCCTAGCTCCGGACTCCAAACGAGGCCTAGTTTTTTTTGTTAGAACGATAATGAGGTTAGATTTCTGATTATATAAATTATTTTTCTAAATTGTGAGTATTAAATTCTGGAAAATTCGTAGAGCACAGCATATCTGAAAATAGACGTGTTTCGATGTTTTCGCGATTCCGGGAGAACCAGGAATCAGAATCATGAACCGTTTAAAGTTTCAGAAAGCTAATGTCGAGATCATCGACATATATTTTTCCCAGAATTTAATTTAAAGTATTTATATACTGTTAATTCTGTAGAACTTCTAGGTTAGAATTTAACCATCGGTGCACAATACAAAATTTGTATGTGCCATAATTTCCAAACGAATTTGAATTCGGATGAGCCATAAATTCTAGCATGTTTTTGACGCTGAAATATACAGGAAATCATGCATGAAAGTTGAGTTTGTGTCGGTTGACTTTTCGGTCAACAGATCGCCTCGATTTGCGTGCCATGAGTCTCGAGTTGATAAAATTCAGTTTCTTTGGACAAAATTTAGGAATTAACATAAAAATCAGAATAATAAGATTAAAATAGGATTTTAGAATAATTATTCCAGAATTAAATAAATTAAAATAAATTATCTTTTGACGTGATAAATTTGTAATACATAGGCTATTTGGACTGTGACTTGGACTCTGATTCATACCAGCAACAGGATCCCAGGCAAGTGTACCTTGCCATCTCTGCAGTATTGTTACCTATTTTTCTTACTTTATATATTTACTGTGCATGCTTAACCTAGGACCGTTTGACATACTTAGCGTCCGATTATCAGTCGGGTGCCCACATCGTACGCGGTGTCGGGTAATGTCATTTAGATATGGACATACGTGACACTTTATATTCTCGTACTTGTCTTACCAAGTACACTTTGACCCAGGACACTGGACACTGATCATGAGACAGGATCTTCCCGAGATATTCGTGGTAATTCTGTATAGGATACAGGACTTATAGAGATACTATATTCTAGATACATTATGACTTGTGCATTAGTTATGACCCCGCTGACATGGACGTGAGACGTTATGTTCATGATTTGCGTGGTTACATTGGGTGGGGAGAGACACACAGACTACAGGCTGATCATATATATACACCCCTACTATTGTGAGGCCCAAGACTCTGAAGCCCGAGCTTGGCCCATTACTCATTATTACTGCTGCTACCGGCTCCCCTACACAGAGCTTGTAGTATGCTTCAGCCTGAGTTCTAGTGCTGCTCTCATCTTGCATATCACTTAGCTGGTTATTTTTAGTATTCCCCTATTGTTCCATCTATTGCTGGATAGATTCACAGGCTACAGGTTGACATTGTTATGCTGGCTACTCAGTCTCCCGCTGAGCTAGACCACCTCCTGATACCACTGCTACCGGCTCCCCTTCACAGAGCTGGTAGTTGTTCAACCTGAGTACTACTGATATTCTCTCTTGCATTTATACAGATGTTACATACTTACCCTGCTTATCTCATTATTTGCTGCACTGTTTATATTCTGGCTTGTATTATTTTTTGTACCTTGCTATGTCCCCTGAGGACCTGGATATGGATTTTGTCCCCAGATTTTGCAGACCAGGTTTACCCCGAGGTTTACGGTACCGTAGCAGGAGGAGCCGATCCAGGAGCCGTACCACCATCTGAGGACGAGGTCTTATCTGAAGACTTCTCTTGAGCATCCATGTTCATGCTCAGTTTTATTTATTATTTCAGTCTTTCTTTTCTGGTCTGTGGAACCATTGTACTTGATATTTATCGGGTTGTTCCCCGAAGTACTTTGTGAGACTAGCTGATGATTTATATTCCTTATTTATCCTGTGGATCATATTTTATATCTTGTGTGGATGAGATTAGTTGTGTCATAATTGTCGTAGACTTGTTTTACAGATTAAGTATGCCCTGATGGATCCATTATATTGGGTTGGTCCATCGGTGCGTACTGCTGGCCATTGCCACGTATCCGGTCCCATGGTATTTTGGGACTGGGGCGTGACATAGTTTTTGTGGTGGCCCATGCAGGTCTACGACTAAATTGTTCGGTTTCAACTTAGGGACCGAGCAAGCCTGCAATAAGAATATGATAAGTTTTAGAATCTCATCCACTTTCTTGAATCGTTCTTGACATCGATATCGGATTCGAATTAATTTCTTGACTTGTATCCTGCCTTGATTCCTGTGTGCTTCTTACTGTTTATTTGGTTTGTTACTCTTAAATTTTTGAATTTTGTGATTGGTAATTAGAACTTGACAGTTAAAGTTAGTAATGTAGATTATGACCCAATGATTACCCCTTAGCTTTAAGTCGCGTAATTAGTACCCCCACCTCGATACCAGTTAGATCCCTTACCCTTGACGGCCAGTAACTCTTCTATTCTCACTATCGACGCTTGTTCTATAAGCACTAAGACTAAGGCTTAAGACGACCATGACCTAGGAAATATAGGAGGATACCCTAATAGGTACCAAGACCCCTTCTCGTAGACCTTAACCAGAGTTTCCACGGTATCCTTAAAATGATTCAGTATTAGTCATTGATATAAGTTGGGTAGTATGCCTTACAACATAGTACCACCTAGCCCTATTGACCCATTAATGAGGTAAACTAGGATGACACAACTTTAGACTTGTATAAGAAGATAGTGGCAATTCAGACAATAGAATTTAGAGGTCCTTGTCCCTATTTGGTCGACTAGCAACTTAGACAGGGAGGTTGTATGATGACTGTAGAGATTGTGTAGTCTTTTATTATTATGGTTGCTTGTTTGTTTTTGTTTTGTGAACTTGAATTAAATTTGTACCACCTTTCATCATCATCTAGCGTATTTATATTGCTGTACTACCTTGACTTATGCTGCTGTTATAGCCTAGTTTTGCAAGCTTATTCTTTATCGAGCTTGTTCATGACATATGTATTAGTGGACATGTACACTAATACAATTGTCTATTCAGAATCAAGGTATTAGGGTCTGGCCAACCTTAGTGCGTTTGATTCGCCCTTCGTAACGCTACTTTACGTGGATTGAGATATGTAGTGATTAGTAGACGAATATACTTGCCCTAGACATGTCTGACATATCGTATCGGTTACATAACTGTACTAATACGAGCATGCGAACCAAGGATTACTAGAATAGGATTTCAATCCATAACTGCTTGACGATTCCCATCTGAATTCTTAAAACGCCTTGACCCTGATACTTCTATTCCGTTTATCTCACCCTTAAACTCTTTATTATTGATCTCCGTCTTCCCTTATTTCGGAAAGGCGAAACCTCGTGCTTGATATAAGTTGATATATAGACGGTACTAGATATACCCCACAGGCCGGTCGCATTGTTTGATGACCCTTTTATAAATGATTAAGGGAATACCATAGGTGATATGTTTGGTGTTAAAAGACTTAAGGATTCAATAACATGATTAAATATGTTGGGACATAGCTTTCTTAGATGTATAGCCTTAGATGATAGATGAGTAAATTCTAAGTTGGGTAGAGACCGCAATGCTCACTTGAGAGAAATTCTTGGGACTGTAATCAAGTGAGATTTGATAGAGAGACCCCACCCTATTTTAATTTCGAGGACGAAATTGTTTTAAGTTGGGTAGATTGTAAACTCCCTCACCCAAAATAGATATTTTGTGTATATTTTATATTATTATAGGTATTGAATTTCTTTATAGTATTCTGTTATTTAATTAGCAAATGAATTTCTTGATATATTTACTTATATAAATATTTATTTAGAATCATTTTTAGGTTATTTTAGATTTTTAAAATTAATTAGGATTTATTTGGATATATATAGTCTTAATATTAGATATATGCTAATTTAGTGTTAATAGATATTAATAAGATTTTATAAATTATTTATATTATATTTAATTATATTCAAGATTATAAATTATTGAGATAGATTCAAACTCTACTTTAAATTAATTCAAATCATGAACCTACTAGGAATACAACTTAATGTATATCATATCCTTATTTAAATTCATCATAATCCTATCCAAATTAACCAATCCTAGTTGTATTTAATTAAGTAGTCTCAACCATTATAAATACCTCATCCTTCATATTTTTCCCCAAATTCCTCTCTTTTTCGTCCAAAAATAGTCAAAATTCGTCATAAATTCAGCCTCATTTTCTACTAGTTATGACGAATTAAAAAGACGATATCTCCTAGCTCCGGACTCCAAACGAGGCCTAGTTTTTTTTGTTAGAACGATAATGAGGTTAGATTTCTGATTATATAAATTGTTTTTCTAAATTATGAGTATTAAATTCTGGAAAATTCGTAGAGCACAGCATATCTGAAAATAGACGTGTTTCGATGTTTTCGCGATTCCGGGAGAACCAGGAATCAGAATCATGAACCGTTTAAAGTTTTAGAAAGCTAATGTCGAGATCATCGACATATATTTTTCCCATAATTTAATTTGAAGTATTTACATACTGTTAATTCTGTAGAACTTCTAGGTTAGAATTTAACCATCGGTGCACAATACAAAATTTGTATGTGCCATAATTTCCAAACGAATTTGAATTCGGATGAGCCATAAATTCCAGCATGTTTTTGACGCTGAAATATACAGGAAATCATGCATGAAAGTTGAGTTTGTGTCGGTTGACTTTTCGGTCAACAGATCGCCTCGATTTGCGTGCCATGAGTCTCGAGTTGATAAAATTCAGTTTCTTTGGACAAAATTTAGGAATTAACATAAAAATCAGAATAATAAGATTAAAATAGGATTTTAGAATAATTATTCCAGAATTAAATAAATTAAAATAAATTATCTTTTGACGTGATAAATTTGTAATACATAGGCTATTTGGACTGTGACTTGGACTCTGATTCATACCAGCAACAGGACCCCAGGCAAGTGTACCTTGCCATCTCTGCAGTATTGTTACCTATTTTTCTTACTTTATATATTTACTGTGCATGCTTAACCTAGGACCGTTTGACATACTTAGCGTCCGATTATCAGTCGGGTGCCCACATCGTACGCGGTGTCGGGTAATGTCATTTAGATATGGACATACGTGACACTTTATATTCTCGTACTTGTCTTACCAAGTACACTTTGACCCAGGACACTGGATACTGATCATGAGACAGGATCTTCCCGAGATATTCGTGGTAATTCTGTATAGGATACAGGACTTATAGAGATACTATATTCTAGATACATTATGACTTGTGCATTAGTTATGACCCCGCTGACATGGACGTGAGACGTTATGTTCATGATTTGCGTGGTTACATTGGGTGGGGAGAGACACACAGACTACAGGCTGATCATATATATACACCCCTACTATTGTGAGGCCCAAGACTCTGAAGCCCGAGCTTGGCCCATTACTCATTATTACTGCTGCTACCGGCTCCCCTACACAGAGCTTGTAGTATGCTTCAGCCTGAGTTCTAGTACTGCTCTCATCTTGCATATCACTTAGCTGGTTATTTTTAGTATTCCCCTATTGTTCCATCTATTGCTGGATAGATTCACAGGCTACAGGTTGACATTGTTATGCTGGCTACTCAGTCTCCCGCTGAGCTAGACCACCTCCTGATACCACTGCTACCGGCTCCCCTTCACAGAGCTGGTAGTTGTTCAACCTGAGTACTACTGATATTCTCTCTTGCATTTATACAGATGTTACATACTTACCCTGCTTATCTCATTATTTGCTGCACTGTTTATATTCTGGCTTGTATTATTTTTTGTACCTTGCTATGTCCCCTGAGGACCTGGATATGGATTTTGTCCCCAGATTTTGCAGACCAGGTTTACCCCGAGGTTTACGGTACCGTAGCAGGAGGAGCCGATCCAGGAGCCGTACCACCATCTGAGGACGAGGTCTTAGCTGAAGACTTCTCTTGAGCATCCATGTTCATGCTCAGTTTTATTTATTATTTCAGTCTTTCTTTTCTGGTCTGTGGAACCATTGTACTTGATATTTATCGGGTTGTTCCCCGAAGTACTTTGTGAGACTAGCTGATGATTTATATTCCTTATTTATCCTGTGGATCATATTTTATATCTTGTGTGGATGAGATTAGTTGTGTCATAATTGTCGTAGACTTGTTTTACAGCTTAAGTATGCCCTGATGGATCCATTATATTGGGTTGGTCCATCGGTGCGTACTGCTGGCCATTGCCACGTATCCGGTCCCATGGTATTTTGGGACTGGGACGTGACACTATATCCTGGTTGTGAGGATCATGCACCGTTGGAGGTGGTAACAAGATTATTGAGCATCAAGTCCGATTTTAATATGTCGCAAGAATGCTATAATCGACTGCTCGATTTGATTATAGAGATTTTGCCCGAGGATGCAAAGTTGCCTAAAGACTTCTATCGATCTAAGAGGATGGTGAGATCGCTTTGGATGGGATACGAGAAAATCGATGCATGTCGCAACGGGTGCATATTGTACTACAAAGACGACAAGGATGAAGATGCGTACAGATTCTTTGGTGCTGATCGCTACAAGGCTACTGTTAGAGGAAAGTCTGTTGGTGTAAGGAAGCCTACCGATTCGATGCACACTTGCCTTTGACACCGAGGTTGCAGCGGTTATTTATGGTTAAGGAGACTGCAGAAAACATGAGTTGGCACATGCGAAAATAGATCGAAGGAGTATTGGATCATCCATCCAAAGTAGAAGCATGGAAGCACTTTGATCGAGAGTATCCACATTTTGTCGAGGAAGCACGTAATGTCAGATTGGGGCTCTCCTCTGACGGTTTTACTCTATTCGGACTTTCGGGCTCCCAGTATTCGTGTTGGCCTGTGATCATCACTCCGTACAATCTACCGCCTTGGATGTGCATGAAGACTCTGTATATGTTCCTAACCATTATTATCCCGAGTCTGAACAATCCGAAGAGAAATGTCATGCCCAGTCCCACAATGCCGAGGGACCGGACGCGTGGCAATGGCCAGCAGCACACACCGATGGATAAATCCAATTTAATGGATCCATCGGGGCATGCTTAAGCTGTAATATAACAATAAGTAGGTCCAATGATACCAGTCATAGTCTATACTAATCTCATCCACAACAGATAAACACAGATCAAAGCCAGAATAATGCAAATAAGAATAAACTAGCATATCTCAATAAAAGTGCTTCGGAGAACAATCCGAGAATAAGTCTAGTACATCAAATGAAATAGACTGGAAATAAAATAACTAGAGATAGAAATAAATGAGTATCTCAAGCCAATAATCAGGAGAAGTCTTCTGGTATAATCTCGTCCTCAGATCCTGGTTCTGCTCCAAGGTGTGCACCTGCTCCTGCTAATGCTAATGCTCCGGTCCTGTATATCTCGGGATAGATCTCGTCAGCTAATCCTGGGGACATAATCCGGATCCAGGTCCTCAGGGGACATAGCAAGGTACAAGAAAGCTCATGCCAAAATAAATGCAGTGCAGTAGATAATGAAATAAATAGGGTAAGTATGTAACCATCTATGTGGAAATGCAAGTGAGAGCGTCACGAGTACCCAGGCTGAGACCACTACAAGTTCTGTGTCTGGGAGCCGGTAACGGAGTCTACTATATGTTTTACTATGTATTTACTATGGATTATATATATGAAATCAACCTGTAGCCTGTGTGTCTCTCCCCACCCAATGTAATCACACGTCTCATGTCCATGACACGCAGGATCAATACTAATGCAGCAAGTCATATAATGTCTAGGAATATAATGTCTATTTCATAAACCTGTATCCTATACAGAATCACCACGAATATCTCGGGAAGATCCTATCTCATGAATAGTGTCAAGTATCCCGGGTCAAGGGTACTTGATAAGACAAGTACGAGAATATAAAGTGTCACGAATGTCCATCTCTAGATGACAGTACCCAACACCGCGTACAGTGTTGGCACCCGACTAATAATCGGACGCTAAGTACGTCACACGGTCCTAGGTTAAGCATGCACAACAATATAAATGAATCAAGAAAAATATGTAACAAGACTACAAAGTTGGCAAGGTACACTTGCTTGGGGTTCCGGCTCCAATTGTAGCTCTGGTCTCAGTCTGATCTGCAGGTACTACTCCGGTTGCTGAAATAAACATCACCATTAGATTCAGAAAATATCAAATAGCTAGAAATGCCTTTTCTTAAGTCCAATTTGGACACAGGGGCAAAAATGATATTTTCGGGCCAAAGCGGAGTCCACATGTGGGCCACTTTGCACCGAAAAGCGTGTCAGGGTCAAAGGTCTCCAAATTTGCCAAACTTAGTGTCAATAAGTCAGGAACGACGATATGAACCCAACGAAACTTCCAGAATTGGATTCCGATGAGCCGATCACAAAATCGTCCGTCAAGTAGAGCCTGTGAGGCCCATGATACGCGATTTTGTCAACGTTCTCGGAATCGAACCAAACTTGGGTCACAGGACCAGCGTATTGCTATGAGTCTGATGGCGCAAGTTTCGTCTCGATCCGACGTGTATACACAAAGTTACAGCGTGTTCCAGAATGGACATATAAGGGACGTTGTCGGCGGATACGCGTTGATTCCGGTGTGCACGCACATCCGAATCGACTTTTGCGAAATTCCACACGACCGTATCAATGTTGCGCACATTTCGGTAAAGACCGCGGGTGACCAAGTCGTCTCGTTTGGCGGGGCGCACTCAGTCCGGGGTAAAACAGGGCGTTGTTTTTCCTGTTTTTGGATCGCGGTTCGCGATCACCACAGGACGCGATGCACCGAGCGGGTTGTACGGGCACCGAGAGGGTCATACAGTCTATGTGTTGTAACTGACGGAATCGAAAACGGAGTTACGAGGTGAGAAAAAACGCTACCTGAACAGGGCTCTGGAAACCGAATTTTCCGTGTCCGATACGACACAAAGTGGGCTGTGTTCGAGTCCACGCGACCTAGGGTTAGGGTTCTGAGCTGCTGGGGCATCGCCGGAGGACGGTGAGGTCGGGCCGGGGGTCGGAGGTGGCCGAGGGCGGTGCGGCGGTGCGCTGGGAGGCGGCGCAGGCGGTCGGCGGCTGGGCAGCGTGCCGGAGGGGGCTGCGGGGCCTGCTGTGCTGCCGAGGGGAGGGGAAAGGAGGAGGAGAGGGAGCTGGACAACACTGGTGAGGGCGGGCACGGCGGGGAGGCGGCTGGGCAGCGAGGCGGAGCTAGGGGAGGAGTCGGGGAGAGGTGTAGCGCCGGAGGTGGCCAAACTCGAGGGGAGTCGTTCGTCCGGCGGAGAGGGAGAAAGGGAAGTCAGGGATGGCGACTGCGTCGAGGTGTCCGGTGGCGCTCACGACGAGGCGCCGGAGGAGGCAGCCTCGGCGCTGGAGGGGGTGGCCTGCTGGTTCTCGAGGAGCGGCGAGGTCAGGCGGCCGGGTGGTCCTAGGGTTCAAGCTGTGAGGGGGGGGGGAGTTGGCCGGAGACGGGTCTGCGGGGGTGACGAGGGGTGGCCGATGGTCGGACTGCTCCTGGGGGGTCCGACGGAGGAGAAGAGAGTGCTCGAGTGGTGGCGCGAAAGTCAAGAAAGACGGCGGCGTGGAAGTCGAGGCGCTTAAATAGGCGCGCCGCCGCGGATGAAGTCGGAATAGGTTTAGGGTTTGGTTAGGGTTAACGGGTCCGGGTCGGGTTCGACTCGGATCCGACCCGATCCGACCCGACCCGACCCGTTACGCTGGGTGGGTTCGGTTCAGTATAGCGGTTCGGTTTGAGTTGGGTTGGTTTGAGTTAATTTGGTTTATTTGGAATAAACCCGGTTTATTTCTAGGTTTAAATTGGTTTATTTATTTACTAGATTTTAGGGTTTTAAACGCGTTTTCGGAGTCCAATAAATTCACCGAAAATTATCCTATGTCCAGTTTTCTATTTTACACCATAAAATATTATTTTCATAATATTTTAATATTAATTAAGAGTAATTAAAAATTATTTCATTACCAAAGGCCTAGGTTTTAATTACAGAAAATTCCTAAAATTCCAGAAAAATTATGAAAAATCCAATTTAAAATTTCTTGAAAATCAGGGGGCTTATAATCTACCCCCCTTAAGAGGATTGCGTCCTCGCAATCAAAAGAATAACCGGTCAACAAAGATGATACGATTGCAAATATTGATTGAAGCACATCACGATCAAGGAGATTCAAGGATGAGAGTGTATGAATAATACATAGGGAAAAATTATTTCCCTAAGCATTAAAGTTATGCAATTTTCCGGATGAAGGAAATCTAGAAATCTACAGTTTAGAAAACTAGGTTATCACTTAAGAACATACTAAGTTATCAATTATAAAAGCATACTAGGTTATTAGCAAGTTCAACATTACTAGGTTAAGGCTAGGGTCATGAACCAATATGCAAAAACTAAAGCAAATCTAGAAGCAATTAATTAGAAAAACTTACGCGCATTAGATACTCCATGAATCTGTGCGTCCTCCGAAGTCATCACGAAAGCTTGTCCGCATCCTTGAGGTGGATTCCTCTGCTGCTGTTGGGCCTGCTGGAAGAGTGCTGCTTGTGGTGCCAAGGGTGGCCTTGTTTGATACCCTCCTGGTGCTGGTAGGGCATGTCTGTTTATTATTAGTGCTCTCTCTCGATGATAAGGACAATCCTTGGCTAAGTGTTGATTGGTTCCGCAAATCAAGCATAATCCTAACTTGCGTCTGCAGTCCCTCTCAATATGGCCTACCTTGCCACAGTATTGACATGTAGGTAGTATCTGTGGAGAGGCTCTGGATGGCTGGTGCATGTGAGGTATCTTTGCGGCTTCTTCTTGTGGTGCTCTGGCTAATGTGGAAGACCGTTTCAGACTGGTCTCTCTCTTGGTGACGCGCTCCATGCGTCGGGCTGCTGCAAGGACGTCCGAGTAAGAAGTAGGCGCAACGGATCCGATCAGTCTCTGTAGCTCAAGGTTTAGTCCGTCGAAGAACTTCTCAGCCTTCTCTTCTTCTGTCGGGATCAAGGTTGGGGCGAAGCGACTTAGACGAATGAATTCTGCATTGTATTCTTCCACTGTCATACTGTTCTGAATGAGGTGATTGAACTTATCCCGAAGTTCTGATCGAGCGGTCACCGAAATGTACATCTCCTGAAAGAGCCTGAAAAACTCTTCCCAAGTGACTCGGTCTGGTCCGAGCCGTGTCTCCTCATATAGCCACCAGTGATGTGCATTATCTGTCAATTATATTCTGACGGCAGTCATCCAACGTTCTCTTGGAAGCTCAGCTGCTTCCAACTGGTGTTGTATGTTGGTGAGACACTCATGAACTTCTGTGGGCTCCTCCTTTCCTGAGAAGGTACGAGGCTTCAGTTGGCAAAAATCAGTGATAGATCCTATCACTGGTCGTCGCGCTGGTAGATTCGCCTGCTCCAGTACAAGTGCTAGGCTGCGACTCAAAGTCTCTTGTTGAATCTGATGTTGAGCTTGCATCATCGCGTAGAACATTCGGAACATTTGTTGTTCGTCCATAGCCTGCCCTTGTGGGAATACAGGCATTGGTGGAACGAACTACGGAGGCGGTGGGATATCGTCACGCCGAAATCTAGAAGCATGCTGATCTGCTTGGCTGCCTTGGTGAGTAGAGGGATCTCCACTCAATGGTGCCACTTCATCTTCTCCATAGGTGGCTACCGCACCTATTGGTGTGTTTGCTAGAGTTTCGTCGTTTGCTCTTGAATCTATTACTCTGCATCAAAAATAAACTATAAGAGGCGCACTGGAATTAAGGCATGATGCAATAAAAACTTAATTCGAATACGATATAGATATCAAGAACGTTTTCAAGCAAGTGGATGAGATCCTAAAAACTTATCCTATTCTTATTGCAGGCTTGTTCGGTCCCTAAGTTGACACCGAACAATTTAGTCGTTGACCTGCATGGGCCACCACAAAAACTATGTCACGCCCCAGTCCCACAATGCCGAGGGACCGGACGTGTGGCAATGGCCAGCAGCATACACCGATGGACAAACCCAATTTAATAGATCCATCGGGGCATGCTTAAGCTGTAATATAACAATAAGTAGGTCCAATGATACCAGTCATAGTCTATACTAATCTCATCCACAACAGATAAACATAGATCAAATCCAGAATAATGCAAATAAGAATAAACTAGCATATCTCAATAAAAGTGCTTCGGAGAACAATCCGAGAATAAGTCTAGTACATCAAATAAAATAGACTGGAAATAAAATAACTAGAGATAGAAATAAATGAGTATCTCAAGCCAATACTCAGGAGAAGTCCTCTGGTACAATCTCGTCCTCAGATCCTGGTTCTGCTCCAAGGTGTGCACCTCTCCTGCTAATGCTAATGCTCCGGTCCCGTATATCTCGGGATATATCTCGTCAGCTAATCCTGGGGACATAATCCGGATCCAGGTCCTTAGGGGACATAGCAAGGTACAAGAAAGATCATGCCAAAATAAATGCAGTATAGCAGATAATGAAATAAATAGGGTAAGTATGTAACCATCTATGTGGAAATGCAAGTGAGCGTCCCGAGTACTCAGGCTGAGACCACTACAAGCTCTGTGTCTGGGAGCCGGTAGCGGAGTCTACTATATGTTTTACTATGTGTTTACTATGGATTATATATATATATATGAAATCAGCCTGTAGCCTGTGTGTCTCTCCCCACCCAATGTAATCACACGTATCATGTCCATGACACGCAGGATCAATACTAATGCAGCAAGTCATATAATGTCTAGGAATATAATGTCTATGTCATAAACCTGTATCCTATACAGAATTACCACGAATATCTCGGGAAGATCCTGTCTCATGAATAGTGTCAAGTGTCCTGGGTCAAGGGTACTTGATAAGACAAGTACGAGAATATAAAGTGTCACGAATGTCCATCTCTAGATGACAGTACCCAACACCGCGTACAGTGTTGGCACCCGACTAATAATCGAACGCTAAGTACGTCACACGGTCCTAGGTTAAGCATGCACAACAATATAAATGAATCAAGAAAAATATGTAACAAGACTACAAAGTTGGCAAGGTACACTAGCCTGGGGTTCCGGCTCCAATTGTAGCTCTGGTCTCAGTGTGATCTGCAGGTACTACTCCGGTTGCTGAAATAAACATAACCATTAGATTCAGAAAATATCAAATAGCTAGAAACGCCTGTCCTTAAGTCCAATTTGGACACAGGGGCAAAAATGATATTTTCGGGCCAAAGCAGGGTCCACATGTGGGCCACTTTGTACCAAAAAATGTGTCAGGGTCAAAGGTCTCCAAATTCACCAAACTTAATGTCAACAAGTCAGGAACGACGATACGAACCCAACGGAACTTCCAGAATTGAATTCCGATGAGCCGATCACAAAATCGCCCGTTAAGTGGAGCCTATGGGGCCCACGATACACAATTTTGTCAACGTTCTCAGAATCGAACCAAACTTGGGTCACAGGACCAGCGTATCGCTACGAGTCCGATGGTGCAAGTTTCGTCTCGATCCGACGTGTATACACAAAGTTACAGCGTATTCCAGAATGGATGGATTCGGGGCGTTGTTGGCGGATACGCGTTGATTTCGGTGTGTACGCACATCCGAATCGACTTCTGCGAAATCCCATATGACCGTATCAACGTCGCGCACGTTTCGGTAAAGACCGCGTGCGACCAAGTCGTCCCGTTTGGCGGGGCGCACTCAGTTACGGGGTAAAATAGGGCATTGTTTTTCCTGTTTTTGGATCGTGGTTCGCGATCACCACAAGATGCGATGCACCGAGCGGGTTACACGGGCACCGAGAGGGTCATACAGTCTACGCGTTGCAACTGACGAAATTGAAAACGGAGTTACGAGGTGAGAGAAAATACTACCTGAACAGGGCTCTGGAAACCGAATTTTTCGTGTCCGACACGACACAAAGTGGGCCGTGTCCGAGTCCACGCGACCTAGGGTTAGGGTTCCGAGCTGCTAGGGCATCGCCGGAGGATGGCGAGGTCGTGCCGGGGGCCGGAGGTGGCCGAGGGCGGTGCGGCGGCGCGCTGGGAGGCGGCGCAGGCGATCGGGGGCTGGGCAGCGGGCCGGAGGGGGCTGCGGGGCCTGCTGTGGTGCCGAGGGGAGGGAAAAGGAGGAGGAGAGGGAGCTGGGCAGCACTGGTGAGGGCGGGCACGGCGGGGAGGCGGCTGGGCAGCGAGGTGGAGCCAGGGGAGGAGTCGGGGAGAGGTGTAGCGCCGGAGGTGGCTAAACTCGAGGGGAGTCGTTCGTCCGACGGAGAGGGGGAAAGGGAAGTCGGGGATGGCGACTGCGTCGGGGTATCCGATGGCGCTCACGGCGAGGCGCCGGAGGAGGCGGGCTCACTGGTTCTCGAGGAGCGGCGAGGTCAGGCGGCCGGGTGGTCCTAGGGTTCAGGCTGTGAGGGAGGGGGGAGTTGGCCGGAGACGGGTCTGCGGGGGTGACGAGGGGTGGCCGATGGTCGGGCTGCTGAGGGGGGGGGGTCCGGCGGAGGAGGAGAGAGCACTCGAGCGGCGGCGCGGAAGTCGAGAAAGGCGGGGGCGTGGAAGTTGAGGCGCTTAAATAGGCGCACCGCCGCGGATGAAGTCGGAATAGGTTTAGGGTTTGGTTAGGGTTAACGGGTCCGGGTCGGGTTCGACTCGGATCCGACCCGACCCGTTACGCTGGGTGGGTTCGGTTCAGTATAGCGGTTCGGTTTGAGTTGGGTTGGTTTGGGTTAATTTGGTTTATTTGGAATAACCCGGTTTATTTCTAGGTTTAAATTGGTTTATTTATTTACTAGATTTTAGGGCTTTAAACGAGTTTTCGGAGTCCAATAAATTCACCAAAAATTACCCTATGTCCGGTTTTTTATTTTACACCATAAAATATTATTTTCATAATATTTTAATATTAATTAAGAGCAATTAATTTTTTTTATTACCAAAGGCCTAGGTTTTAATTACAGAAAATTCCTAAAAATTCCAGAAAAATTGTGAAAAATCCAATTTAAAATTTTTTGAAAATCAGGGGGCTTACAAGGAACATTGATATGTATTTACAGCCTTTGATAGATGAGTTGAATCAGCTGTGGGAAGTAGGTGCCAACACGTACTATGTTTCTAGAAAGCAGAATTTTCAGATGAGTGTAGCACTTATGTGGACCATCAATGACTTTCCGGCCTATAAAATATTATCGGGATGGAGCACCCATGGTCGTCTCTCATGTCCGTATTGCATGGACCGTACTCAGGCTTTCCGTTTGAAATACGGAGGTAAACCGTGCTTCTTCGATTGTCATCGACAATTTTTGCCGAAGGATCATCCGTACCAGAGGAACCGGAATGCTTTTCGTACGGGAGTTATGGAGAAGGCCAATCCACCGCCAAGGTGGCCCGGATGCACGATATGAGAAGAGGTAAAAGATTTACCAAGTGCTATCGAAGAGCCTGCTAAGGGGTACAAGTGTGACGGATTTGGTCGCACCCATAACTGGACGAAGAGGAGTATATTCTGGGATCTGCCATATTGGAGCACCAATCTGATCAGACATAACCTTGATGTCATGCATATCGAGAAGAATGTGTTTGATAACATAATTAATACTGTAATGGAGGTAAAGGAGAAGACGAAAGATAATCCGAAGGCCAGGTTGGACTTAGAAGAAATATGTAGACGTCCTATATTGCATTTGATAGAGGAGGGGAATGGAAAGTTAAAGCAACCTAAGTCAGTTTTTTCACTGGAGAAAGAGGATAAAGGTAGACTTTGTAGGTGGATTCAGGGTCTAAAGTTTCCAGATGGGTACGTGTCGAACTTGAGAAGATGCGTCGACCTCAAGGAGAACAAACTGGTGGGTATGAAGAGCCACGATTGTCACGCATTCATGGAGAGGTTAATTCCGATTGTATTTCGGGAATTCTTACCGCAGGTCATTTGGGACCCATTGACAGAGCTGAGCATATTCTTCAGAGATCTTTGTTGTACTAAGTTGCTCCTTGATCGTCTAGAAAAGCAAGAGAAGGATATTGCGGTAACACTATGTAAGCTCGAGAAGGTGTTTCCTCCTGGATTCTTCGACTCTATGGAGCATTTGCCAATTCATCTTTCCTATGAGGCACGTATTGGTGGTCTGTCGGTTATCGGTGGATGTACCCCTTCGAGCGGCATCTGAATCACCTAAAAAGAAAGGTTAAAAACAAGACACGGGTTGAGGGCTCTATTTGTGAAGCTTATGTTCTCGAGGAGATTACAAACTTTTGCTCGACGTATTTCAAACCGCATGTTGCTACTAATAGGACGAAAGCTCCGAAAAATGACGACGCATATCAAGAATCTAATGATGCAATACTCAAAGTATTTAATGCGTCCGGAAAGCCTTCAGGAAAAATGAAGAAGAGATATTTGAATGACGATGAGCTAAGGGCTGCTCAATTGTATATATTACTCAATTGCGACGAGGATAAAGTGGAGAAGCTAGAGGGGTAAGTAATTAATACGTCCACGTTTATATCATCTCAATGTAATAGTATAAGATACTATTATGCTACTAATCAGCAGTTGCTTCATTGTTTTTCAGCACATATAATGATGAGTTGAGGTCGGTTAGACCCTACATAACAGACGAAGAAGTAGAACAAGATATGAGATGCCATTTTCCTTCTTGGTTGAGCGCATATGTAAGATGCTTGGTAATTACTTTTTATTTCTGTACTTGCAAAACAAATAACTTACTATCGCTACTTTGGTATTTAGGTCGATCGTCTAATAACACCCGAGACTGAATCTATTAGAACTCTAGCTAAGGGACCAATTACTGCCGTAAAAATATGGCCAAGTTAATGTGTGAATGGGTTCAGGTTCAAGTCAACAAATGCTCCTATCAGAGACAGCTTTCTGGATCTTGATTCCACGAAAAACAGTTGTTTGTGTATCAAATCTTCGAACTACAAAGACGTCAATCCGGGCAATGATTTTTTGGCATCTTACGAGAGATTGTAGAGTTGACATATAATTATGGCATAGAACCTGCTAATATCGTGCTATTCAGGTGTGAATGGTTCAATCCGATTCAAGATCAAGGTTGGAAAATTGACAAGCATGGCCTTGTGGATATAAACTACAAGCGTAGATATCAAGGCTACGAACCATTTGTCCTATCAAGTCAGGCTCAGCTCGTGTACTTCATAACTTATCCTAGACGGGGGACAGCGAGGTCGGATTGGTGGACAGTATGCAAGACTAAAGCTAGAAATACCTTTGACATTGACGAAATAGCTTATCAGGAGGACGATCTACCTCTTGTAAAAAATATTGTAGATGTGGACTCAACGGAAGTTACTCATTACATGAGTAATAATGTAGAAGATATAGATTTATCCGAAGAGGAAGACGAAGTAGATGAAAGTGAAGACGAGAAAGATGAAGAGGACGAGGAAGGCGAACAAGATGAATTTTCTGAAGATGATTGAAAATAAAATATATTGCATGTAGAATGTAACTATATTTTGACTGTAGATCATGGTTGCAAAATTGACGAAGTAGAATGTAACTATATTTTGACTGTAAAATATATTTCATTAATGAATATATGTATTATATTTTGACTGTAGAATGCTTTGAGATATGCATCACATTTCGACTGTAGAATGTACTATATATTTGTGTTTCTCTATATTCATCATATGTTGTTATCAGATATGACAGGACGACGCGGAGGATTCGGCAGGTCCCGAGGTAGACATAATGCTCCTCAGGTACTGCCTACTGTGGGTTCCGTATCATCGTTGCCCAGTACTCCAGTATATTGATCACTCACATCTCCGACTGTTGGGACGAGTAGTTCCAGGCGTGATAGTACACCCTCGTCCAGCGTTCCTCCTGCTGACGGAACCATGGGGACAGATGAGCATGTCGAGGAGGTCGTGCCCACGTTGTCCCAGCATCAGCAAGATCCTCCATGCGCACCTCCAGAGGAGACGAGGACAGAGATCTGGGCCGACGGTACAAAGTAAGTCAATTAGATGGTTTAGTATAATATATATCATGTATTTCTTTATTCATCGTATATTAACTTTTTCAGTATTCTAAATTATTATCTCTATATAGATATCGTCCATCGTCGGTTCAGAGACGCCTGGGCCAATTTCTGAGGAACAACTACGGTGGCCCTTGGATCAACTACTCTGAGGCTTCGAAGGAGAGGAAGGCATTCTGGTTTGCGCACTTCCAGGTAAAAGTATATTAAATAAATCCTCTAATTTATGCATATTATATAACTTATCCGTGATGCTCACTTACTAAATTATTTATTGTAGCAAACATATTTTTATCCTCCGCACCGGGCCGAGTTGATCGAGCGGCTCTTTCCGACCGTTGCCGCCAAGCTTATCCGAGATGCTCTGGATGACCAGAAGGCTCGTGATCGTACTGGAAAACCGATCCAAGGTTGGATCACGCCTGAGTAGTGGATTACGATGAGGGCTAGATTCGACGATGCGAGCTACAAGGAAAGGTCTGAGAAGGCCAAGGCGGCTAGGCGGAATGCTGCCAAGTGGTGTGGTGGCTCGATTCCGATAACGAAATATTTTCGTCGTTTGGTATATTTTTTCTTTTAAATTATATTATTTTAATATAAGTAACATAAAATTGTAGTAGAATTTTTTTTAAGTTTAGTACTAAATAATATATTTTTAACTGGTACAGAGGGGTGAGGATGCCAACATGGTGACCGTCTTCTTGGCCACCCATCTCAAGGACGGAAATCTCATTGATGAGAGGGCCTCGCAGACCTATGTAAGTATTACTTTACTTTGTGTTAATTTTAATATAACTTAGACAATTATCGAGTTTCCAAACCTTTCTAGGTCGAGTATCTTAGGCTGCGTGAGCGGGCGACTGCTAGTGCACCTACACCTGGAGAGGCTGGTACTTCGTCGCAGCCCGCTCCAGCTCCGTCGACGGACGACCTGTGGGTGACCACAACTGGTGGTCTCCAGAGGGGTACGTACTACGGTATGGGATCCTATGGCGCCCTGGTTACGACGCAGTCATCTAGGGCCTCCCCGACAGCTGCACATTCCACACAGCCCTCGCAGTCGCAGCCTTCGCAGTCGTCGGCCAGAGTCCAGGAGGCCGTCCAGGAGGCCGTTGACCGTCAGATTGCGTCTCTCCGTGACGAGTTACTACGAAGGATGGAGGAGCAGCCCCGGTCCCAGCCGCAGGCGGACGATCCGATGCTCATCGCACGATTCGATATGCTCGACCGCAGCATGACAGAGCTCCGAAAATTGACAAATGATATTAGAGCCTCCAATGACCGTAACATCATGGTGCTGCAGGCGTCACAGGTATCAATGGGCGAGAGGCTGACGATGATGCAGGATTCAATGGTTCATAGCAGTACGAGGCTGTTATCTACCCTGGATTCTTACAACCAGCGACTCGCAGACTTGGAGCGGGCACGGCCTTCTGGTGCGCCTACATCGACACAGACTCCATCGATGTCACTGCCTTCTCCATCGACATCGGTGTCGATTCCACGGGACGAGTATGAGGAGTTCTTATCCTTCAAGCGCGCCGGTGGTCAGCCTCCTGCAGATCCGTAGTAGTATAGTTAATTACTGGATATTTATATTTTTATTATTATTTAGGATGCGATTGTATGGATATAAATTTGCCATATTCTTTATGTTTACGATGAGATTTGCTGGATGTTTTCTTTTCTTCAAATTGTATTATGTTATTCATATTTTGGTTTACAACTGATGACTGATACTTGTCATGTATTTACCCAGTGCACTAAAATTTTTCCCCTTGGTGTTGCTACTGTGTTCTTATTCAATTTTTTCTACTACCATCATATACCTGATAATGAACCCAAGGGGGTTGGTAAACCCAGAAATACAATATTTTTTTTTATTTTTTTGAAAATTAGCGACGTTTAGCGACGTTAGCTTAAGTCGCTAAATATGTCGCTAATTAGCGATGCTGTAACAAGTCGCTAAATACGTTGCTGATGACGTCACTAAAATCGTCGCAAACTGATGACATGGCAGTATTGCCAGGTCATTGAAGACGTCGGTGTAACGTCGCTATATAAGTCGCTAATTAGCGACGTTTAGCGACTTCAATAAACGTCGCTAAGTACTGACGCGACGTCTCTAAACGTCGCTAAATTTAGCGACACATTAAAGTCGCTAAAATACATCGGTATAGCGACGTTTAGCGACATTTTTTGTTTTAGCGACTTAGTTTTTTCTGACTGCTTTAAAACGTCGCTAAACCAAATTAGCGACGATTTTTGGTTATTTAGCGACGTTTTTAGATGTCGCTAATTTGACTTTTTCTGGTAGTGGTAGTACGTACCCCTCTGGAGACCACCAACATCGGTCACCCACAGCTCGTCCGTCGACGGAGCTGAAGAGGGATGCGAGGAAGTGCCAGCCTCTCCCGCTGTAGGTGCACTAGCAGTCGCCCACTCACGCAGCCTAAGATACTCGGCCTAGAAAAGTATGGATACTCGATAATTGCTAATTTCTAAGGTACTTATTACTAACTACATGGATATTTATTTTCATATTTCCTAAGTTATATTAAAATTAACAAAGTAAAGTAATACTTACATAGGTATGCGAGGCCCTCTCATCATTAAGCTTCCCGCCCTTTCGATGGGTGGCCAGGAAGACGGTCACCATATTGGCGTCCTCATCCCTCTGTACCTGTTAAAAATATATTATTTTGTACTAAAATTAAATATTTTATCCCACTACCATTTTATCGTACTTGCATTAAAATAATATATCTGAAATAAAAAAATACCAAACGACAGAAATATTCCGTCATCGGAATCAAGTGTAATGCCCCGCAATCACACGGTACATTACGCTGAGTCGGAATGAATGAGGCAATAGCTGGTTACATTTTAATTTGTTAGATTTGGGACCGAGTATTGATTTGAGTTGGTTTCATGTGCAGATTGCTAGCGGAGTTCGATGGAAAACAGGTATTCGTTCAGAGCAGTACTGGATAGCTGGATTGGAGCGATAATGCCGTCTTCCTTAGTCCGATCGGTCGGATGATTTGGAGAGCACGACCTGCTCGCACGGTCATACCAGTTGAGTAGATCGTGCTTTTCATCGGACCACAGGTTCAAGGGATCGGCCGTATCGACAGGACATGATGCTTAACGGAATCAAACTTGGTGAGTGGGCTCTATCACTTCTCCTCTACTCCTTCATGCCTAATAATATGGAACACACGTAAAGGCTTGAACACTTGGACTGGAACTTAGAAATTACTACACTGAGGCGTGCGTAGAGTGTACGTCATTTGCTTGGATAGGATTGTGGCTTGAATTGATTTGCGCGTATGGATAGTTGGAGCTAGAGTTAGAATATTACAATTGGGGCAGTTGAAGAAATGATTGGGATTATGCTTGGACAGTTGGAATGATATATCTTGGTTGGAATATCGGGAATTCGGGCGAGCGAGCGTGCATCCGTGCACGAGTATCACTTGGACGCTTTATCAAGCAAAGCGTGAAGCTGTGGTTCAAAACCGAACAACTGCATCGACGAGGGCAATGTGCCACTGTTGGGGCACTGTGCTATAAGATTGTTCTGAGTGTGGGGTGTTGCACCAATTAGAAATACTGTGTCGAGAAGCGACATTGTGCCTATGGGAATAACTTGAGATTTGTGACTTGGACTATATGTTGGAAGAATGGTTATGGATATTTGGTTATGGATATTTGGTTGAACGAGTCTAGGATCGCTTGGTGGGGCGAGAATGTTCGATCCTCTCGTCATACCTACTTGGTGTCTGCATGTCACGGACAACCTATATTGCACGGGGTTTAGTCTCCTCGAACGGGAAGGCTCCGGGGCACCGAGACCGTTCAGCCAAGGGGGAGACAATTGGTAAAGTGCCTCGGGCGCGGTGCCGGCGGTTTAATGCGATTCAGGCGGGCTCGCTATTTAGCACTGTTTCGAGTAGAACTGCATTTGATCAGTCCAATCAAAGTCCTTTATGGCTTGGCCAGTGACTTTGTCACTACCCGATTCTAGAAAATAGGGTTATTTTTTTTATTTGATAAATTATGAATTGTATTTAATTAATTATATTTATATTTAAATAGTGATTGCATTATTTTTAATTGATTGTTTTAGGGTTTTGGCTAGCTTGGACCCATGTCAGACCCTAGTGGACCCATGTTCGACCCAGCCCACACCATTGTAAGAATTATTTTGGGGCTTAGAATTATTTATTATATTTTTAGTGGGTTAGTTAGAGAGATTTGGAGTTAGTTTGAGTGCTTTTGGAACCCGAAATCCAAAATCGAGTTACGGGAGGATATTTTGGTAATTTTCTACATGTAAACCCCCTTTATTATTGCTTGGCTGGCCCCTACCTACCCACACCCGACCAAACACAGCAGCACAGCCCCCCTCTTCTTCATATTCTTCTTCTTCTTCACTTCTTCTTCTTCTCCACTTCTTCTTTCTTCTTCTTTCTTCTCCCCAAGTAAGTGTTCTTCATTTTTCTTCCTTCTTTCTTCCATTCCTTCTTCTTTATGTGAACCCTAACCTTGCATTTTCCCTAACCTAGGTGTGTGGAGCCTAGATTTAGTGTGGAGGCTAGATTTGGTGGCTTGGAGCTTGAGGGAGGTGATTTTAAGTAGATCGGAGACTTTGGCCTTGGGATTTTAACTCCCAAGAGGTAAACCCTAACTTTCCCCTTGCTAATTACTTTTATATAGTGTAATTAGTGGTTTAGAACCTTCCTAGACCCTAAGCCTACCCGTGGAAGAAAGTTGGAACTAGTTTGGTTGAGTTTAGAGACTTTGACACTAGGTTTTGTTTCAATTTCGGATGGAATCCGAATTTGGCCCAATTTTGGGTGATGTCCTAGGTTAGACGGATCTAGGTAGACGTTGTCGGGTGTCTTGAGGGTGAGTGCGTGTCTCCGTTCAGACACGTGAAGTCGTGTCGTGGAGAAACGGATATTTCGGGCAAAATTGGGGTTTTCATCGTCGCCGATTCTAAGTGCGTACGTATTTCCGCCACGGGCATAGAATCGACGGGATAACACTTTTTCTAGGATCTATATATCGTTTAGAACCCGTGGATAAATTTTGGGTCGATTTTGAGTTAGTTTGGTGTACGTTTTAGGAGGTTTTTTGAACTGCACACCGCGTGTTCGTCGAAATGACCGAACGGCCATTTCGACTTGGTTTCCTAGTTTCGGGCTTGTGCGCGCGTTGGGTTAGCATCGGAGAGTGTGTGCTAGAATTTTTGGGTTATATTTTATATATTTATAGGTGTTTGTGCGTGTCGGGGTCATTGGGCGTGAGTGGGGCGTGTTGGTTGTGTGTTGTGGTTGTTTAGTGTCTATATATATATATATATATATATATATATATATATATATATATATATATATATATATATATATATATATATTTATATATATGTGTGTGTGTGTGTGTGTGTGTGTGTATTTATATATATGTGTTTGTGTATTTATATATCTAGGTGAGTGTGTTTATATATATATGTATATGTATAAGTGTGCGTGTGTGTGAATGTATATATATATATATGTATAAATGTGTATGTGTATATATATATATATTTGAGTGTGTGTATATGTTTATATATATATATATCTGTGTGTGTGTGCATATATATATAAATAGGTGTTTATATATATATATATATATATATATATATATATAGCTATGTATATATTTATTTGTGTATGTGTGTATTTATGCATAAGTGTTTGTGAGTGTGTAGGTGTGTGTTGATATATATGTTAGTGTGTGTGTTTAAGTGTGTGTGTGTGTTAGTATATAGATATATGTATGTTTGTATATATATATAGTGATATATATATATATATATATATATATATATATATATATATATATATATATATTTATATAGGTGTGTGTGTGTGTCTGTGTGTGATCGCGAAGAGGGGGGGGGGGGCAGCAACCACTAGACAGCAAGCAGCAGCAGCTGCTAGTGCACTGCAGCAGCAGCACAGCAGCAAAGGCACAGCAGCAGTAGCAGTTCAAGGCAGCTGCAGCAACAGCCTCTTGAAGCTAGCAGCAGCAGCATCACAAGCAGAGCAGCAGCAGCATTCGCAGTAGCTAGGTAGTAGAGAGATAGATCTATATATCTATATAAATAGATTATTAGATAAGTTAGTATAATAGATAGATTGATAGGATGTTTATATAGATATAGTTAGATAGATAACTAGATAGATATTAGTATATAGATCTAGATAAATAGATAATAGTTACATTGATAGATAGATAGCTAGATTTATAGATAGATTAGATATAAGATAGATAGATAGTTAGATTGCTAGATATGATAGATAGATAATAAGATAGTTAGATAGATGGATAGATAGATAACTAGGTAATAGATATATCTAGCTAAATAGATAGATAGATAGGTAATAGATAGGTAGATAGATAGTTATATCTATCTAAGATATAGATATATATATACCTATAGCTATACATATCTATAGATATCTAGATAGTTATATACATATATATTTATGAGTTGGGTAAGGTATATATGGGTATATGTATATGTGTGTGGATATCTATATATATATGAATATAGATACTTAGATATGTAAATATATGATAGATATATATATTTTCTAGCCTAGATTAATAACTAGGTATATATTTATTAGCCTAATAGCTAGTTAGAGGGGTATGAGAGCGGTACCTCAATACCTTGAGATACCGAGGTATCTCAATACCTTGAGATATCCAAGGTATTGAGTTTCGAGCGGAGTATTTGAGCATTAGCCTAGGAATAGTATTGGAGTGATTTTTATATGCTTATGTGTATATATTTACGCGTGCTAGCATAGATTTTAGCGGGTTTAGGCGGGGTGCGTGGCCTAGGACGAGGTATCGGATACCGAGGGTATCCCGGTATCTCGAGGAGGCGAGTTTGTGAGTTTTCTAGCTTAATGAGCTCGGTTTGACCTAGAATTTCAGGGGCACCCTAGTTTGACCTAGCTTTGACCATAATTGTCCTCGTTGACCGTAAAAGTAAACGTTTGACCTAGAGTTGACTTTTTGGACACCGAGTTGACTTTTTGACCCGAATTTCACCGGTTTGACCCGTTCGACCTAGAATAGCCCTAGAAGCCTGTTTTTAATTATTTTATATCAGTTTAAGTCCTTAGAACCCTGTTTAATTTTGCTTTTCGCATTATGTTCTTGCGACACCGGTCCGGATCTCGATCCTCATCAGTTGCTCAGGACATCAGGCGAGTACCTACCTCTGATAGTTTCCATTTCATGATAGCGTTTATATCACCTGTTCTAGAACTGTAATACTTGATTCTGATATATTGTTACACGAGCTGGTACTAGTGGATCCCGTCATGAGATGCTATCCCCCTTACCGTGTTCAGCGGGTACTCTATCACGTGTATTTCATCATGTGCTTCGGGTATTGATTCTCATGTGCTATCATGTGCTTCTTATGCTCTCACCTTCGTGTGTGCGAGCTATTATCATGTACGTAGCGTGTTGTGGTTGGATCCAAGAGTATTAGTGGGGGAGGGTAGTAGGAGTTGGTTATGTGATCAAAGCCAAACAATATTCATGTGTATATCGGTTATGCAACTCACGCATAACGGAGTTATCGTAGTATTTTTCATGTGCAACCTAAGCCGATCATATAACGAACTTGTGCTCAAGGCACTTAGCTAGTATTCGTGTTTCTCACCTGCAGTTACTTTTCCACTACTTGTATTGTTCTCCAGTTTACTTTGCAGCTACTTATTGTGCTCCAGCATATATTTATTTCCTGTGCATCTTGTATACTTTTCTATTGCTCGTCATATACACCTTACCATGTATTTGGAGTTGCTTTCAGAGTTATGTACTTCGCTCCAGTCCTGACTGGGCATATTTTTTCCAGAGGATCCTGAGGATTATTGCCCGACGTTCTATGGGCCGGGTGTTGACGAGGGTTGTGACCCCGAGACTGAGGAGGAGTGAGCCGAGGAGACGCCTTTAGCGCCCTAGTTAGCTAGGTGGGTTTCCTGGGTTGTTCCCAGTAGTTTATTTTGGATGATTGTACTTATTCTTTGATGTTGTGATGTTGTAGACTATTATAGACTTGGACTGTATATTTTTGGATATTGTCTTGCTCTCTTTGGTTCTGTTTCTTTGTTCATATCATATCGTGCTTTATTTCTTCCTCTAGTTATTGTGATTGAGAGATTATATATATTGCGTGATTGCCCTCCTTTTTGGAGAGGTTATGGCAGATTTTTTGTGAGATATATAGTTAGATGGTTGACCTAGAACGGACCTTTACAGCGTTCTACCGCCGATTCTGCGGCGTAGGCTGGACGTACCCACGACTCATGCCCGATTTTTCGGGTGCGGGTCATGACACGTTTTTGATGGCGGCCCATGCAGATCTAGTTTTTAGGTTTACCTGCAATAGGATATAGGATATAGGCTGAGAGAGTGTGTGCTCAATCACAACTAGGACCCTTCCTGCTTTCTTTTGCTATCTTTAATTTTCCTAAAATTATTTTCTTTTGTAATATTACCGTCCTTCCTTGATGATATCGTATCTTGCACCGTATTGGCTTCTTTTGAACTGTGTTCTTCTTGATTCCATTCCAGCACTTGCTTTATTTGATTCCTGGGCTTCCCATAGTTTTGTGTCTGTATCTTTTGCTGTTAGACACCATCTTGTTGCTGAACCTTTAGCTAGACTCTGCAAGATCACGACCGGGGGTGGTATCATCCTAGTCAGTGATATCTGCAGAGACCGGAGAGTTACCTTGGAAGGCCGGAAGTTGAGTGTATGCCTACTCGTAATGCCACTTCCGAGCTACGATATTGTACTCGGGATGGATTGGTTGAGTACGCATTGTGCTAGTATAGATTGTCGTGGAGGCAGAATTTTGTTTAGTCCGTCGGGTGAGCCAGAGTTTCAGTTTGCCAGAGGAGCAGCAGAGCAGACCGAGGGAGTCTTCTGCGGAGCCCTGGTGGTAGAGCCGAGATTGCTACATCCACTGATAGAGGACTACATGGATGTCTTTCCGGAGGAGTTGCCAGGGTTACCTCCGGACAGAGATGTGGAGTTCTCTATAGACTTGGTGCCAGGCGCGGAGCCGATATCCCAGCACGTCTATAGAGTCAGCAACAGTGAGCTGATAGAGTTGAAGAAGCAAGTGGATGAGCTTCAGGACAAAGGATTTATCAGATCTAGTTCTTCTCCGTGGGGTGCTCCGGTACTTTTTGTGCCGAAGAAGGATGGGTCGATACGGATGTGTATCGACTACAGGGCTCTGAACAACCTCACAATCAAGAACAAGTATCCGTTGCCGCGTATTGATGATCTTTTTGACCAGTTGAATGGAGCGAGGGTGTTTTCCAGGATTGATCTGAGGACAGGCTACCACCAGGTGAAGGTCAGGAAGGAGGATATTCTGAAGACAACTTTCCGACCAGATATAGACAGTATGAGTTCTTGGTGATGCCGTTTGGGTTGACTAATGCCCGGCAGTGTTCATGAATCTGATGAACAAGGTGTTCCATCAGCATCTGGAAAGGTTTGTGATGGTGTTTATAGATAATATCTTGGTGTATTTGAAGACCCCAGAGGAGCACGAGGTGTAAACCCCCAGATTTTATAATAATTTTAAATTGGGATTTTTCACAATTTCTGGAATTTTCTGGGATTTTTCTGTAATTAAAATCAGGGTTTTAAATTATTAAATAATTTTTAATTATTAATAAATAATATTAAAATATTATTTATAATAATATTTTTGGGTGTAAAATGAAAAACTGGACTTAGGGTAATTTTTTTGGATTTTTCTGGGCCTCAGACCTATTTTTAAATACCTAAAAACTAATTTTAATTAATTATTTAATTTACTGTTTTTATTATTATTATTTATTATTTATTATTTTATTTTATTTTTTCCGCGGGCCGCCCTGGCCCATTGGGCCGCGGCCCAGCCCGTTAGCCCAGACCCAACCCTATCGGGTCGGGTCGGGTCGGGCGCACCCGAACCCGACCCGCCAGCCCGTCACCCCGACCCGGTCTCCCCCAGCCCCCCCACGACCCCGCGTCCAGCGCCGGCCGCCGCGCGCAGCGCCGCGCGTTTCGCTCCCACGTCGCCCCCGCGCTCCGCCTCTCCCGGCCAACCCCCCTCCTCCTCCTCCTCCTTTATAAACCCCCGACGCTCCGTCTTCCTCCTCCAGCCTCCACCCTAACCCTCGCCCCGCTCCGCCGCTGCTCTCCTCCACTCGCCACCGCCTCGCCGATCGCCCAGCTCCTCCACCTGCACCGCCAGTGCCTCCCTCCTCCCTCGGCGCCGCCCTCCGGTCGACCCCGCAGCTCGAGCAGCAACAGCCACCAGCCGCAGCAAGCCGTAGCCGCCGCCTCCGGCCGCCCTGAGCCGCCGCCGACGCGTCACCAGCCATGCCGCGCCGCCCTCCGCCGCGTGCCCCCGAGCCCGGCCGCCCAGCAGCCACCCTCCGTCGGATTCCGACGAGAACCCTAACCCTAACCCTAATTTCGGATTCGCGTGTCCGACACGAGTCGGACACGACTCGACCCTGATTTTCGGGTCCCCTTCAAGTGCGTGTAACTTTTGCCTCGTAGCTCTGTTTCCAATTCCGCAAATTGCGTTGTGAAGCCTGTATGACCCTCTCGGTGTCCGGATAAACCGCTCGGGGCATCGCGTCCTGTGGTGATCGCACACCGCGATCCAAAAACAGAAAAAACCAGACCCTATTTTACCCCGGAACTGAGTACGTCCCGCCAAACGGGACGACTTGGTCGCGTGCGGTCTTCACAGATACATGCGCACCGTCGATACGGACGTGTGAGAATTCGCGGAAGCTGATTCGGGTGTGCGTGCACACCGGAATCAACGCGTATCCGCGGACATCGCCCCGTATCCGATTTTTCTGCAATTTACCCTAACTTCGTGTACACTCGTCGGATTGAGACGAAACTTATACCATTGGACTCGTAGAAATACGCTGGTCCTGTGGGTCAAGTTTGGTTCGATTCTGAGAACGTTGACGAAATCGCGTGTCGTGGGCCCCATAGGCCCCGCTCGACAGGCGATTTTGTGATCGGCTCATCGGAGTCCAATTCTGAAAGTTCCGTTGGGTTCGTATCAGCGTTCCTGACCTGTTGACACTAAGTTTGGTGAATTTGGAGACTGTTGACCCGGACACTTTTTTCGGTGCAAAGCGGGCCCACCGGCGGACCCAGTTTTGACCCGAAACTGCCGTTTTTGCCCTTGTCTCCAAATTGGACCTAAGGACAGGCGTTTCTAGCTATTTGACATCTTCTGAGCATGATGGTAATGTCTATTTCAGATTTTGGACTCATCTCTGGAAAATTTCCCCCGAGTGCATTTATTTGGATCCAAACAACAAGTACCTGCACTTCAAGTTAAATCTTTATATTGTGATAATTAATTTCCTGCTTTACTAGTATCCTTGATGATTACACCTAGTGTTAGAAATGCTGGATTTCATGTCTTGAATATTGGAGTTCATGTCTTGTTTTTCATGTCGGGTGGGAGAATACTAGATGGCATATAGTTTACCCTTCCCCTTGTCATATTTAATAGCTGTTGGTACGCGACTGTACCTCAGTCGGATCTCGATTTTACCTGTTTAATAGCCGTTTATGATGGCCGGATTAGCCTTATAAACCCCTACGTGCCAACTATGTATTCTAAAACAAACACAAGTTCACACAGATAGTTTCTGGTCTTGTTATAGTTCTTGCTGACTGTTGTAGTTTTATTTCCTGCCTCATTTATTTCTATTTTCTCGTATTCCTGTTTATAGCATTAACTCTGAGATATTGATGTTCTTTTATGCAACTTTCTCAATATGATACTCAATTTAATTATCATAAATATTTAGTTTAATCTTGTTGTGCACTGTGTACTTTGCTCCTTTCCTGACTGGATCCGTTGTTTTAGGCGATGATGAGAACCTTACCCCCACCTATTATGGCCCCTATGAGGCAGCAGGTGATACAGTTGCAGAGCCAGTTCCCGCACAGGAAGCTACTCCTGCGGAGTAGTTAGCAGTAGTTATCTTAGTTATTTGCTCTTTATCTTAGTAATCGGGTTTGTCCCCGATTTTATTCTGATTTCTGTACTAAATATTTGAATCTGTTGTCGCATTTATTTCATCTAAAATCTTAAGTATCTGTTTCTCATTATTATCTTGCCTATATTATTTGTGAATGAGCTAGATTAGTTAAATGTGGATTTGACCTAGACAGCGTACTACCGCCGACTCTACGGCGTAGGCTGGACGTACCCACGCACTCGTGCCCGAATTTCTGGGTGCGGGTCATGACACGAGGAGCATCTGAGGATAGTGTTGGAGACTCTCAAGAAGGAGAAGCTTTATGGAAAGCTTTCGAAGTGTGAGTTCTTCCTTGACAAGGTTGAATTCCTTGGTCATGTGGTGACTTGAGAGGGTATCTCGGTGGATCCGAGAAAGATCATGGCAGTTGAGGCATAGAGTGCTCCGAGTTCAGTAGCCGAGGTCAGGAGTTTCCTGGGACTAGCAGGTTACTACAGGAGATTTGTTCAGGATTTTTCCCTGATTGCAGAGTCGTTGTCCAGGCTGACTCGGAAGGAAGTAGAGTTTGTTTGGTCAGAGGAGTGCCAGATCGCCTTTGATGAGCTGAAGAGGAGGTTGACGACAGCTCCAGTGTTGACGTTGCCATCAGGTTCTGGAGGATTCACTATCTATAGTGATGCATCGGGAAAGGGACTGGGTTGTGTGTTGCAGCAGAATGGGAGGGTGATTGCCTATGCTTCCAGGCAATTACGTCCTCATGAGAAGAACTACCCTACCCACGATTTGGAGTTGGCAGCGGTCATCTTTGCTCTGAAGTTGTGGAAACACTATTTATACGGAGAGCGTGTGGAGATCTTCACAGACCACAGGAGCTTGAAGTATGTATTTACCCAAAAAGAGCTGAACATGAGGCAGAGGAGATGGTTGGAGTTGATGAAAGACTTCGACATATTGTTACAGTACCATCCAGGGAAGGCGAACGTAGTTGCGGATGCGTTGAGCAAGTATCCGGTAGCTATGTGCCTGACTACAGATCGTTATCTTCTGACAGATCTAGAGAGCTTGGGCATTGAGGTGATAGTGCCTGGAGTTGAGATGCAGATGTGGGGACTGTAGATTCAGTCATAGTTGGTAGACCGGATCAGGGCTACACAGTTCGAGGATGAATCCCTGAGGAGCATCAGGGCGCAGGTTCAGATGGGTTTAGCAGATGACTTCACCATTGCTGATGATGGTTCTTTGCGGCACGGTACCAGGTTGTGTGTGCCGAGTGGGTCGTTGCGCGAGAAGGTTCTTCAGGAGGCGCATCGATCCCAGTATTCTATGTATTTAGGTGCTAACAAGATGTATAGAGATCTGAGAGAGCATGTATGGTGGTACGGGATGAAGCGGGAGGTAGCGCGCTTCGTATCCCGATGCTTAGTGTGCCAGCAGGTGAAGGTGGAGAGGCAGAGGCCAGGAGGATTGCTCCAGCCGTTACCCATTCCGGAGTGGAAATAAGAGCATGTGACCATAGATTTTGTTTTTGGACTTCCCCGTTCTCCAGGCAGAAATGATGCGATTTGGGTCATCGTGGACAGGTTGACCAAATCGGCCCACTTTTTACCACTCAAAGTGGGTACATCTACAGAGAGGCTAGCAGAGATGTATGTGCGCCAGATAGTCAGACTGCATGGAGTTCCTGTGAGCATAGTATCAGATCGGGACAGTCGCTTTATTTCGTATTTCTGGAGGAGTCTGCAGGCTAGCTTGGGCACCCAGCTCAAGTTTAGTACTGCATATCACCCACAGACAGATGGTCAGTCAGAGAGGACCATTCAGACACTTGAGGAAATGCTTCGCACCTGTGTTCTGGATTTCAGAGGCTCTTGGGAGGATCACTTGCACTTGGTAGAGTTTGCTTACAACAACAGCTACCAAGCCAGTATCGAGATGTCACCTTTCGAGGCGTTGTATGGACGGAGGTGTCATACTCCGTTATTATGGGATGATGTAGGCGAGAGAGCTTTGCTTGGCCCGAAGATGGTGGTTGATGCAGCAGAGAAGGTCAAGCTCATTAGAGATAGACTTCGGGTGGCGCAGGACAGGCAACGGCATTGGGCCGATAGCCACCGGAGACCTTTGGAGTTTGAGGTATAGCTTAGAATCTAGATTTTGTTCTTGTATTTGCTTGTGATTGCTTGTTTTAGACTAAGTGCAGAGACCTTGTTTGTGCTAGGTTGGAGATCTGGTATTCCTGAGGATTTCTTCGACGCGGGGCACTATTCGCTTTGGTGGAGGCGGAAAGCTTAGCCCACGTTTCGTCGGACCCTTCCGTATTCTTGAG
>JAYESA010000001.1:170057051-170226664 GCA_036927795.1 Iris macrosiphon
GCCAAACAATGAAACTATGGAAATGGACTAACAAATATCACTTGTATCTATTTTATCCAAACCTGCAAACTGTGAATTTCGACACGTACATGCAGAGGATATAATGATATTTAACCATACACTTCTGATAAAAGTCAGCTTGATCGATGTGCATATGATATGCAGATGCAAAGTAATATTTAACACTTTCTCTGATCCAAACAGGACTGAGAACGTTTGTTAATGTGCATTCTCTCTCTCTCTCTCTCTATCCCCTGGTCTTTGTCACAAGCAAGGGAGCAGAGATGGAGGAGTGGATGGGACGGAGTAGTAGTGTCAGATGATTGGTCACTCGATTACGCTTCCTCTCTTTCCCACTATATACTCCAACTTGCTGCTGCTGCTGCTTCTAGTTCTACCTAATACTTATATATATACGATGCATGGTCTTGTCAAGCAGCAGCAGCTGCTGCTAGAGGGAGGAAGCAAACCAAACTAAACCAAACCAAACCAAACCAAACCAAAGTATACAGTACCGACATTAGGCATACATGAAGCAAGAGGTCTTCGATGTGGTTAGTTTACACACGGCCGACTTTCGAAGGAAATGGATCATACTATTCATAAAACAGATTCTGAAAGTCAGAGGAGGCGATCGAGGTAACTAGGTGACTTTTTATCCGACCTATAGTTTGTTGTAATTTCATTCATAAAATTATAACTCAAATTAGGTGTGACTCATCCGAAGTTGTCAAACGAACTCCAATATCTCAGCAGTACGTCCAAGCGACTCTTTGAACCTGTAGAGGAGATGGGTCGACATGTTGGAGAATGTAATGGTAAGCAGTTTCTAGCCAACTAACTAAACCCAATACGATAATCAGGTCATCAGAAATGATAAAATTATTGCGTAGTTTTTCTATTCTTTCTTTGACATCGATTAATAATTCATAATCATATATACAAAACATAAAGGTGCCATTAAGACAAAACACACGGTTTATTTCAATCATACTTGCCCGAACAAATTAGCCTGGGAGAAACTGTTGAACATCCAAATCTTATCATTGGATGGGCGCATTGACTTGGTAACAAGCATTCCAGTAGACACTATCCATGCTATTGAAAGATGTAAGAGAATTTCGTATGGAGTGTGTGGTTGGTGTGTGTGTTTCTACGTACAGTAAGTTAGTACTTATGTAAAACAAAAAAATTTGTATAGAATGATATATTTTAATTAAATTGTATATAAGATATAAGTTTTAATAAATTTTAAAAAGTAATAAATCTTCATTATTATTGGCGACATGAGTGCAAAAATAATAAATCATCATTGTTATTGGCAACATGAGTGCATACAGTTATGTCGCCAATAGCAATGACGATATGGACACTCTACAAGTCGCCATCAGCATTGGCGACATGAGTGGCATGCATGCACTTATGTCGCCAAAGCTTTTGTTGACATGGTTCCAATGTTTAAAAAAATTGCTGACGTAACAGTGTGGTGTACAACTTTTGCTAACATAAAAAACAACTTTTGCTAACATGAGCTAGCTAAGCTATGTTATTGTTGTGTTTACGTCCATTGGAAGAAAAAAAATACTGATCATCTTGTACCCATGTCGTCAATACTAATGGTGACATAAAAATCATATATATATATATATATATATATATATATATATATATATATATATATATATATATATATATATATATTATTTTGGTGATATGAGTACATGCATTCATGTCGTAATGACGATACATCACTACCAAAATACTGGAAAATAGCGACGGATATCAGCGACGGATTATTTTTCGTCGCTGAGTCAGCGACGGATAATCGACGGAAGAATAACGACTAATTTGATTATGTTGACAACCTATATTATATAACATTATGTTGACAACCTATATTATATAACATTTTCGTCGCTAGTCTGTCACTGTGGTGTCGATTTCATTGTATATATAACATTTGTACATGTTTGTGTGGGTTTTATTAGTTTGTGTGAAATTTAATTGTTTAAAATTTATTTGTGTGGAAATTGATGAATGTATAACAGGTATATGCTTAACAGAAATTGATTTCTCGAAAAAAATATTACCTTTAGCGACTGACTGGCGACATAATAGCGACGAAAAATCTAAAAAATCTCAGTTCAGCGACGGATTGCCAACGGAAAATCGCATGCCAGCGACTACCTAGCGACGGACTATCCGTCGTTAAAACGTCTGATACACAATGTACCAAACATGTACCAGAGTCCGTCGCTAATCCGTCACTGAGAGTGACCACTTAGCGACGGATTAGCGACGAACTATGTGAGTCCTGAATGTGTAAAATCTTTTAAAAATTTTGACAAATTTTGGGCTCACATAATCCGTCGCTATTTGTCGGTAGGTAGTCAGAAAGTTTAGCGACAAAACTTATACGTCACTGATCCGTCGCTGGAATTATGTCGCTCAACCTGTCGCTAATCCGTCGCTTTATCGATGGATTAGCGACGGAACTTCTGTAGCGACATTAATTTTTGACGGAACATTTTTGTCACTAATCAGTTGCTAAATATAAATAGTTAGCGACGGATAATTCCGTTGCTAAAATAGTATATTTTTTTAGTTCATTACTTTTTTGAATTTTATCAAATATCCTATACGAACATTTAAGTATGTAAAACGAAGAAAGAAGGGAAAATTTGTGTTCCTTGCAACTACTTCGAGAAACGGCCAACCTCAGATTATTGTGCATATTTTTCACAGGTAACTCGCAATGGGCGGAGTGGTTGAGTCGATATATGAAGAACTGAATTTTTAGGTCCAACAAATTGACAGCAATTTACATTTAACCAGGATGGTATAATTGCTAAAGATCGTTGGAGGATTTCGTTGTTTGAAGTGTCGGATATGAATTGTATTTGTGTCTTAGTGTTGCTGAATCCTGAGTGAGCATTTATTCTAGTGACGAGGAGGCTGTGGAAGAAGTATATATATATATATATATATATATATATATATATATATATATATATATATATATATATATATATATATAGAGAGAGAGAGAGAGAGAGAGAGAGAGAGAGAGAGAGGTATTCTTTGCTTGCATGGATTATATATGTTGTTGTTAAATGGATGTTGGATGTTATGAGGTCGCTGAGTAATATACGATAATTTGGATTACATTAATTGTTGGTATATTGTTTGTCACATTTGGTAAGAATGTAATTATTGTATATTTGACAGTCTTATTACCTCGTGTATAGAAATGGAACATAAATATAGAGAATGATGTAAACATCCGGATGCCATCCTAGTTTAGAGGAGTGGCTGTGGATGTTAGTTGATTAAAAAAAAATGGTTGAATTATAATTTGATATCTTTAACTGTTCAGTTTTTTAATTTAATATTTTATTTTTTGTTTTTGACAACTTGATACCATCAACTATTGAATATTTTCAACTTGATATCCAAAAATTTAAAAATGATAAAATTATGCTTCCTCCACCCTATCCCTCCCACTGTAGCCCACCCCACTCCCTCCCTTCGGATGTTCCGGCTGCCAAACCCTCACCCTCCCCCCCCCCCCCCCCCCCCCCTCTCCCTCCGCACGCCGCAGCGACGACAACAACAGTGCAAACGCATACGGAGAGAGGGAGGGGCAGCCTAGAGGACGATGGTGGGGCAGCCTAGAGGACGATGGTGGGGCAGCCGGAGAGAGGGGAGGGAGCAAAGATAATTTTATCTTCTTTTTTTAGAATATTAAGTCGATACATATTAAAATTTAGAATATTAAAATAAAATAAACTGTCATAATTGAGGGTACTAAGTTGCCATTCATCCTTAAAGAAAAAAAAAATTTATACTCTTTGGATGGGTGTGGGTTCGATTTCATGGAGGATCACTAAATATCTCCAATGCATGTGTGGATTCCACAAACATATAATAGAGATCAACAGAGGAGAGCCATCTTATAGCAGAAGACGAAAAATCGATCTGGACCGTCCAATTAGAAGAATCTACCCATCAAATTTTGCTTCTGCTCTCTTATGTGTTTTTCCCTCTCAGATCTTTGATGCAACTAGTATAAATTATTCGGTTTTTTTCAAAAAAAATAATATATTTATATATAATTGTAAAAAAAAGAAAAAGTTTGGTGTATTTACAGGGAGGAGGAACACTCGCCAACTGAGTTGGCGGGACCCAGAGTTCGAGAGGAACTCGCCAACTCAGTTGGCGGGCTCTGGGCAGCTCGCCAACTCATTTGGCGGGCCCCTATCCTCCCCTCTCACGACGCTTCGGAGACCCCCTCCCCTGACCCTGACGCCTCGTAGACCACCCACCCCGACTTCTCCCCTTCTCGGAGACCCCCCCCACCCCCCCCCCCCCCCTCCCCTCCCTACCCTATAACTACCTCCCCAACTCCTCCTCCTCCTCCTACTCACAGCATTTCTTCTTCTCCTCCTCCTCCTACTCACAGCACTCCTCCTCCTCCTCCTCCTCATAGCAACCCTCCTTCATCATATAATCTACATTTTTGGAGATGGCTAACCACAATGACGGTTGTATTCCTGGTGGATCAACTACCCAGCTTATTATTAAGCAACATGAAGACCACATTTCTAGTCGGATATTTACTGGCGAGGTAATTTTTAAAATTATAAGTTTCCAAGTTAAGTAATTTACACACAAAATATAATGCATATATTTTTTATAGTTATACGACCATGATCTTGGTTTACGAACCCGGATCCATGTACATTGGCGGACCGAAAGGAATTATCGTACGTGGGAGCTAAATTCGGTCCAAAAGGCTTTGGTGGAATCCTTTGGATTCCACTATATATATCGTGTTAGATATTTAATCAACGATCTTCATTTAGTTGTAAGTCTTGCGGAGCGTTGGTGGCCTGAACGCAACACTTTCCAACTCTCATTCGGCGAGATGACGATCACCCTATTTGATGTGGCAAATATACTAGGGTTACCTATTAAAGGTGACGTTATATATTTTGATCCGCACTTAAAGGTATCTGATCTGATCAGGAGGTATCTCGGTGTTAGCCATCTATCTGGTATAAAAGACGGTAATTTTGTGAAGTTTACATGGCTTCGTGGCAACTTCATGGACCTACATCACACTATTGACGGGGTGGTTGATGTAGATGAAATGCGGGTATGTATTTTTATTAGTAATATTTGTTTATGACTTAATTTAGTGTCTATATAACACTTAATATTTTCAGGTCATTCTTTGTACTAGAGCGTATCTGCTCTGTTTATGTGGTGCAATTCTATTTCCCAATGCATCGGAAAATATGGTAAATGTGCAGCTTCTACCATTCTTGGATGATTTGACAAAACCTACCCAGCATGCGTGGGGAGCTGCTACTCTTGCCTTTTTATACGCCAATCTGACAGAATTTGTGAGATCCAATCGCAAGAGTATTTGTGGTGGTATTTCACTAATTCAGGTATGAATGGAAGACCTAGCATTCTCAGTATTAGAGTAATTTTATACGCAAATTTTGTTTGTACTAATGTCATATTTTTGTTTTATAGTTCTGGTCCTACGAGCACTTCTATATTGGTAGGCCTGTTACTAGCATTCTCAATGATGTTGGAGTATTTTCAGTTGCTATGCGATGGCCCACAGATGTAGTGGATTATCAACACTACCAATACAGGAGTGTATCACTTTATCGTAGCCAATTTGATACACTACAGTATCATGATGTAATTTTAAATATCTAATAAATATCTTTAAATTATTTCAGTTTTGATCATAAATAAACATCACATCTATTTGATACAATATCTTTAAATAGGTTACCTGGTTACCTTACTCATGTGAAGATGATGCTCCAGAAATCAAGAGGACATCATATTCGTTTACTTTACACAGATCTCATATTATATATGATCGGTTCACCATGTACCATCCGGCAGACCGTGTTCTTCGACAATTCGGAATGAGCCCAATAATTTCCGATGATCCACCGACAGTCGATTATGAGGCAGCAAATGCATTACAATGAATCCTTGGTCTCGTTGCTGACTGGAATAATCGATTCGAGAATTATAGTGTGAGGGACATGTCTCCCGGACTAAGATCTGCTGAGGAATGTAAGTTCTAAGTTACTCATTATTCGTATTGATTTAGTGTAAATAGTTTGCTAAAATTTTATTTACATTATGCAGACATGGGTAACCTGGACTATAGGCAAAGGTGGGGATGCCCTCTTATGAGCAACCGAGTATACCAATATGAGGAGCAAAGGTTCAAGAGTAGATCCGTAGATGATTCTACTCTGCGTGCTTTTGTCGATGGCATGCATGATTTGGTATGACTTCATTATACTTTAAAAAATACATATACATAGATATGATAAATATATTAATTTATAAGTTTCATATTTCAGAGTGGTGTATACCGACAATATTTGCAACAACCTGATATAAACCTTTCCCCACAAAGTCGGCTTCTTATGGAGGAACTTTTGACTCGTGTTGATCATTTAGGTATTTGACGGGAACCTAAAATGCCTCCAGTACAATCACGTCTTCCACCAGACTATCCGACCGGCTTAGTACGACAGAGACACTCTCGTCGTCGTCGGAGGGATGCTGTTGAGGACCCTTTTCACCATTATGCTAGAGCGGACCCGAGTGACCAGTATGCCGGAGCGGGCCCGAGTTACCAGTATACTGGAGCGGGCCCGAGTGACCAGTATGCTGGAGCGAGCCCGAGTTACCAGTATACTGGAGCGGGACTGAGTTACCAGACTGCTGGAGCGGGCCCGAGTTATCAGACTGCTGGAGATGAAAGCTACCAGATATTCACACAATTTTTTTCGACTCCATCAGCACCGTTGCCTACCCAAACTCAACAAGACGAGAAGGAGGATGAGTAGATAATTTGTAACAATGTATGATTGTAATATTTGTATGATTTATAATAATGTTTGATTGCAATATTTGGATATTGAACAATTCTTAAGTAGACTTTCATTATCAGACTCACTATTACAATATTTTTAAGTTTGTATTGAACAATTCTATTTTACTCTCTCGGTTGACTAGTACATCTTCTTCGGTTATGTCCCATAGCACCACAATTACTACAACGTAGATCTCTCGTCGATGAATCCCGGGGGTTTGATGCGGTTCTTCTTTGGTCTTCCGACTTTGCGTCTTACATATGTTACCCCAATTTGTCCTCTAACCAAAGGAGCTTAGATCTTGTAGGGAACTGGAATTGGCTCAATTTTTTGTGAGTATACACTTCTCAAGGTCTCCGTCGAAAATACTGCAGGATAAAAATTATCAATACTAATATTGCAATATCTACAAACAAAACATACATGTATACATGGTATATAAGTATGGTACCATCTAAAATATGTACAAGATCTGTCAGTTATATTAACAATATAGGTTATACTTGTTGCACAGTCTATTATTTCAAACTTATAACTATCAATAGCTAATATTTCTAGGTGATTCTTCTCTTTAATAATACAATCCATGGTCTTTAACATCGTCGGACAATAATCTGTGTCTATATTTTTAGCATTCTTTTTACGATTGTCATGAAGTGTAATAATCTTGGCTCTAATACCTTCGAGAAGTTTTGTTATTGGCTTATCTCGTAATTTCTTAATCCAGCTATTGAAACATTCAGCAAGATTAGAAGTGTTAATATCTAATCTAGGACAAGTAGCATATGATGTTATCCAATGTTCAAATCGACGACTTTCATCGTTTACACCAATAAGCCAATCGTACAAAATTATGTTCTCGGCTTTAATTATATCAAACACACTCTCTGCATCTGTTTCATTATATGATCTAGCAAGCGATTCTAACAAGTGTTGAAATATTGGTTTTTTGGTAACATTTTTTTTGTTTTGTTTAAAATGCTGAATACAAAAAAAATAAGGAGATACAGGAAAAATAGCACGAACAGTATTTATTAATCCTTTTTGCTTGTCAGATATAAATAAAATTGTACTCCAATCATTAAAACAACTTTCAAAAGATATTTTAAGAGAATTTAAAAACCAAGACCAAGAATCACTATTCTCACCTTCAGCAACAGCATAAGCTATAGGATATAATTGATACTTAGGATCATGAGCACAAACAATAAATAAGATACCTTGATATTTAGACGAAAAAAATGTAGCATCAGTACTAATAACTGGTAAACAGCCCCTTAAAAATCCATTAATACATGACTTAAAACAAATAAAAATTCGTTGGAAGCTATTGTTTTCGGCAGTTTTAATAAAACATGTACTACCTGGATTTGTCTCCATAATTCTATAACAATACTCCTCAGGACTAGCGTATGCCTTATCATAACTACCATTAATTTCAGCTAATGCTGTCTCTCGGGCTCTCCAGGCTTTGGAATAACTAACTTGTATATGTTGCTCCCTATATATATATCTTTAACAATTTGTGATGGACTATATGACTGGTTATCTCTAATAATGTCAATTATCATGGTCTTAATTCATGCAGCGGTAGCTAGTCGATGACGTCCTGTACTAACTCTTTCTAAACAAGAATGACGATTTTCTAATGTACTAACTTTAACTATATCGCCATTACCAATATATTTGACATATACTCTCCAATTACAATTCGATTGATCACAATTATATATAATTCTACGAGCATTATTCATAACATTAGCTGAACAACTAAAATTATATTTAATTGCTAAATTACTTATAAAGCTTCTAAAGTGAGAACGACTAGGAAATGATTGTCCCTTAAATACTTCATCAGTGATAGTTTTTACAACATCATCATCTTCCGTATAATCTATATTTTCAACTAAATCATCACTATTTCCATCGTCGTTGTCACTGTAACGCCCCGTTCCGCGCCGGCGTTATATATCAAGGTGAGTGGGCAGAACTTCGTTCTCTGATTCTTGCACGCCTTAATAATAACCTGAGTTTTTGCTTGCAATGTTTTCTTAAGAGAATGATAGAACCTGCCTTGCATGTTAATGAACGAACTCACCTAGCTTGTCTTTGAAACAATGCCTGCTTAACGAGAATCCTGAATCGCCTGCTTAGAGTGCATGAATATGTTCACTATCGTCTATGCTTCGAGAGAACCATACTGTGCCTGAACGTGTTCAAGTGATAAGTCGGATTGCCCCGCAACAATGAGTGTATTCTGATGGTTCGTCTCGTCTGCATACTAGAGTTTATTTGATAGTGTTCCATGCATTCGCACGCGGTCGGACAATGGCTATTGGTGGAGAGCTGAACTACATGTGTCACGGCTGCTACCATGATAGTGCAAAGCAACCATGAGTCACAGCTGCCTCTAGCATCAGATAAAGAGTCATTGGTATGCTGTTGTCACGCCCCAGTCCCAAAATGCCGAGGGACTGGAGATGCGTGGCAATGGCCAGCAGCACGCACCGATGGATAACCCAATTTAATGGAGCCATCAGGGCGTACTTAAGCTGTAAATAAGGTCTACTACACAAGTCACACTAATCTCATCCATGAAGATAAAGAAATAAACTGCATAATCAAATGGAAATAAGTAGCAACATCATCACAGCAAGTCAGTCGGAGCAACAATCCGACTATAGTCTGAAATAAACTGGCTCTATAGGCCAGGAACAAAAGATGTAAACATGAAATAAATACTGAGTACTGGAACAAGCACTCAGGAGAAGTCCTCGGCAGTCACCTCGTCTTCAGTGTTCGGTTCAGCTCCAGCAATAGCTTCAGCTCCTGTCCCGTATATCTCGGGATACTGCTCCTCCGCTAAACCTGGGGACATAATCCATTCCAGGTCCTCAGTGGACAAAGCAAGGCACAAGATAAAAATAAGCCAAATAATAAGCAGTGCAATAAATAAAGGAACAGCAGGGTAAACTAAGTAACCATCTATGTGATATGCAAATGAGAGCAACACTAGTACTCAGGCTGAGACCGCTACAAGCTCTGTGTCGGGGAGCCGGTAGCAGTAATAACACGTAAAGGGTCTAGCTCTGCTGGAGAGTCTACAACCTCACAATAATAGTAGATATATATATAGAACAGCCTGTAGCCTGTGTGTCTCTCCCCACCCAATGTAATCACGCAAGCCATGACCATAACGTCTCATGTCCATGTCCGCGGGATTATAACTAATGCAACAAGTCATACTGTCTATAAATAAATAACTCTGTCAAGTCCTGTATCCTATTCAGAATCCCCACGAATAACTCAGGAAGATTCTGTCCATGATAGTGTCAAGTGTCCTGGGTAGTAGGGTACTTGATAGGTCACGTACAAAGTAAAGGGTATCGTAAATCTATCTCTAAATGACGAACCCAACACCGCGTACGGTGTTGGCACCCGACTATGATCGGACACTAGGTACGTCATACGTTCCCTAGGTTAAACAGTTTAAATCAGTTTATATGAAATTGCACAAGAAATCCAGCAGAGTATTTTTACAGAAAATATGAAAATAATGACTGCAAGTTTGGCAAGGTGCACTTGCCTGAAGTTTGAATTCCACTAAGGTCCTGGTTTCGAAAATTTCCAGAGATATCTCCGAAAGCTGAAATAAAAAGTACCATCACGCTCAGAAGGTGTCAAACAGCTAGGATCGCCTGTCTTTGGGTCCAATTTGGAGACAAGGGCAGAAACGATAATTTTGGGCCAAAACGGGGTCCACCGGTGGGCCCGCTTTGCACCGAAAAATGCGTCAGGGTCAAAGGTCTCCAAATTCACCAAACTTAGTGTCAACAGGTCAGGAACGCTGATACGAACCCAACGGAACTTTCAGATTTGAATTTCGATGAGCCGATCACGAAATCGCCCGTCGAGCGGGGCCTGTGGGGCCCACGACACGCGATTTCGTCAACGTTCTCAGAATCGAACTAAACTTGACCCACAGGACCAGCGTATCGCTACGAGTTCGATGGCTCAAGTTTTGTCTCGATCCGACGTGTGTGCACGAAGTTAGGGCGAATTGCAGAAAAGGCGGATACGGGGCGATGTCCACGGATACGCGTTGATTCCGGGGTGCACGCACACCCGAATCAGCTTCCGCGAACTCTCACACGTCCGTATCGACGAGGCGCACATATCTGTGAAGACCGCACGCGACCAAGTCGTCCCGTGTGGCGGGGCGTACTCAGTTCCGGGGTGAAACCGGGCCTGGTTTTTTCCTGTTTTTGGATCGCGGTGTGCGATCACCACAGGACGCGATGCCCCGAGCGGTTTGTCCGGGCACCGAGAGGGTCATACAGGCTTCGCGTAGAAATTTACGGAATCGAAATCGGGGTTACGAGCAGGAAGTTATGAGTACCTGAAGGGACCCAAAAAACCGGGGTTCGAACTGTGTCCGACACGTGTCTGAACTAGGGCTGTGTCCGGGTCAAAGAGTCTTGTGTCCGGCCGTGTCCGACACGCCAGGACCCTAGGGTTAGGGTTTCGAACTCAGGCGGCCAGAGGCGGCGGCACGGCGGCGGGGAACCGGCCGGAGGGAGCTGGGGGCGGTCGAGTGGCCTCGGGTCGGGTGCTGGGCCGCCGGGGAGCTGCGGCGGGGGCTCTGGTCGCTCGGCTGTTGGAGGCTGCCGTCGACGAGAGGAGGAAGGAGACGGAGGAGGTTCTGGAGAGGGCTGCCGGGGAGGGTGCTCGCTGGGGCGGCTCTCGGTGGAGGAGGACGGCGGGTTGCAGGGGGTCGGGGTCGCCGGACTGGGGAGTTAGGGCTTGGGGTTTGGGGGGGAGAAGAGGGCGGAGGAGGAGCTATTTATAGGGGGACTGGGGAGGGCTCGGCCGGGGCGACGTGGCCGGGAAAGCCGGTAAGGGAGGGCGACGTGGGGTCGTGGCCGACGGATTCGCGGCGGGCGGCGCGATTTCCGGCGCGGGGACGATCGTGGGAGGGGAGCGGGTTTGGGAGATGCGGGTCCGGGTCGGGCGCGGATCCGGGTGAGCGGACCCGCCCGACCCGCTAGGTGAGTGAGGGCTGGGCTGGGCTGAGATTCATGGGCTCGGCCCACTGGGCCGGGCCGGGCCCAAGGCAGAAAAATAAAAAATATATAAATAACAGTAAATTAAATAAATTAATTCAGAAAATAGTTTTTAGGCTTTTAAAATTAGGTCCGAGGCCCAATAAAATCCCAAAAAATTATCCTAAGTCCGGTTTTCTATTTTACACCATAAAATCATACTTTCATTACATTTTAATGTTGTTTATTGGCAATTAAAAATTATAAACTCACTACAAATCCTATGTAAATTCCTGAAAAGTGCATTTTAAATCCCAAAATTGATTTTAAAAATACCAGAAATTTAGGGTGTTTACAATCTACCCCCCCTTAAGAGGATTGCGTCCTCGCAATCGAAGGGTAAATTATAAAGACAAGATTTACAGAATTAAAAATGCTTAGGTTACCTGATTCTGCAAATAAATGCGGATAACGCTGCCGCATAACATCTTCTCGCTCCCAGGTCGATTCGCCTGGAGAGTGCTGTTTCCAAGCTACTCGAACCAGCCTGATTGTCTGCCCTCGCAGTGTCTTCTCGCTGGTGTCGAGTATACCCACTGGCTGCTCTTCGTATCTCAGGCTAGGTCCCACTGAAATCTCAGAATGATCAACTATATGGCTTGGGTCCGTCACATATCTCCTCAATTGTGAGACGTGGAATACGTCATGCACTCCCTCTAAGGATGGAGGTAATGCAAGACGGTAAGCCACCTCACCAATGTGCTCCAAGATATCGAATGGCCCAATGTACCTTGGGCTTAACTTGCCTCTGCTGCCGAATCTGATAGTACCTATAGTGGGCGAGATTCTCAGAAATACATGCTCTTCTTCCTTGAACTCCAGGGGTCGTCGGTGTACATCTGCCCAATGCTTCTGTCTATCCTGGGCTGCACGGAGATGGTTCTGAATCTGCTTTACTTTCTCCACTGTCTCCGTTACCAACTCTGGACCCAGTAATTGACGTTCGCCAACGTCACTCCAGCATACCGGCGACCTGCACTTCCTTCCGTACAACGCCTCGAAGGGTGCCATCTGAATGCTTGCCTGATAGCTGTTGTTGTAGGAGAACTCCACTAAATGCAGATGATCTTCCCAAGATCCTCCGAAGTCCAGTATACAAGATCGCAATATATCTTCTAGGATCTGAATTGTGCGCTCTGACTGGCCATCGGTCTGAGGATGATAGGCAGTACTGAATTTGAGCCTGGTGCCGAGACTCTCTTACATGCTTCGCCAGAAGTGAGATATAAATCTTGAGTCTCGATCTGATATGATACTAACCGGCACTCCATATAATTTTACGATCTGACGCATATACATGTCGGCTAGTACTTCTGTGGATTATCCGACTCTGAACGGCAAGAAGTGAGCCGACTTAGTGAGCCGATCCACGATGACCCATACTGCATCTTTTCCACTAGGGCTTCTTGGAAATCCAGTGACAAAGTCCATGGTAATATGCTCCCACTTCCATTCAGGGATGGGAAGTGGCTGCAACATACCTGCAGTCCTTTGGTGCTCGGCCTTCACCTGCTGGCAGACTAAGCATTTTGCCACAAAGCGGGCAATCTCCCTTTTCATTCCATGCCACCAGTAATATTGTCTCAAGTCCCGGTACATCTTGGTTCCTCCTGGATGAACCGAGTATATGGAGCTATGGGCTTCTGTCATCAACTCCTGCCTTAATTCTCTATTTGGAACACATAGGCGATTTTCGCACCTTAATGTTTCGTCCTCGTGGATGCGAAGTCCCGTCTGTAAGCCTGCTTCTGTTCTTTCTCTCAGCCTTCGGAATCTGGCATCATTGGGCAAAGCTTCCTTGATTCTCTCCACCAGCGATGACTTCACTTCGAGGTTAGCCAGCAACCCATTTTGTCCAGGTAAAATAACCTCTATCTGAAGATCTTGCAAGTCTTGTAATAACTGAGGCTGCTCCGTTAAGAAATAAGCCGAGGGTTTTCTGCTGAGGGCGTCGGCTACAACATTTGCTTTCCCCGGGTGGTACTGTAGATCGATGTCAAAGTCCACCATCAACTCAAGCCAACGTCTTTGCCTCATGTTGAGCTCCTTCTGTGTATAAACATACTTCAAGCTCTTATGATCAGTGAATATCTCGACCTTTTCTCCATACAGGTAATGTCTCCAGATCTTCAATGCAAAAATAACTGCAGCTAGCTCCAGGTCGTGCGTTGGGTAGTTCTTCTCGTGGACCTTCAGCTGCCTCGATGCATAAGCGATAACCTTGCCATGCTGCATCAAGACACAACCTAGTCCACTACCGGACGCATCACTATATACAACAAAACCTCCTGACCCTGAGGGAAGAGTCAAGACTGGTGCTGTTGTTAGACGCCTCTTCAATTCTTCAAAGGCATGCTGGCATTCTTTCGTCCATATGAACTCCTGATCCTTCTGTGTCAGCTTAGTCATCGGCTCTGCGATTCTTGAAAAATTTTCTACGAACCGCCGGTAATACCCAGCAAGTCCAAGAAAACTTCTCACTTCTGCAACAGAGGTAGAGGTAGGCCAGGTTTCTATAGCAGTGACTTTCTCTGGGTCCACAGACAGTCCTTCACCCGAGATAATATGCCCTAAGAATGGCACCTTGTCCATACAGAACTCACATTTGCTGAGTTTGGCATACAGTTTCTCCCTTCTCAAGGTTTCTAGCACAATTCTAAGGTGTTCCTCGTGCTCTTCGTGGTTCTTAGAGTAGATTAGGATATCATCAATGAACACCACCACGAACTTATCCAGGTACTGATGGAAGACCCCGTTCATCAAACTCATAAATACAACAGGTGCGTTGGTTAAACCAAACGGCATAACTAGGAACTCATAATGCCCATACTTAGTTCTGAAGGCCGTCTTTGGGATATCTTCTTTCTTCACCCTAATCTGATGATAACCGGATCTAAGGTCAATCTTGGAGAATACCTTAGCACCACTCAACTGGTCAAACAAATCATCAATGCGTGGTAATGGATACCGATTCTTAATAGTTACAGCATTAAGGGCTCGGTAATCAATGCACAGCCGTACAGATCCGTCCTTCTTGGGTACAAAAAGTATAGGTGCTCCCCATGGTGAGACACTGGGCCGGATAAATCCTTTCTCCAGAAGGTCGTCAACTTGTGTTTTCAGCTCCACTAACTCCTTAGGTGCTAGCCGATATACCGATGAGGTGATAGGTTCGGCTCCTGGAGTTAGGTCTATTGTGAATTCTATCTCCCGATCAGGTGGTAAACCTGGAAGGTCGTCGGGAAATACATCCACAAATTCCGTTATGACTCTTGGGTAACTTGAATCTTCTTCTACAGTCAATACCCTAAGAGTTGGCTGGACCCCTTGTTCTACAGCTCCTCGTAGAAATTCAAACTCAGGAAGGCTAGGGGGTCTAAATATCACTTTTCCAAGCCGGCAATCCAGTGTCGCATGGTACTGACTTAACCAGTCCATACCAAGTACAACATCGTAATCAGGCATAGAAAAGATCAGAAATTGGGCTCGCATCTCTCGGCCACAGACTACTACCGAACATGATCTACAAGTATCACTAACCGGGATAATTCCACCTCCCGTTAGTATTCTCTTCATCTTCGAGAGAGGTGCAGTAGCTATTCTATGTGTGGCTACGAAGCTAGCAGCAATAAATGAATGCGAAGCTCCAGAATCAAATAATGCTACAGCAGGAATTGAAGCTACTAATATGGTACCTGCTATCACTTCGCCTGCAGTAGCTTCCTCAGTGACTGCTAGTGCATATGCCTGACCTCGTCCCTGAGCGGGACCCCTTTGCTGACGAGCTTGTTGGAACAGTGCTGCCTGAGGTGGTAGAGGTGGCCTGGCTCCTCCAGGCCCTGTCTGAGTTGCTCCCCCAGCTGGAAGAGCTGCAGGTGGAGCTGGTCGATTCGGAACTCCCTCTCGACGTTCCGAGCAGTCCTTTGAGAAGTGTTGTCCAGATCCGCAAACCAGGCAGAGCCCCAGCTTGAGTCTACATTCCTTTTCAATATGTCCTACCTTGCTGCAGTAGTGGCAAGTAGGCAGGTTCTTAGTTGCTGCTCTTGGAGGCGGGCTCTTCTGGGGACGTTTAGCAGATTCTCCTGGTGATGACTTGGACGGTGCTGAGGAGAAGGGACGTTTCAGGCTTGATTCCCTCCGAGTAACGCGCTCCAGCCGACGTGCTGCAGCTAGGACGTCGGTGTAAGAGGTGGGCGCGACCGATCCGATTAACTTCTGAAGCTCGAACCTGAGCCCATCAAAGAACTTCTCCGCCTTTTCCTCTTTGGTAGGAATTAGCGAAGGGGCGAAGCGGCTCAGGCGAATGAATTCGGCGTTATATTCCTCCACCGTCATGTTGCCCTGGATCAGGCGGTTGAATCTGTCTCGGAGTTCTGACCGAGCCACAGCAGGGATGTACATTTCCTGGAAGAGTCTGGAGAACTCCTCCCAGGTAACCTGATCATGTCCGAGCCTTCTTTCTTCGGACAGCCACCAATGATGCGCGTTGTCCGTTAGTTGCATCCTGAAGGCAGTCATCCATTTGTCCCTTGGTAGTTCGGCGGCCTCCAACTGATGTTGTGTGTTTGTAAGCCATTCATGCACTTCAGTTGGTCCTTCCTTGCCCGAGAAGGTACGGGGCTTGAGTTGACGGAAATCCGTAATAGATCCCGTCGCTGGCCGCCTATTTGGTGCATGCTCCAATGCTGTGACCAGGCTGTTCCTTAGGTTCTCGGCCTCTCGGCGTTGGGTCTCCTGTTGAATCTGTTGTTGTGCCTGCATCATGGCGTAGAACATCTGGAACATTTGCTGGCCGTCCATTGCCTGCCCTGGGGGAAAGACAGGCATCATAGGAGGGAACTGGGGAGGAGGCGGGATGTCATCACGCCTGAATCTGGAACTTGGCTGGCCAGTTTGGTTGCTCTGAGAGGATTGTCCTCTGGTATCCGGCGTCGTTCCAGCTTCGCAGGTAAACCCTGCTTCAGTCGGTGTTTCCAAGGGGGTCTCGTCACCACGTCTGGGATCCATTTCTCTGCATCAAAAGAAAACAATGAGAACGCACAGAGGAATCAAACAGGATGCAGTTCAAGCAATTTAATTGAATTCAACATAGAGTTCAAAAACGATTAAATATATGGATGAGATCCTATAACCTATCTTATTGCAGGCCCGTCCGGTCCCTAAGTTGAAACCGAACAATTTAGTTATGACCTGCATGGGCCACCACAAAAACCATGTCACGCCCCAGTCCCAAAATGCCGAGGGACTGGAGATGCGTGGCAATGGCCAACAGCACGCACCGATGGATAACCCAATTTAATGGAGCCATCAGGGCGTACTTAAGCTGTAAATAAGGTCTACTACACAAGTCATACTAATCTCATCCATGAAGATAAAGAAGTAAACTGCATAATCAAATGGAAATAAGTAGCAACATCATCACAGCAAGTCAGTCGGAGCAACAATCCGACTATAGTCTGAAATAAACTGGCTCTATAGGCCAGGAACAAAAGATGTAAACATAAAATAAATACTGAGTACTGGAACAAGCACTCAGGAGAAGTCCTCGGCAGTCACCTCGTCTTCAGTGTTCGGTTCAGCTCCAGCAATAGCTTCAGCTCATGTCCCGTATATCTCGGGATACTGCTCCTCCGCTAAACCTGGGGACATAATCCATTCCAGGTCCTCAGTGGACAAAGCAAGGCACAAGATAAAAATAAGCCAAATAATAAGCAGTGCAATAAATAAAGGAACAGCAGGGTAAACTAAGTAACCATCTATGTGATATGCAAATGAGAGCAACACTAGTACTCAGGCTGAGACCGCTACAAGCTCTGTGTCGGGGAGCCGGTAGCAGTAATAACACGTAAAGGGTCTAGCTCTGCTGGAGAGTCTACAACCTCACAATAATAGTAGATATATATATAGAACAGCATGTAGCCTGTGTGTCTCTCTCCACCCAATATAATCACGCAAGCCATGACCATAACGTCTCATGTCCATGTCCGCGGGATTATAACTAATGCAACAAGTCATACTGTCTATAAATAAATAACTCTGTCAAGTCCTGTATCCTATTCAGAATCCCCACGAATAACTCAGGAAGATTCTGTCCATGATAGTGTCAAGTGTCCTGGGTAGTAGGGTACTTGATAGGTCAAGTACAAAGTAAAGGGTATCGTAAATCCATCTCTAAATGATGAACCCAACACCGCGTACGGTGTTGGCACCCGACTATGATCGGACACTAGGTACGTCATACGTTCCCTCGGTTAAGCAGTTTAAATCAGTTTATATGAAATTGCACAAGAAATCCAGCAGAGTATTTTTACAGAAAATATGAAAATAATGACTGCAAGTTTGGCAAGGTGCACTTGCCTAAAGTTTGAATTCCACTAAGGTCCTGGTTTCGGAAATTTCCAGAGATGTCTCCGAAAGCTGAAATAAACAGTACCATCACACTCAGAAGGTGTCAAACAGCTAGGATCGCCTGTCCTTGGGTCCAATTTGGAGACAAGGGCAGAAACGGTAATTTCGGGCCAAAACGGGGTCCACCGGTGGGCCCGCTTTGCACCGAAAAATGCGTCAGGGTCAAAGGTCTCCAAATTCACCAAACTTAGTGTCAAGAGGTCAGGAACGCTGATACGAACCCAACGGAACTTTCAGATTTGAATTCCGATGAGCCGATCACGAAATCGCCCGTCGAGCGGGGCCTGTGGGGCCCACGACATGCGATTTCGTCAACGTTCTCAGAATCGAACCAAACTTGACCCACAGGACCAGCGTATCGCTACGAGTCCGATGGCGTAAGTTTTGTCTCGATCCGACGTGTGTGCACGAAGTTAGGGCGAATTGCAGAAAAGGCGGATACGGGGCGATGTCCGCGGATAGGCGTTGATTCCGGGGTGCACGCACACCCGAATCAGCTTTCGCGAACTCTCACACATCCGTATCGACGAGGCGCATGTATCTGTGAAGACCGCACGCGACCAAGTCGTCCCGTGTGGTGGGGCGTACTCAGTTCTGGGGTGAAACCGGGCCTGGTTTTTTCCTGTTTTTGGATTACGGTGTGCGATCACCACAGGACGCGATGTCCCGAGCGGTTTGTCCGGGCACCGAGAGGGTCATACAGGCTTCGCGTAGAAATTTACGGAATCGAAATCGGGGTTACGAGCAGGAAGTTATGAGTACCTGAAGGGACCCGAAAAACCGGGGTTCGAGCTGTGTCCGACACGTGTCTGAACTAGGGCTGTGTCCGGGTCAAAGAGTCTTGTGTCCGGCCGTGTCCGACACGCCAGGACCCTAGGGTTAGGGTTTCGAACTCAGGCGGCCAGAGGCGGCGGCACGGCGGCGGGGAACCGGCCGGAGGGAGCTGGGGCGGTCGAGTGGCCTAGGGTCGGGTGCTGGGCCGCCGGGGAGCTGCGGCGGGGGCTCTGGTCGCTCGGCTGTTGGAGGCTGCCGTCGACGAGAGGAGGAAGGAGGCGGAGGAGGTTCTGGAGAGGGCTGCCGGGGAGGGTGCTCGCTGGGGCGGCTCTCGGTGGAGGAGGACGGCGGGTTGCAAGGGGTCGGGGTCGCCGGACGGGGGAGTTAGGGCTTGGGGTTTGGGGGGGAGAAGAGGGCGGAGGAGGAGCTATTTATAGGGGGACTGGGGAGGGCTCGGCCGGGGCGACGTGGCCGGGAAAGCCGGTAAGGGAGGGCGACGTGGGGTCGTGGCCGACGGATTCGCGGCGGGCGGCGCGATTTCCGGCGCGGGGACGATCGTGGGAGGGGAGCGGGTTTGGGAGATGCGGGTCCGGGTCGGGCGCGGATCCGGGTGAGCGGACCCGCCCGACCCGCTAGGTGAGTGAGGGCTGGGCTGGGCTGAGATTCATGGGCTCGGCCCACTGGGCCGGGCCAGGCCCAAGGCAGAAAAATAAAAAATATATAAATAACAGTAAATTAAATAAATTAATTCAGAAAATAGTTTTTAGGCTTTTAAAATTAGGTCCGAGGCCCAATAAAATCCCAGAAAATTTCCCTAAGTCCGGTTTTCTATTTTACACCATAAAATCATACTTTCATTATATTTTAATATTGTTTATTGGCAATTAAAAATTATAAACTCACTACAAGTCCTATGTAAATTCCTGAAAATTGCATTTTAAATCCCAAAATTGATTTTAAAAATACCAGAAATTTAGGGTGTTTACAGCTGTTCCACTAGCTGCCGATCCTGAGATACTCGGGGACCGCCCTGCATATAGCTAAGTCATTGTGTTGGCTTGGATAGTGACTGCCCCTAAGAATGTGCATCGTGTGTCTAGCTATGCATCAGACCCTCGAGTCGCACGAGACACGCTGCGCACACCCTGAAACATGAACGGTTTGTTTGCTTGCATATTCAATTATGAAACTCTGTTTCCAAACATGTTTCTAAACAAGTAAATCGACTCTGCTAGCGAACTGCATGAAACGAACCTAGGTAAAACTAGAAAGATCACTAGTAATGTAATGTTTTATAACATGATTACTTAGTGCCTGTTTGAGTGAATGCTTGTTTCTGTTCAGTTGATTTATCTCACCAGTACATGTATAAAGTGCTGACCCACCAACAGTTTACTTGTTCGCAGGTACTGGATCGTCCGAGGAAGCGATAGGCGTACCACAGTCCCGAAGACCCGGAATCCTGGTTTTGATTGTTGCCCCGAGAATGCCATCGTATAAGGGGGCATAATGTATGGAACGAACGTGTGCCTTTGCTAAAGGAAACCCAAGTTGCCTCGATTGTCCCGAACACTCAGTTGGCTAATGCATTGCATTGCAGCAAGTCCCTTTCCGCTGCTTACTCGATTGATGCGATGATAGCCAACTATCAACTTAAACGATTGGCCTTGCACGGGCGCAACCCCAGGCCCGTGCGGCATCACGTCCCCCGAAAGCTCGAACGGGCCATTCGCTTGGCTCCCTTCCTCCCTCGCACCCGCGGGGCGGGCGCGGTAATTCGCGTCCGGCGCGCCGAGGCACGGTGATTCATGCCCGGTTCGTTAATTCTCGGCCGCACGGGGCGGGGCAGGGCGGAGCGGCGGCCCGGGCGGGTCCGGGGCGTGACAGAATGGTATCAGAGCGGAATCGATTCTCTGGCCCAAACCGTTGCTATGACTCTGAGATATTATCGATATGGTTTTGCAAAGAGCGTTCCATACAATAAGTCCATAGATATTCTCAAAGTGCAAATGTTTCCTGAACTTGAATTGCTTGATTGTTTCGATTGAGTACGGCAAGGGACGGCACTATCGCTACTCGGGATATCGAGAAGTTTATCCTTGAAGTTTCGAGGATGAAACTTTTTGTTGGTTGGTAAGTATGTAACGCCCCGCTCCGCGCCGGCGTTATATATCAAGGTGAGTGGGCAAAACTTCGTTCTCTGATTCTTGCACGCCTTAATAATAATCGGAGTTTTTGCTTGCAATATTTTCTTAAGAGAATGATAGAACCTGCCTTGCATGTTAATGAACGAACTCACCTAGCTTGTCTTTGAAACAATGCCTGCTTAACGAGAATCCTGAATTGCCTGCTTAGAGTGCATAAACATGTTCACTATCGTCTATGCTTCGAGAGAACCATACTGTGCCTGAACGTGTTCAAGTGATAAGTCGGATTGCCCCGCAACAATGAGTATATTCTGATGGTTCGTCTCGTCTGCATACTAGAGTTTATTTGGTAGTGTTCCATGCATTCGCACGCGGTCGGACAATGGCTATTGGTGGAGAGCTGAACTGCATGTGTCACGGCTGCTACCATGATGGTGCAAAGCAACCATAAGTCATAGCTGCCTCTAGCATCAGATAAAGAGTCATTGGTATGCTGTTCCACCAGCTGCCGATCCAGAGATACTCGGGGACCGCCCTGTATATAGCTAAGTCATTGTGTTGGCTTGGATAGTGACTGCCCCTAAGAATGTGCATCGTGTGTCTAGCTATGCATCAGACCCACGAGTCGTACGAGACACGCTGCGCACACCCTGAAACATGAACGGTTTGTTTGCTTGCATATTCAATTATGAAACTCTGTTTCCAAACATGTTTCTAAACAAGTAAATCGACTCTGCTAGCGAACTGCATGAAACGAACCTAGGTAAAACTAGAAAGATCACTAGTAATGTAATGTTTTATAACATGATTACTTAGTGCCTGTTTGAGTGAATGCTTGTTTCTGTTCAGTTGATTTATCTCACCAGTACTTGTATAAAGTGCTGACCCACCAACAGTTTACTTGTTCGCAGGTACTGGATCGTCCGAGGAAGCGATAGGCGTGCCACAGTCCCGAAGACCCGGAATCCTGGTTTCGATTGTTGCCCCGAGAATGCTATCGTATAAGGGGGCATAATGTATGGAACGAACGTGTGCCTTTGCTAAAGGAAACCCAAGTTGCCTCGATTGTCCCGAACACTCAGTTGGCTAATGCATTGCATTGCAACAAGTCCCTTTCCGCTGCTTACTCGATTGATGCGATGATAGCCAACTATCAACTTAAACGATTGGCCTTGCACGGGCACAACCCCAGGCCCGTGCGGCATCACGTCCCCCGAAAGCTCGAACGGGCCATTCGCTTGGCTCCCTTCCTCCCTCGCACCCGTGGGGCGGGCACGGTGATTCGCGTCCGGCGCGCCGAGGCACGGTGATTCGTGCCCGGTTCGTTAATTCCCGGCCGCACGGGGCGGGACAGGGCGGAGCAGCGGCCCGGGCGGGTCCGGGGCGTGACAGTCACTATCATCATCATGGTTAGATTCATCCGATGAATGACCTTCTTGGATAAATGAAATAATTTGTTGAGAAGAACTAGCACCCGAACTAACATGCTGATATTCAGAAAAATATTCATTATTTCTACTATCTAATGTTGCTGCTACTTTAATAACATATATTTTTATATACAGTGATTGTGAATTAATCTCAAGAATATAATTCCATGCATCTTCACTATCTATCAAAAAATAATTAGAACAAAAAATAGACTTCAGAATAAAATTATAATGAATAGAACAACGTTCAATAATATGATTACGTATATTTTCAAAACTAATATTCGGATAAGTTAAAAAAATTATACTTTCTCCTCCTTCGTAATTTAACCCATTTACTTTACCGCCGTGCGAGCATACAATTCTTACGCTACGATCCATGACGATTGAGAACTTTTGCTACAAGAAACTCAGATGAACTTTAGATGCAGGCAAAACTTTGACTGAAGCTTTGCTAGAGGCAGAGAGAGTGTTGGAGACTTTGCTAGAGGGAAGAGAGGAAATAGAGTGAGTGTTGGATGATTTGGTTGAGATAGGAAATATATAGAGTGAGAGTGTTGAATGTAATAGCCGTTATGCAACGGCTATAATGCTTCCCAAGTATCTGAACGGATCCTTACTCGCCAACTGAGTTGGCGAGCAGAGTGCAACGATCACAGCCTCCCCCCTAAACCCTCACTCACTCGCCAACTCAGTTGGCGGGCAGCCTCCAACTCAACATCCCTCGCCAACTGAGTTGGCGGCCTGCATGTATCTCGCCAACTCAGTTGGCGGGTCCCAATAACTCGCCAACTCAGTTGGCGAGTGCTCCTCCTCCCTGTAAATACACCAAACTCCTCCCTTTTTTACAATTATATATAAATATATACTTTTTTTTAAAACCGTAAATCATTGGGTAATGCTATTATTTCCTCTAAAAAGTCTCCCAAAATCATTCACTTCTTATGTTTCAGCTAACGTGATATATTAAATAGTATTATATGATATCTATAATGACAGATACATAATAAATTTTAACCTAAAATTTTAATTATCCAAAAAATTTTAATTTTAATTTTAATATTAATTTTTGTGTTAATGTTAATATCAATTTTAATTTTAAAATTTGACATGTCATCTGTCACATTAACTGTTACGTCAACTATCACATGAGAGATGATTTGAAAGAACAGTTTGAAGGGACGAATAGCATTATTATAAATTATTATAACCTTAGAAACTAAAATTCTCTGCGGCTTGACATGGTCGGCATTGTTCGACCGAAAATTGTATGTGCTTGGTGACGATCCAACCCATAGAAAATAAGTACTTTGTCCCGAATCCCATGGATGAATCTCTAAAATTCTAACTTGATAAGTATGCAAGTATTCTAGGATTATATACAAAATACTATAAATAGTTCACAAGGTACCCATTCTTTCTACCAATGTTGTCAAAATCGGATCTGACCAGCGGTTGAACGGGGTCGAATCGGATTTGACCAAAAAAAGGTTTGATCTGATTTGAACCATTTTTTTAAAAGAACCGACAATTTTTTTCTGAACCAGACTTTAACCGATGAACCGACCAATTTAGGTTTTAAAAAAAACTCAAAAAAAAGTTCATATGAGATTTGGATCAATTGGTACTTGGTTTGGTTTTGAGAGACCTTATAGTTGCAAAATCAAACCAAACCATACATACTCCAAACCAAATCGAACAAAACCAAACCATGAAGTAAATGTGGATATCTTATATGATTTGGTTCTCGTAAAGGGTATATTTGAACTCAGGTTGAATCCCTATCCGACCTATACCAAAGATTTTCGGTTCAATCAGCGGTCCAATTTTTAAAACATTGCTTTCTACCATAAAATTTTTTTGTCGAATTTCATAACACAACTCATTATCGATCTAACTTGAATATTTATTGTCAGGGCGACACCAGAAGAGTTATTCATGTCCCTTCTGATGGTGTTTTTCACTTGGCTTTGGGAGTTTTAGTCCCACATTGGAAAACCATCAATGCTTATATCTCAATATATAGTTATGCTTAGTATTGGTATATGCATATGGGGTGGAGGCCCATGTGGGTTGACTTTTCCTAGAGGGTTTAAGTGTGAACTCTATTATGACAATCTTTGTTGTCACCATCTTTGGAAAGTTTTCCTTAGGAGCTAAGCCTCGCTGGGGCTTAGCGACTCGGACTCGAACTCGGGCTTGAGCTCGTGCTTAAGGGCACAAAGTGGCACTTTGTTGGAGCACTTTGCACTTAGCACGTCAGCATCATCGCATGGCGCACGTCCTCTCCTTTTATGCGCAAGTTACATGCATGGTTGCTTGCTAGGCGCATACTTCGTGGAGCAATGCGGCCTGGAGCGCATGTGACCTGAAGCGCATGCGACCAGGGGCCATGCGGTCAGGTGCCCATGCGGCCAGGGGCCATGCTGCCAGGTGCGCATGCAGCTCGGTGCGTATGCGGTTCGGTGCCCATGCGACCGGTTGTCATGCGGCCAGGTGCGCATGTGGCTCGGTGCCCATGCGGCCAGGAGCGCATGCGGCTCGGTGCCCATGCGGCCTATGGAGAGTCTGTAGTGGAAGGGACATGGCCTGCTTTCGGCGTTTGGCGTAGCTGTCTGCCTCGTGCAATACAGCATGTCAGGCGAAGCGAGCAGCTGCTTTCGGCGTTTAGCGGCGTTGTCTGCCTCGTGCAGTGCATCATGACTTGCGGCATCGACGGCTCTGACACCCGGATTTGGGAGATCTGGTCGATCAACGCTTATGCGTCCTGGAGTTTCCTCAGGCCGCATAGGTGTTATTTTTTTCTATTTATATAGAGGACCTCCTCTTTCATTTGAGGAGAGAGAATACAGATAAAAAATCGAGAATACCAGATCATATGCGGTCCAGAATGTCTCCCTCTCACATGGTATTTTTGAGTATTTTCGGAGGTAACTTTGAGCGTTCCAGAAGTTCTTTTGTGAACTTGCTGGTTCCTGGGGGCATATCGTCTATACGGCAAATCTTGCTTTTAGCAACGGTGGTTTTGACCACCCCAGCAAGGAGCTTCTCTTCAGTTTTTTCTTAGGTTCGTTCATTCTTATTGTAGCGTTTGCAAACGTAAAGAGAAGAACATTTTACTTGTTGCTTGTTGTAATCTTTATTTTCTTCGGAGCCAGTTTGTAACATGTTCTTGGTTTGTGCTTCGTTGGAATTGAGAAATATCAGATGAGGAAATCTTGTGTGAATCTCTGATCTCGACGATAACTTTGGTTCTAGTAGAGAGCGGACCTTCGGGTCTCGCTAGCAGCTCTGCTATGGCCCGAGTTCTACCATCTTTGATCTGTCTCAGGACCAACAATCTCAAAGCAAGATCCGAAGAAAGATGTAGAACATCATATCAAATCTTTTCGGCAATATCTTTTCACAAACTTGAGAAGGTTAACGAGATACACTTCGAACATTTGGATGAGGGAATGAGTCATTTGTCAAATATTGAACGTGAGTTGTCAGAACCTACCATTTTTTAGAATGAAGGAGTTAGCATTTGAAGGACGAGCATTCCAGTTGGAAGAAAGATTATAAGTTGACCAAGGATTACAGAGTATGCATATAACGACACTTAGCGCATGACAGCTCTTGGCAGTTGGCAAGACTTTGCAGCATAAAAGTCTCTTGCCGTATGAAGTCTTTTGATGCATGAAGACTCCTGCCACATAAAATACTCTTAGCAGATAGCAGATTCTTGGCGCATTGAAGGTCCTACCGCATGATAGAGGTTGCCGCATAGTATCTTGTGCGCATGCAGGACGCATGAAGGCTTATACGCATGGCATGACTTGGCACATGGAGGCTTTGCGCATGAAGGTCACTGCTCTGGCAGGACTTGACGCATAGCTAAAATTGGAGATTGAAAGCAGAACCAATTCGAACCAATATAGCAAGGTATAGCTAAAACTTCGTTCCTTTGATTACTTAACTTGGTTGCTATGATTGCGCAGGTTGAGTTATCAAGCATGGCTACTGACCGGTGGATAGACACTGGTGCATTTGGCCACGCATGCTCTGTGAAATAGCTGTTCACCAAGGAAGAGCATTATCTAAGAAGGAGGTCTCTATGGTGAACAAGTGTCAAGCAAAAGATCTAGGAATCAGGATTATGATTCTAGACTTCCCGCTTGAGGAAGAGATTGCTCTTATTGAGTTGTGTCATATCTGACTAAGACATATCCTTTTCAAAGATGTCTAAGTTCAGGAATATCTCCAAGTTGTGGGGGTAAGGAGGTGGAGACTCGTGATGGCTATGTTCAGACATAGGTAGTCAAGAAGCCGTTTAGACGGATGACTACAAGTAAAGATCCTATGGAGCTGGTGCGCTCAAATATCTGTGACTTCTACTCTCCATAAAGGGCTGGGTGTCATGATCCGCACCCGCATGATCGGGCACGAGTACGTGGGTACGTCCAGCCTACACCGCAGTATTGGCGGTAGAGCGTTGTCTAGGTCATCAATATCTAGCTATCAATCTTACTAATACAACTAGTTCTATCATATACTCAATCACCATAATCTAATGGCAGAATAAACAAGAAAGATAAACCAAATAACATTCTAAAAGAAAGAAACTAGTTATAATATGGAATAAAAAGTACTAGCCTAGATCTCTACAATTGTCACCTCAAGGTCCACAGTGTAAGAGCGGTCATGTCTATAGCATCACTCTGAAATTCTAGAATGTAGAGCACAACAATCACTGAAAATATTATCCACTCAGGATTGGAGCAAAGCATACCTCTAACAATAGTTCCAAATAAACGATAAAGACTATGTAACAGTAAATAGAGAGAAATACAAGATAATTAAGCATGAGCAGGAAATATACAGAATATAAACATATTATAAATAGTACAAGAGAGATAAGCATCATATGTAAGAGTCAGAAAATATAACTAACTAAGTGAGTGAGTACTAGCTTCGACATGAGACCGGCTTGGGAACTTGTACAGGAATCATGGCCTGGTTAATCATACGTGAACTGTACGATTAATACTAACAGGAAACTTGTACAGGAATACTTGTACAGGAATGGGTGTTGATCACATCTCTAACTAACACTCTCCATCCCCCGACTGGTATAGTGGATCCAACCATGGCATGTTACGACACAGAATTCTCCAAGAAGGTAGCAAGTCTCCCTAAGAATCAGTGTCCATACAAGTACAAGAGCAACAGGACATGTACATGATATGTCAGGAAATACCGAGAATAACATCTCATGACAGGATTCGAAAAATACCAATCCGAGTAACCATGTGTCAAGAAGTCAAGGATATCTACACTAAATAAAAGAAACATGAAAGATATCATAAATAAAAAATTGTCAAAGAATGTACTCGCCTGAGATCCGGAGCAATGAATGTCAAATAGTGTTTGAACTGGAGTCAAAGTGACATATATATAATGTATCAAGGTCAAATAGTATTTTCAAGTCAACAATAAATTTAATTAACTCAAAACTAGGTTTCTAGGTCAAAACTATGTCACAATAGTCAAACTAGGTCAAATCTAGGTCAACATGGTCAAACTAGGTCATTTCCTAGTTTCTAGATTGATTTTACATATTTACAAGGTTTATAAAGTTATACTAGGTCTTAACAAGTCATTATTTAGTTTTTATGTGCTAACTAAGTCAAACTAGTCAATACTAGTTAATACTAGATCAATACTAGGTTTCTAGGCTATACTAATAAGTTATTAGCATATATTACCCTAATATATACTTCTACCTATAATTTCTAAGAATACATTGGCTTATAACTATTTACCTTACCCCGTATCACGGTATCTTAACATGTATCACACATTTACCTAATACCTTAGCATGTATCTAAAATACCTTAACTATTAGTCAATATGTTAGTTCTAGGGTCAATACCTTGGCTAAACAAGGTTTTAAAGTCATACTAGTTAGCTATGATATAATAATATCATATATACTATATATATATATATACTAATATATACAATAACTTAGTCTAACACTTAATACATAGCCAATACCTTAGTATTACCTCATTACATTAACCAATACATTAACATATTACCATGTATCCTATTTTCTAGACTAATACCTTAGCTAATACCATTACCTTGACTAATACCAATATCTTAACTCATACCTTGGTGCCTAACCCATTACCCAAGCTAGACACTACCCTTACCAAGGTATCTTAATCCAATACATAATATCATAATCTTACCTTAGTATCCTAGTATTACTTCATACTAGTTCTAATATTTTGGTGTCTTAGTATTCTAAATAGCTTGATACATCCTAGGATACCACACTCTAATTTATCCCACACATATTCCACTTGTTTATACATGGTACCACATTATGTATCATATGATACCAATCCCCAAGATACTAACCTATGACCATAACCTACACTTGCCTTACATTCAAGATACTCACCCTACTCTTGGCACTTGACATCTTAATATTATCCATTATCTAGTTCTAATACCCAATATCTTAGTATCTTGACCAATACCTTATCCTCCTACATACTAACCCAACTAACTCTAATACTATTACTTGATACCAAATAGGATACCTTACTCAAGCCCCAATACTCACTTACCCTCACTCATGATACTTGAATGTCATGATACCAATATCCTCATAGTATCCAAGTATCACACTAGTACCTTGCCCTAAACTCTAATACCTTGACACATAACTTACATATATTTGGCTCACTTGATAACCACTTGTATCAATACTAACACGCACACTAACTAACACCTATTACCTAACACTTTTATATATATATATATATATATATATATATATATATATATATATATATATATATATATATATATATATATATATATATATATATATATCATACATATGCTTGGCAACCTATGATACCTACACTCACTTGATATCCATACTACCTAGGCTTATAGGATACACAAAATGTCCATGTTGTATAGTCAATTCTCTTCTTGTAACTATTATAACTATTTAATAAATTCTAGGGTTAAATTATGTCTTAGCCCTTCGTATTAGCTTTCCGAAACTTTAAACCGATCGTATTTTCGTGTTCGAAAGCTCCCAAAATCTCGAAAACATCAAACGTGTTCGTCTTTCGGATACCTGATACTCAAACATTTTTATAGAAAGTTTTAGAACGAATTTTGCCTATTAATTTATATATTGGAAATCTAACTTCGATACGGTTTTTTTATAAAAATGAAAGACTAATCGGAGTCATGAGTTAGGAGTTATGGCATTTCTAAGTTACTATGGCTGCTAAAAATAAGGCTGAATACTATGACAAATTTGGGTTATTTTGGACAAAAAAATACATGTATACACCCAATTTACTAATTTTACATATATTTATCATGGCGTATCATGATACGGACTCTACATGTCCAATTTAGGACACAAGAACACCTTCACACCATCAAATAAACATCAATAGTACTCATTAGGACACAATACACACTCAATGGACACAATTGGGGTTTTTTTAAATTGAGTCCCAAAATTATGACACCAACTTAGATCTACCAAATTGAGAGCTTCTAGTGCCTAGATCTACCATTGAAAAGTCAAATCTAACCATGGAAAAAAATTTACATGACCAAAGGGTGTTCCTAACCATGAATTTGAACAAATTGAGAGAATTACCAAGTGTTTTGGTAGCCTCTTTGGAAAATTCTGAATTTGAACACGGAAAGGATAAGTCGGACACGATCTCCTAGCAAGCTCCTCCCCTATGGATCTTCTTGTGCTCTCTAATGCTCTAAGCCTTGATGATGGTGAGAATGAGTGGAATTGAAAGTGGATTGAGTGAAATTGGTAGAAAATTGTGTTTGCTTGGGGAAGAAAAAGCTTTGGAAAAAATGAGGCAAATGAGTAAAATAAAATGAATGGATGTGCCCTAAATTGAACTTATCTCTTATAGTAAGGTTTGGTCATGCCAAAATATCAACTTTGTCCCTCTCCATTTGTCATAAATAGAATCTAATTAACTAAAGGAACGAATCTCTACAACTAAGAGGAATATTATCTTCCTGACAACTAAACTTAATTAATTATAATTACTAAAGTCATGACTAACAATAATTAGCACTAACTAACACTTGCAAATTCTAATTGACTAGCTACTAACTAATAATAATATAATTTTAGGCAATCACTAATATAAAATAATATATATATATATACAACATACAAAATTACTAAAATACCCATATGGTGGAAAGTGGTTGTTAAAATCCTACCCCCCTTAGAAAAATTTTGTTCTCAAAATTTAATGATGGAAGTAGACACGAACTGAAATGATAACTCATGGTCCAGAAGATAATCTCGTCTCATTTCTTCTACGGGACTTTAAGTTTGGAGCTGAGCGTCATATCGGTCTACAACTCAATAGACTCAGAAGTTTTCTTTACGAAGAGCATTGTTCTTTGGATTCGCATCGTTCAACTTAGAACATGGAATTGACTATGGAACATGCATCATTCTTTGGATTCGTATCGTTCAGCTTGGAACATGGAATTGACTATGAAATATGCATCGTTCTTTGGATTCGTATCGTTCAGCTTAGAACATGGAATTGACTATGGAACGACATCTTTTTACTCTCCCAGCCTATTGAAGGTACAGATAGGAAGGACGAGCAGTTAACAGTAATGATGATTTCTATATTGTTGTTCAAAGGGCCTTTTAGATTGTTTGTGGGAGAATGTTGCACTTACGGTCATGTCCCTAGTACCGTTCGTCGCTTCTGAGGTAACTTTGGTTCAATATTAGATCCACATGAATTTTGTTCGATTGTGGGGGCTTTCCGGAGGACCGTATCAGCCAGAGTTGTTGGCACTTCTATAGAAGAAGATGTAGTCCAAGAAGGAATTATCTTTTGAAAGACAACATTTGAACCAAAACTCGAAGAGCAGTCAGCTAGAGGAGTCAGGAGGTCGAAGGACCAAAGATGATCTTATCATCTATCATATGGAGGTCATACCACTTACCAATGATGAGGCGATGAAAACTAGCGACTCGGTCTTCTGGGAGGAGGCAGTCCATGAAGAGATTGACCCCACTAAATACTTAGGATGTTGATCAATCTTCCTGAAGGGGATAAACCTATCAGATGCTTATATATCTTCAGTAGAAGAAAATGGAAGCAGTCAGAACATTTGAGTTCAAGAATAGGCTTGTAGCCTAGGGGTTTTCTCAGATAACAGGGGATTAAGTTCTTAGGCACCTCGTTGAGGGTGTCATATATCAGGATGAGGATTGTCGTAGCTGCTAAGCTGATTGTTTATCAGATGAAGGAAGACAGTCATAAGAGATTCATGGACAATAGACAAAATTATTGTCATTCAGGTTTGAAGATAGTCTGCGGATTGGTGATATCTCAATGCGGCCTAAAGAAAATCCCAGGATGTGATAGCAGAAGTTTGACAAGTCATCTAGTCAAAGTTGTCGCAAGATCAGCGAGACACACATGTGTGTATACACAAAGTTGGCTGATAAGAAAGGAGTCATCTTTTGTATCTATGTTAACGACTAGCTAATCCCAGTTGTGGATATAGAAGTATCACTAGAAAAAAGATGTCCTTTTGTCCAGACTCGAGACATGGGATTGCGGATATTATCCTTAAGGATATAAGATAATCCGGATGCCAGGGGGCTTGCTCAGTCACAAGCGTTGTGCATGACGAACTGACCACACATTTTGGGTATTAGGGACGATAATCCTCAGGTGTGACATGGAGATGAAACATGATCCAAGGAAAAGCATCATACAGTTGGTGTACTCAAGCATCATCAGGTGAATGATTCAAGCTGCGAGTACCACCAAACCTGATATAGCTCTCGTTGTAGGGATGCTGAGTCAGTTTACGAGCAGTATGTGTGTTGTTGAACACTAGAAGTTGTGAAGAGAGTCGTCAGAATTCTCAAGTGGACTCAGTGGTATATCCTAAAATACAATAGTTATCCAGATATGATGGAAGGCTTCAATGATGCCAGTTGGTGCTCAGGAAAGAAGAATGAAAGATCCACAGGAGGACGTGACTTCTCTAGGAGTGGTAATGATATATCGTGAAAGTCAAAGAAGTAGTCTTTACTCTCAGAGTTCTATGCACTATCATCGCAGCATATTAAGCAGGATGGATCTGGAAGCTCTCAGATGATCTTACTATGGCTAGTACACAAATTTGGGTGATACCGACATACTGTGAAAATCAAAAAACTACAGCAGTGCCATCTATTCATCTTTTCAAAGGTCCGAAGAGAACTGTGTGGATAAAACATAGAACGCTGAATGAGCGCAGCTAGCGTGGATCATTACAGTGGTTAATATTCGAAGCCAGGTGATTCTGGCGGATCTGTTCATAACAGACAAGTACAGAACACTGAATGAGCACAGCTAGCATGGATCATTACAGTGGTTAAAGATCAGAGTCAGGTAAATCTGGTAGATACGTTCATTATTGGCCTCAAGCGCTAGCTGATTGTAAGAACTATAAAGGAGCATAGTACTCTATGCTACCGTGGGGTGACACCACCATGAGGTGTCACGCCCCAATCTCCCACAAGCTCAATAGTCCCCGCTGAACGTGAATCACCACGCTACAGCTCTCCCGCAGGACTATCATTCTCATCGGGACGTGATGCCGTACGAGCCTGGAGTTGCGCTCGTACAAGGCGATGTTGTCAAACACCAAATGTTATCATTGAAACAACCAAGTTGCAGCGGAAGTCAAGTATTGTGTACCAAGCACACAATCAGAGTATACGCAGCGAAGCTCACGATAGGGTCCAAATGAGATGCCCCGAGTCAACGCCACAAAGGCGATGGCACAGAGACGATGAAATAACTCTTGCTCTTTCTCTAGCCCACAAAGGTACTTACAGTTCATACATCTTGTCCCGTATATCCAAGCAGCGCCACTACGTCTGTGTACCTGAAATATTGCCCACAAACGTGGGTCAGTACACAACCGTACTGGTGAGCGGGGTAACCCACTCGCCTAAGCCGACACTAAGTAAAATAGTGAATGCAAACAGTTAAATGGTGATCTTTCTAGTTGAATCCTAGATTCATTTCATGGCATATGAATGACATGTTAAGGAAAGCTGTAAAGCAGTTTAAGCATGCAAGCATTCAATCTCAAACCAAACGACAAGCAGTTTATATAAAGCCGACCCTTCTAACTCAATGTCATCGCTTGTACGATAACATATCGAACCATCAGTCTCGCCTCAATATCCATCCTCAACCAAAGTTTATATATCCCACTCTCGAGTGCACACTCTTGCCGAGGCAAGGTGGCCGCGCCTACACGATGCACAAACCAACCAAAGTAAAGCAAGTCAACATCTATTCTTATATGAAGTCACTGGCCAAAGGCCATAAAGGACATTGATCGGACAGATCAAATACGGTTCTATTCGAAACAGCGCTAAGTAGCTAACCCACCTGAATCGCATCCAACCGCTGGCACCGCGCCCAAGACGCGTTACCCAATTGTCTCCTCCATGGCCGAACGGTCCTGGTGCCCCGGAGCACCCGTTCGAGGAAACCAAACCCTGTGCCACTCAGGTTGTCCGTGACTATGCAGACACGTAGGTATGACGAGAGGATCGAACATTCTCGCCCCACCAAGCGATCCTAGACTCGTTCCACCAATAATCCAACCAACATTCCACCAATAATCCAACCAATACATCCATAACCATTCTTCCAACATGTCCTCCAAGGAACCCAAATCTCGACCTCAAAACATAGCCCGAGGCATCAAAATATCAAGTGTTTCATAGGCACGAAGCCTCTTCTCAACACAATCCAAATTGGTGCAACACCTGTGCTCGAAGCCAAACCCATGGCGCAATGCCGTTTCAGTGGCACAATGTCACATTCGTGGCACGATGCCCCATCAAACGACACAACGCCCTCGCCGATACAGTTGTTCGGTTTTGAACCACAACTGCCTGCTTTGCAAGACAAAGCATCCTTGTGATACACGCGCACGGATGCACGTTCGCTCGCTCGAATTCCCGATATTCTCGATATTCCCATTGCCTCAATTGTATCATTCCAACTTGTATATTTCAACCGACCAAGCATAATCCCAAGTATCCAACCGATCGCCTCAAATGAATAATCCAGCTATCGTATCCAACTATCCAACGCGCAAACTTAATCAAGCCACAATCCTACCAAGCCAACGACGCACACTCTATGCACGCCTCAGTGTAGTGCTTCCCGATGTTTCATCCCAAGTGTTCAAGCCTTTACGTGTTTTCCATATTATTAGGCATGAAGGAGTAGAGGAGAAGGGAAAGAGCCCACTCACCTATGTTCGAATCCGTTAGGCATCCTGTCCTGCCGATACGGCCAATCCCTTGAACCCGTGGTCCGATGCAAGCGCGATCTACTCAACTGGTATGACCGTGCGAGCAGGCCGTGCTCTCCAAATCATCCGACCGATCGGACTAAGGAAGACGGCATTATCGTTTCCATTCAGCTATTCAGTCCTGTTCGGAACGAACACCTGATTTCCATCGAACCCGCTAGCCATCTGCACATTGAAACCAACTCGATTAATCCTTCTTCCCGAAATCCGACATTTCAAATGTAACCAGCATTTGATTCATTCAGTCCGACTCAGCGTAACGCTCCGAGCGGTTGCGGGGCGTTACATAATATACCACTTAGAATCAGGTTCGTCCACGAACCGTGCTGGTACTCATTCCTTACTAGCATGCCACAATCCAATTCCATAGATCTGCTCTATGCACCTTATCATATTCACTATTTCTGACACATCTCGTTCTGCTGAACGCTCGAATAAATTTTCTCGAATTCCCACATCCTCCTTGCAGCTCAACCCGAATTTCTCGTATCGCTTAGTTTTGGATCGTACATATATTTAAGGCGTCCCTAAAATACATGCATTTCAGCCGAGCTTTGCGATAGCAAATTTGAACAAGTTACAAGGGTATCTTTATGTTCGAGGCGTCCATATTGCTTTGCTCCCAATTGAATCAAATCACGATTTTCATTCCAACATATTCGCTCGAGAACTATTCTCAATTATGCAGATATTCCACCGACTCAATCAGTTCGCGTTCCAGCTCAATCCATCCCACTATTTCTGAAATCAGTACTAGCAACATCTCCAAATATTATCTCGTGCACCGAACGATTCTCACAACTGATCTACCCCAGCTATGCGACTTACCCAAATATCAACTTGCTTAGATCAGCTCAGTCCAACACATTCCTGCCATCTCAAAATCTTACAGGGTGAACATCTATATTGAGGTTCGTGTGATCCACGAAGATCTCGCCGCCACGCCAAAGGAATTTGTGTCGCCACGATTTCGACGTGGACACACTCGCCACAATTCTTAGGTTGCGCATGAAATAGTTCTTCGCGCTGCTTCCACTGCCTCGAAGTATAGAATATCACCTTCGCCTTCCGAATGAGCACGCTTCCCAGACTAAGTTCCGAGACATCTTGTAAATCTGAAGCAAATCTGTCCCTTCCAGTATTCGCAAGGATTTGATCTGAACGAGCCGCTGCTTTAACTTCACGAGCTAGTTTCACAGTCGTCAATTCATATGAATGCTATTCCCTTCCAGGGCACGATGAGTCAGAGGCGATGCCATCGATAAAAATTTGCGACTCTGAATCTCATTAGTTGACTAGGCTACTTCCACCATTGCTTCGATCTTCTGGCTGTATCTTCAGCTGAAGGCTATCCCAAGGATCTCTCAAATCCAACACTCAGTCAATAAGCCAATTCACATTGCTCACATCTGCCCTCGACGCATTCCCAAATACGCCGCCTCAAAGGTCGTTCTATGGGTCTACCATATTCATATCTGATTCTGTGGGCAAGGTCGCTTAGGGTCAGCTGTCCCGAAGCTACGCTTGATAATTGTAATCATCACGATGGACAGTTACTATAAACCATGCTATATCTCATCTGAAAATCTGACTCAAAATCCAACCATTCATCCGAGCGAAGTTTCCGAATCCGAGAACCGCGCTCGTTGAAACCTTATTCCATCAATCCGTCGTTCTGTCCTGAATCCATAAAATTTCCGAATTGCATATTCGATTCTCGTACTACAAATTGCAATAATTCTCAAAACCCAAGACTTGCTCCAATTCTTATCCATTTGCTGCGTCCCACAATGCACTTCTAACTTACTCGAGCAACATAGTGATTTGTTCCGATGTTGCTATCACATTTAGCTATCTTCAAAAGTCTGTCCGCCAATATCTTTGCCTTACGTTGTGGCCAAAATCCGTCCACGTCTTCCGGAGAATATGTTTACTATCGTTGCACCATCTTGCCCAAAATCATAGTCCGTGCTCGCTATCATTCCGATAATCCCATCGCTTTGCTCAAGCGTAACCCAAATGTTCGCTCCGATTCGATCCATCTCTAAAGCCCAACGATGCTTTCCATTTGCACCAGTCCGTTCTCGATATACTCAACTCAATATTTACTTGGTCCATTTTCATTCTTCCCAACTCAACCGACGTGCACCAACCAACTTGTATTCTCGTTTCACGAGTCCATTCAGGAAATTTCTATTGAATGTCCAACCAAAATGTTTCCAATGCCCTGCTCAAAATGTGGTATCCCATATACCACTCCGAATCAAGTCGCTACTCGTATTATAATTTCCTTCACAGATCCAAGATCCGTTCGAACCATCCCTTATGCATAATCATGCCTTTTCCAATCCGAGTCTGACACAAAACTCAGGCAACGCTTGAATTATCTAACTGTTTCTCAACCCGTCTGATATCTTCTCAACACGAGCAATCGTGCAATGATTGTCTTCCAAATAGTCCAACCCAATACCCAACGGTTTTACACTTTTGTTGTACGAGCAACTCGTACCAACTTATCCGTATATTCTCGAGCCAAACTCAAATCTGCTCGACCGATGCGCCACAGCCAAAATTCCAACTTTTATCCAACACAGTCGCTAGACGAGCAACTCGTGCAATAATCTATTCTCTTCGAATGTTTCTACTCAAACATGCTGCATAACCAAATCTCGTTAGCCAACCAACTGATCCACTGAGGCAAATCAGAACTCCCAGATGATAAGCCATGCCAACCCAACGAAAGCCCAAACTTGTTGCACAAATGCAACAACGCCACCCAACTTGCTGCACGAATGCAACAACGCCTAACGAGGCTAAGCGATCCTACGAAAACCAACCAAGGCAACCCAACCAAGAAATAAAATGCAGCCAAAACCAGCAATAAATAGACTTATTGCATGAAACATCCGATGCGGCACTGAGTAGAGTCAAGAGCTAGACGACACACGGAAGCTATTTAGAGTTTGTGATGAAGCGAAGGACCAAGTCCGAAGAAATGAACCGGGCGCTCTGATACCAATTTGTCACGCCCCAATCTCCCGCAAGCTCAATAGTCCCCGCTGAACGTGAATCACCACGCTACAGCTCTCCCGCAGGACTATCGTTCTCATCGGGACGTGATGTCGTACGAGCCTGGAGTTGCGCTCGTACAAGGCGATGTTGTCAAACACCAAATGTTATCATTGAAACAACTAAGTTGCAGCGGAAGTCAAGTATTGTGTACCAAGCACACAATCAGAGTATACGCAGCGAAGCTCACGATAGGGTCCAAATGAGATGCCCCGAGTCAACGCCACAAAGGCGATGGCACAGAGACGATGAAATAACTCTTGCTCTTTCTCTAGCCCACAAAGGTACTTACAGTTCATACATCTTGTCCCGTATATCCAAGCAGCGCCACTACGTCTGTGTACCTGAAATATTGCCCACAAACGTGGGTCAGTACACAACCGTACTGGTGAGCGGGGTAACCCACTCGCCTAAGCCGACACTAAGTAAAATAGTGAATGCAAACAGTTAAATGGTGATCTTTCTAGTTGAATCCTAGATTCATTTCATGGCATATGAATGACATGTTAAGGAAAGCTGTAAAGCAGTTTAAGCATGCAAGCATTCAATCTCAAACCAAACGACAAGCAGTTTATATAAAGCCGACCCTTCTAACTCAATGTCATCGCTTGCACGATAACATATCGAACCATCAGTCTCGCCTCAATATCCATCCTCAACCAAAGTTTATATATCTCACTCTCGAGTGCACACTCTTGCCGAGGCAAGGTGGCCGCGCCTACACGATGCACAAACCAACCAAAGTAAAGCAAGCCAACATCTATTCTTATATGAAGTCACTGGCCAAAGGCCATAAAGGACATTGATCGGACAGATCAAATGCGGTTCTATTCAAAACAGTGCTAAGTAGCTAACCCACCTGAATCGCATCCAACCGCTGGCACCGCGCCCAAGACGCGTTACCCAATTGTCTCCTCCATGGCCGAACGGTCCCGGTGCCCCGGAGCACCCGTTCGAGGAAACCAAACCCTGTGCCACTCAGGTTGTCCGTGACTATGCAGACACGTAGGTATGACGAGAGGATCGAACATTCTCGCCCCACCAAGCGATCCTAGACTCGTTCCACCAATAATCCAACCAACATTCCACCAATAATCCAACCAATACATCCATAACCATTCTTCCAACATGTCCTCCAAGGAACCCAAATCTCGACCTCAAAACATAGCCCGAGGCATCAAAATATCAAGTGTTTCATAGGCACGAAGCCTCTTCTCAACACAATCCAAATTGGTGCAACACCTGTGCTCGAAGCCAAACCCATGGCGCAATGCCGTTTCAGTGGCACAATGTCACATTCGTGGCACGATGCCCCATCAAACGACACAACGCCCTCACCGATACAGTTGTTCGGTTTCGAACCACAACTGCCTGCTTTGCAAGACAAAGCATCCTTGTGATACACGCGCACGGATGCACGTTCGCTCGCTCGAATTCCCGATATTCTCGATATTCCCATTGTCTCAATTGTATCATTCCAACTTGTATATTTCAACCGACCAAGCATAATCCCAAGTATCCAACCGATCGCCTCAAATGAATAATCCAGCTATCGTATCCAACTATCCAACGCGCAAACTTAATCAAGCCACAATCCTACCAAGCCAACGACGCACACTCTATGCACGCCTCAGTGTAGTGCTTCCCGATGTTTCAGCCCAAGTGTTCAAGCCTTTACGTGTTTTCCATATTATTAGGCATGAAGGAGTAGAGGAGAAGGGAAAGAGCCCACTCACCTATGTTCGAATCCGTTAGGCATCCTGTCCTGCCGATACGGCCAATCCCTTGAACCCGTGGTCCGATGCAAGCGCGATCTACTCAACTGGTATGACCGTGCGAGCAGGCCGTGCTCTCCAAATCATCCGACCGATCGGACTAAGGAAGACGGCATTATCGTTTCCATTCAGCTATTCAGTCCTGTTCGGAACGAACACCTGATTTTCATCGAACTCGCTAGCCATCTGCACATTGAAACCAACTCGATTAATCCTTCTTCCCAAAATCCGATATTTCAAATGTAACCAGCATTTGATTCATTCAGTCCGACTCAGCGTAACGCTCCGAGCGGTTGCGGGGCGTTACATGAGGTACCTCGACAGGATAAAGCCTCAACTTTGAGCCATGTCACAGTGGCAGTAGCACAGCATATAGTCAAAGTTAACCACTATAAAGGAGCATAGTACTCCATGTTACTGCGGGATGACACCACTATGAGGTACCTCGATAGGGTAAAGCCTCGGCTGCAGGCCATGTCACAGCGGCAGTAACACCGCACATAGTCAAGGACACAGTAGATATGGGCTTGGAGGACCTTTGGTATTGCGTCTCTACAATCCTACCATTTAGTTTTATGTTATTGGTTCAAAGAAAAATCTACCAGGCATCTAGCTATTTGTTCAAAGGAGGACCATTGACCAGGAGAATATCAGGTACAGTGGGTAGTCCTCACGGACATTGTGGGATACGTACCTGGAACCACTGTGGTCTACTATTTGTTCTTGATCAGAACATTTCCTATGGAAGGATGGCTTTGACGCCTTAATAAGTTCTCGGGCAGAGTGAATGTACGGTGTGATTTACAGGAAGCACAAGTAGTTTCGGCACTACAAGAGACTTGTATCCCATGCTACAGTGGCATGACACCACACGAGGGAGTGAACCTCAGCTTCGGGCCATGTCACAGCGACAGTAGCACCGCACATAGGCAGGTAGCCTAATGTTAAAAAAATAGAGAGTGGTAGTACAGCACTACAAAGAGGCATGTGATCTCATGCTACAGTGGGTAACACAACATGAGCGAGTGAACCTCGACTTCGAGCCATGTCACAGTAGCGTAGCACCGCACGGAAGCGCAAGGCTTCATCCTGGGAGGTAGTACAACACTAGTAAGAGGCATGTGACCTCATGCTACAGTGGGTGACACCACATGAGGGAGTGAACCTCGGCTTTAAGCCATGTCACAGCGGCGTAGCACCGCACAGGAGCGCAAGGCTCCATGTTGTGTGTAGTAATGGCACTACTAAGAGGCATGTGTCCTCATGCTACAGTGGTATGACACTGTAAACCTTCTCACCCAAAATAGATATTTTTTGTATTTATTATATTTATTTTAGATTATTTTTAAATTAATTAAAGTTTAATTATTGTATTATGATACTTCACCGTAGTTTGGACATTAATGATATAGAACGACCCCAAAATCGATATCGTCCTTCGTAAGAAGTAGCCTACACGAGAGACACTACTTGTAGGATCGTCGTGTGACACAAAATTCGACCATTCAACATTAATATGACACTAATGTAACAAGCATAGTTTCTTGTATTTAATATTTAGAGATTTTTATATATATAATTTATTTATGGTTATTTTTTAATCCAAATACCCAACCCAAAGTCCTGAATTAATTTATTGGACACTAGTGGCTTAAAATAGGATAATTAATTATATATATATTGTGTAGAATTTAATTTATTTTAGGAAGATAGAATTTGAAACCTTCTTGAGATAGGGTCCACATTTGCACCTTATCCACTTTTAGAGCCAATCAAATTCTAATATTTTCATATTTGGAAACCCTCTACTTTAAATATTACATCTATTCATTTTTTGTAGCATCCACCTATTTAAATTCATGAATCAAATCTTTGATTTATTCTCCTACAAATTAGGGTATTAATTAAATATATAGTTTCCAAATTAGGAAAGACCCCTATGTAATCTTGTTGCATATCAATTTAAATCTGAAAATAAATATTTTAAATATAATTTAAAGATTTTAGAGCATCCTCTCACCCTATTTTAGCCTCTTTAAATCATATCCATTGTCACGCCCCAATCTTCCGCAAGCTCGATAGTCCCCGCTGAACGTGAATCACCACGTTTACAGCTCTCCCGCAGGACAATCGTTCTCATCGGGACGTGATGCCGTACGAGCCTGGAGTTGCGCTCGTACAAGGCGATGTTGTCAAACACCAAATGTTATCATTGAAACAACCAAGTTGCAGCGGAAGTCAAGTATTGTGTACCAAGCACACAATCAGAGTATACGCAGCGAAGCTCACGATAGGGTCCAAATGAGATGCCCCGAGTCAATGCCACAAAGGCGATGCCACGGAGACGATGAAATAACTCTTGCTCTTTCTCTAGCCCACAAAGGTACTTATAGTTCATACATCTTGTCCCGAATATCCAAGCAGCGCCACTACGTCTGTGTACCTGAAATAATGCCCACAAACGTGGGTCAGTACACAACCGTACTGGTGAGCGGGGTAACCCACTCGCCTAAGCCAACACTAAGTAAAATAGTGAATGCAAACAGTTATATGGTGATCTTTCTAGTTGAATCCTAGATTCATTTCATGGCATATGGATGACATGTTAAGGAAAGCAGTAAAGCAGTTTAAGCATGCTAGCATTCAATCTTAAACCAAACGACAAGCATTTTACATAAAGCCGACCCGTCTAACTCAATGTCATCGCTTGCACGATAACATATCGAACCATCAGTCTCGCCTCAAAATCCATTCTCAACCAAAGTTTATATATATCCCACTTTCGAGTGCACACTCTTGCCGAGGCAAGGTGGCCGCGCCTACACGATGCACAAACCAACCAAAGTAAAACAAGCCAACATCTATTCTTATATGAAGTCACTGGCCAAAGGCCATAAAGGACGTTGATCGGACAGATCAAATGCGGTTCTATTCGAAACAGCGCTAAGTAGCTAACCCACCTGAATCGCATCCAACCGCTGGCACCGCGCCCAAGACGCGTTACCCAAATTGTCTCCTCCATGGCCGAACGGTCCCGGTGCCCCGGAGCACCCGTTCGAGGAAACCAAACCCTGTGCCACCCAGGTTGTCCGTGACTATGCAGACACGTAGGTATGACGAGAGGATCGAACATTCTCGCCCCACCAAGCGATCCTAGACTCGTTCCACCAATAATCCAACCAACACATCAATAACCATTCTTCCAACATATAGCCCAAGGCACCATTCACAAGTTATCCCCATAGGCACAATGCCTCTTCTCAACACAGTATTTCCAATGGTGCAACACCTATGCTCAAAGCTAACCCATGGCACAATGCCGTTTCAGTGGCACAATGCCCCATTCGTGGCACGATGCCCCATCAAGCGGCACAACACCCTCGCCGATGCAGTTGTTCGGTTTTGAACCATAACTGCTCGCTTTGCAAGACAAAGCGACCAAGTGATACCCGTACACGGATGCACGCTCGCTCGCCCAAATCTCAATGTTCCCAATCTCTCAATGCATCATTCCAACTGTCCAAGCATAATCCCAATTATCCAACCAACTGCCTCAAATATAATATTCCAACTCTAGCTCCAACTATCCAATGCGCAAACCAAATCAAGCCACAATCCTACCAAGCCAATGGCGTAAACTCTATGCACGCCTCAGTGTAGTGATTCCCAATGTTTCAGCCCAAGTGTTTCAAGCCTTTTACGTGTTTTCCATATTATTAGGCATGAAGGAGTAGAGGAGAAGGGAAAGAGCCCACTCACAATGATTGATCCCGTTAGGCATCATGTCCTGTCGATACGGCCAATCCCTTGAACCCGTGGTCCGATGCAAGCGCGATCTACTCAACTGGTATGACCGTGCGAGCAGGCCGTGCTCTACAAATCATCCGACCGATCGGACTAAGGAAGATGGCATTATCATTCCAACTCAGCTATCTCAGTACTGTTCGGAACGAACACCTGATTTCCATCGAACCCGCTAGCCATCTGCACATTGAAACCAACTCGATTAATCCTTCTTCCCGAAATCCGACATTTCAAATGTAACCAGCATTTGATTTATTCAGTCCGACTCAGCGTAACGCTCCGAGCGGTTGCGGGGCGTTACATAATATACTACTTAGAATCAGGTTCGTCCACGAACCGTGCTGGTACTCATTTCATACTAGCATGCCCCAATCCAATTCCATAGATCTGCTCTATGCAACTTATCATATTCACTATTTCTGACACAACATCTCGTTCTGCTGAACGCTCGAATAAATTTTCACGAATTCCCACATCCTCCTTGCAGCTCAACCCGAATTTCTCGTATCGCTTAGTTTTGGATCGTACATATATTTAAGGCGTCCCTAAAATATATGCATTTCAGCCGAGCTTTGCGATAGAAAATTTGAACAAGTTACAAGGGATCTTTATGTTCGAGGCGTCCATATTGCTTTGCTCCCAATTGGACCAAATCACGATTTCCATTCCAACATATTCGCTTGAGCACTATTCTCAAATATGATGATTTTCCATGACTCAATCAGTCCAAGTTCCAACTCAATCCATCCAACTATTTCTGAATCCGCACTAGCAACATCTCCAAATATATATCACTTGTACCGAACGATCATCACAACTGATACTACCCCAGCTAGGCGACTTACCCAAATATCAACTTTGCTCTCATCAGCTCAACCAAACACCTCTTCCTCAATCTCAATACTTCACAGGAAGAACATCTATATTGAGGTTTGTGTGATCCACGAAGATCTCGCCGCTACGCCAAAGGGATTTGTGTCGCCACGATTTCAACGTGGACACACTCGCCACAATTCTTAGGTTGCGCATGAAATAGTTCTTCGCGCTGCTTCCACTGCCTCGAAGCATAGAATATCACCTTCGCCTTCTGAATGAGCACGCTTCCCAGACTAAGTTTTGAGACATCTTGTAAATCTGAAGCAAATCTGTCCCTTCCAGTATTCGCAAGGATTTGATCTGAACGAGCCGCTGCTTTAACTTCACGAGCTAGTTTCACAGTCGTCAATTCATATGAATGCTATTCCCTTCCAGGGCACGATGAGTCAGAGGCGATGCCATCGATAAAAATCTGCGACTCTGAATCTCATCAGTTGACTTAGGCCAATCCCACAATCGCTTCGATCTTCTGGCTGCTTCTTCAGCTGAAGGCTATCCCAAGGATCTCTCAAATCCAACTCTCAGTCAATAAGCCAAAACACATTGCTCACATATGCCCTCGACGTATTCCCAAATACGCTGCCTCAAGGGTCGTTCTATGGGTCTACCATATTCATATCCGATTAGCGGGTCAAGGTCGCTAGGGTCAGCTGTCCCGAAGCTACGCTCGATAATTGTAATCATCACGATGGACAGTTACTAAGAACCATGCTCTATCTCATCTGCAAATCTGAATCAAAATCCAACCATTCCATCCGAGCGAACTTCCAAATCCGAGAATCGCGCTCGTTGAAACCGTCTTCCATCAATCCGCCGTTCTGCCCTGAATCTATCAAATTTTTTGAACTGTCATGTTCGTCTTCTCGCACTACCACTGCAATGATTCTCAAAACCCAAGACTTGCTCCAATTCTTATCCATTTGCTGCATCCCACAATGCACGTCCAACTTACTCGAGCAATGCAGTGATTTATTTCGACGTTGCTATCACATTTAGCTATCTTCAAACGTCCGTCCACGTCTTCCGGAGAATCCGTTTACTATCGTTGCACCATCCTGCCCAAAATTCCATTTCCGCTAAACCTGAGTCAACTTCTCGAGCAACAATATCCAAAATCTTTCAAGTTTGTGTGAATCAATCGCATTGTCCCTCCAAACCAAGTTCGTGTTTCGTTGCTCAACCAACAGCTCAAATGCGTTGCCCAAAATCTAGTCCGTGCTCGCTATCATTCCGATAATCCCATCGCTTTGCTCAAGCGTAACCCAAATGTTCGTTCCGATTCGATCCATCTCTTAAGCCCAACGATGCTTTCCATTTGCACCAGTCCATTCACGATATGCTCAACTCAATATTCGCTTGCTCCATTTTTATTCTTCCCAACTCAACCGACTTTCACTCACCAGCTTGTATTCTCGTTTCACGAGTCCGTTCAGGAAATTCCCATAGATGTCCAACCAAAATGTTTCCAATGCCTTGCTCAAAATATGGTATCCCATATACCACTCCGAATCGAGTCGCTACTCACATTACGATTTCCTGCACGAATCCAAGATTCGTTCGAACCATTCTCCATGCATGATCATGCCTTTCTCAACTCAAGTCTGACACAAAAACTCAGGCAATGCTTGAATTATCCAACTGTTTCCATAAATCTCACTATACAACTCGTGCCATATCCCATTCATAATACTTCCAGCTATTCTCAAAGCCGTCTGATACCTTCTCAACACGAACAATCGTTCAATGATTGTCTTCCAAATAGTCCAACCCAATACCCAACGGTTTCACACTTTTGTTGTACGAGCAACTCGTACCAACTTATCCATATATTCCCGAGCCAAACTCAAACCTGCTCAACCGATGCGCCACAGCCAAAATTCCAACTTTTATCCAACACAATCGCTAGACGAGCAACTCGTGTAAGGATTCATTCTCATCGAATGTTCCTACTCAAAACATGCCGCATAACCAAATCTCGTTAGCCAACCAACTGATCCATTGAGGCAATCAGAAACTCCCAGATGATAAGCCAAGCCAACCCAACGAAAGCCCACACTTGTTGCACAAATGCAACAACGCCAACTAACTTGCTGCACGAATGCAACAACGCCTAACGAGACTAAACGATCCTACGAAAACCAACCAAGGCAACCCAACCAAGAAATAAAATGCAGCCAAAACCAGCAATAAATAGACTTATTGCATGAAACATCCGATGCGGCACCGAGTAGAGTCAAGAGCTAGACGACACGCGGAAGCTATTTAGAGTTTGTGATGAAGCGAAGGACCAAGTCCGAAGAAATGAACCGGGCGCTCTGATACCAATTTGTCACGCCCCAATCTCCCGCAAGTTCGATAGTCCCCGCTGAACGTGAATCACCACGTTTACAGATCTCCCGCAGGACAATCGTTCTCATCGGGACGTGATGCCGTACGAGCCTGGAGTTGCGCTCGTACAAGGCGATGTTGTCAAACACCAAATGTTATCATTGAAACAACCAAGTTGCAGCGGAAGTCAAGTATTGTGTACCAAGCACACAATCAGAGTATACGCAGCGAAGCTCACGATAGGGTCCAAATGAGATGCCCCGAGTCAATGCCACAAAGGCGATGCCACGGAGACGATGAAATAACTCTTGCTCTTTCTCTAGCCCACAAAGGTACTTACAGTTCATACATCTTGCCTCGTATATCCAAGCAGCGCCACTACGTCTGTGTACCTGAAATAATGCCCACAAACGTGGGTCAGTACACAACCGTACTGGTGAGCGGGGTAACCCACTCGCCTAAGCCGACACTAAGTAAAATAGTGAATGCAAACAGTTATATGGTGATCTTTCTAGTTGAATCCTAGATTCATTTCATGGCATATGGATGACATGTTAAGGAAAGCAGTAAAGCAGTTTAAGCATGCTAGCATTCAATCTCAAACCAAACGACAAGCATTTTATATAAAGCCGACCCGTCTAACTCAATGTCATCGCTTGCACGATAACATATCGAACCATCAGTCTCGCCTCAATATCCATTCTCAACCAAAGTTTATATATATCCCACTCTCGAGTGCACACTCTTGCCGAGGCAAGGTGGCCGCGCCTACACGATGCACAAACCAACCAAAGTAAAACAAGCCAACATCTATTCTTATATGAAGTCACTGGCCAAAGGCCATAAAGGACGTTGATCGGACAGATCAAATGCGGTTCTATTCGAAACAGCGCTAAGTAGCTAACCCACCTGAATCGCATCCAACCGCTGGCACCGCGCCCAAGACGCGTTACCCAAATTGTCTCCTCCATGGCCGAACGGTCCCGGTGCCCCGGAGCACCCGTTCGAGGAAACCAAACCTTGTGCCACCCAGGTTGTCCGTGACTATGCAGACACGTAGGTATGACGAGAGGATCGAACATTCTCGCCCCCACCAAGCGATCCTAGACTCGTTCCACCAATAATCCAACCAACACATCAATAACCATTCTTCCAACATATAGCCCAAGGCACCATTCACAAGTTATCCCCATAGGCACAATGCCTCTTCTCAACACAGTATTTCCAATGGTGCAACACCCATGCTCAAAGCTAACCCATGGCACAATGCCGTTTCAGTGGCACAATGCCCCATTCATGGCACAATGCCCCATCAAGCGGCACAACACCCTCGCCGATGCAGTTGTTCGGTTTTGAACCATAACTGCTCGCTTTGCAAGACAAAGCGACCAAGTGATACCCGTGCACGGATGCACGCTCGCTCGCCCAAATCTCAATGTTCCCAATCTCTCAATGCATCATTCCAACTGTCCAAGCATAATCCCAATTATCCAACCAACTGCCTCAAATGTAATATTCCAACTCTAGCTCCAACTATCCAACGCGCAAACCAAATTAAGCCACAATCCTACCAAGCCAATGGCGTACACTCTATGCACGCCTCAGTGTAGTGATTCCCAATGTTTCAGCCCAAGTGTTTCAAGCCTTTTACGTGTTTTCCATATTATTAGGCATGAAGGAGTAGAGGAGAAGGGAAAGAGCCCACTCACAATGATTGATCCCGTTAGGCATCATGTCCTGCCGATATGGCCAATCCCTTGAACCCGTGGTCCGATGCAAGCGCGATCTACTCAACTGGTATGACCGTGCGAGCAGGCCGTGCTCTATAAATCATTCGACCGATCGGACTAAGGAAGATGGCATTATCATTCCAACTCAGCTATCTCAGTACTGTTCGGAACGAACACCTGATTTCCATCGAACCCGCTAGCCATCTGCACATTGAAACCAACTCGATTAATCCTTCTTCCCAAAATCCGACATTTCAAATGTAACCAGCATTTGATTCATTCAGTCCGACTCAGCGTAACGCTCCGAGCAGTTGCGGGGCGTTACATCCATAGATGGAAACATTAAATCAAATCCTAACCACCCACCTATTTAAACTACTTATATTTATCAACCCCCAACACCTAAACCTAATAGCCGACCTCCCCCTCTCTCAAACTCATGACCAAGAATCTCCTCCCTCTCACTCTCTTCTCTCTTTTTTATCTCCTTCCTTCCCTCCATATTTTCCCTTAGGCCGACCAAAAATACCCCTTGAGGCCGGCTGCTACTACAGCAGATCTGGACTATTTAATGTAGTAAAATCACCCCCCAAAACTTTATATTCTTCATCTATTAGAATTCATATAAAGTCCCCTCATGTTTCGTGGAGTTTCGAATCCGTTTGGCGCTCCAAAAGGTCCGTGTCGCAAGAAGAAGCTTCGCCGTAATCACGATCTAGTAAGTTTTGGAATTTCTTTTAAATAATTATTTTTCATGCATAAACTCTTGTGAGAACTCATAAATATGTTAGATGACAAATAAGGAAACCCCTATGCATGTGAAACCCTAGTTTTTACATAAAAACTGCTCTTAGATGACACAAAACCAATTATTGGCAATGTTGTGATCATATTAAATTAGTATTGTTGCATGTTGATATTTTACTATTAAAATATAATTTTTCAGAAATTAAATATTTAATTTCAGAATATCAAATATTTTATTATTATTAAATACATATAATTTTGTTACTAATTAAACTCCATCATTGATGTACCATCATTTGACATGTATACTAGCAAAGTTTGGTTGCCAACTAATAGGATCAACTTGTAGATGGTGAAACCCTAATTATTTATGTATAGATAAAAGAAATATTATTTATTTTATTTATTACTGATTTTACCATATTTATTCAGATTTTATTTCTATTTATAAAAATTAGAATTCTAGGTGTTTTATGTAGCAAGTTGACATAGTTTTGACAAAACTTGACCCCGACCGTTTTAGACTTAAACCCCGACCAAAAATCCATATTTTTAGAATTTAAAATTACATTATTATATTTTTATTCTAAATTTTTAAGTATTATTCCAGGTTTACTTATTTGTCAAAATTTAATTTTTGGTGACTAGTAGATAACCCGTTATAACCTAGTTTTGGTTTCTACTTGGTTTTGGACTCAATAGAATTTATAGGAGATTGCCCTATTACTAAAAACCCTATTTTTAAAATAAATTTTAGGATTAATATTTTTTATTAAATAATATTTTTAAAATGGTTTTTGATAATGTTTGATGGTTAGTAATGTTTTGGTGTGGAGTTACTTGCATGTGCAACCAACGTAGGAGTATTAACTAGATAATAACTTAATTTGACTAAAAGAATAAGAGTCTAATTAGTGTAATAATTAATTGGTAGGTGTTCGAGACGTTTCTGTGGATAACTCCGGAGCATATTTGTTTTGCTTGCAACTTGGCTTGGAAGGCAAGTACATCTTACTTGATTGTATTATTCAGTTTACATTATGCCTAGTTTTTATTTGTTTAGTTGTGTGCACGCATCTTAGAGTAGTAGACTTACCCAGTATCTTGTAAAGATATGTGGTATCTTCTGACCTGACAATGTTTCAAACACGTTTACTGTCTGAGTGAGAGAGTGCATGGACTAGCGTGTCGATTGATCATCGGTACGAGAGTTCGAGCCTTGTGTTAGTAGTTGGTATTGGTTTAGTTTTCTAAATATTATTTGACGTTATTGCATTATGTCTGCACCGCGTATACGGTTCGAATAGTTCATTGGGAGAAAAGAATCTGCTAGTGAGCATATGAGATTTCTGTTTCTTACTGTACTGTGAAAATGGTGCAACTGTGTAACCCCCGAGTTCTAAGGAACGCCTGGTGGGACGATTGTTCTTCTATTTCTCCCCTCCCCCCATGCGTCATTAGAGATGTCTCGAGTGCTATCACATAGGTAGTTTAGTTACCCTATTTATTGTTTACTGCTTTACTTTCACGCATGTCGATTTCTTGTGTACTTGTTATGTCCCTCTGAGAACCTGGCACCATTTTCAAGTATAGAAGATCATGATTATTTGCAGGAGCACCAATCAGAACTGGCTACTTTTTTCTCTTTCAATGAGGTCTTCCCTTAAAGCTTCTTGATCACTAGATGATGTACTTATTTTGTTGTCTTTCATATCCTATATGGTAGTGGATTTGTCTCCACCCGACTACTAGTTCTTCTCGACTATTTCCTACTTGGTACACTGTCATATTTGGTTATATATTTCTATTTGGTTTTATGGATGGGATTAGTATTGCCTGTGACTTGTGAAGTTATATACCACTTGTGAATTATTATTCATAAAACAGCGTACGTATGTATATGGTTTCCATATATTGGAGTTGACATGTACATACGACTGGCATGCTTACGTATTCATAGTCCTACGTATTTTGGGACTGGGACGTGACAAACACCACAAGAGGGAGATCCTCGGCCCTGGGCAGTCATGTCATACGGCGTAGCACCGCACAGAAGCGCAATGCTTCATATCGGATAATAAACTCTCTATAGTGAAAGAACTCACCTAAGTGTATGGATAGAGATATAGGCCGTCTCTTGAGGAAAAATGTGTAGACGCCCAAAATACATACACTGAGACCAGGTCAGCACAGGGCCTTTAACGTGCGACCGAATGACACAGTTGAGGTCATTGTGTGAGTGGAAAGAATAGCAGCTTTGGTGCAGAATTCAAGGCATAGACCATTCTTGTATCGTACTGTTGTTTGACCCATGCAGGAAGACTCAAGTCGTCGACGATATATATCCTAATGCATGATGGCAGTCACTTTGAGGAACGCCCAATCATATATTGTGATATATGTGGGGGATTGTTGATATTTTTCACTTGGCTTTGGGAGTTTTAGTCTCACATTGGAAAACCACCAATGTGTATATCTCAATATATAGCTATGCTTAATATTGGTATATGCACATGGGGTGGAGGCCAATGTGGGTTGACTTTTCCTAGAGGGTTTAAGTGTGAACTCCATTATGACCATCTTTGTTGTCACCATCTTTCGAAAGTTTTTCTTATAAGCTAAGCCCCGCAGGGGCTTAGCGACTCAGACTCGAACTCGGACTCGTGCTCAAGGACGCAAATTGGTATTTTGTTGGCGCACTATGCACTTAGCATGTCAGTATCGTCGCATGGCGCTCGTGCTCTCATTTTATGCTCGAGTTACATGTACGGTTGCTTGCTCGAGTGTATGCTTCGTGGAGCAATGCGGTCTGGAGCACATGTGGCCTGGAGCGCATGCGGCCAGGGGGCATATGGTCAGGTGCCCATGCGGCCAGGGGCCATGCAGTCAGATGTCCATGCGGCCAGGGGCTATGAGGTCAGGTGCCCATGCGACCAGGGGCTATGCGGCCAGGTGCGCATGCGGCTCGGTGTGTATGCGGCTTGGTGCCGATGCGACCGGTTGCCATTCGACCAGGTGCGCATACGGCTCGGTGTCCATGCAGCCAGGAGCGCATGCGACTCGGTGCCTATGCGGTCTGTGGAGAGTCTGACGTGGAGGGGACAGTACTGCTTTCGGCGTTTGGCTGCGATGTCTGCCTCGTGCAGTACAGCATGTCAGACGGCGCGAGCAGCTGCTTTCGATATTTGACGGCGATGTCTGTCTCGTGCAGTGCAGCGTGACTTGCGGCACCGACGGCTCCGACACCCGGATTTGGGAGATCTGGTCGGTCAGCACTTATGCGGCCTAGAGTTTCCTCGGGCCGCATAGGTACTATTTTCTTCTATTTATATAGAGGACCTCCTCTTTCATTTGATGAGAGAGAATACAGATGGAAAACCGAGAACACCAGATCATATGCGGTCCAGAGTGTCTCCCTCTCACATGATATTTTTGAGTGTTTTCGGATGTGACTATGAGCGTTCCAGAAGTTCTTTTGTGTATTTGCTGGTTACTGGGGGCAAATCGTCTGTACGGCGAATCTTGCTTTGAGTAACGGTGGTTTTGACCACCCCAGCAAGGAGCATCTCTTCAAATTTGTTTTGCTTCTTTCTTTCTCATTGTAGCGTCTGCAAACGTAAAGATATGAACGTTTTACTTGTTACTTGTTGTAATCTTCATTTTCTTCGGAGCCAGTTTGTAACATGATCTTGGTTCGTGCTTCGTTGGAATCGATAAATATCTGATGAGCAACTCTTGTGTGAATCTCTGATCTCGATGACAACTTGGATTCCAGTAGAGAACGGATATTCGGATCTCGCTAGCAGCTCTGCTATGGTCCGCGTTCTACCATCTTTGATCCGTCTCGGAACCAACACCTTCTACGTGTGTTTGTGTATGTATGAAAGAAAGGAGACAGATAGAACAAGGAGTTTCCATCATTTCAAACGAGAGTAAGTCCGTTGATATAATCTGTAAACCTTTATGGGGATCCTAGTCGTAAGAAATTATCATTAGCTTATAACTTCTCCTCTCTTAACTTGTATTTGTGTAAGCTGTAAAAACAAATAGAACTCCCATACGTTTCGAATGAGAGAAAGTCTGTTGATCTAATCTACAATTCTTTTCGAGAATCCTGATGTTAATAAATTATCATTAGATTATCTTTAATATGAAATATCGATTTATTCCAACTCTCAAAATACGTTACTACAACTACCATATAGTCAAATTTTACAAAAAAATAAACAAGAATAACCTTAGCAGATGATACATCTGGCATGAAATGTTTCTTCAGAATGAACTGTAACAATAGAAACAGAACATTTCTAATTACATAAAATGATTTTACATGTACTGTTCACATGCACTTATTAATATCATTATAAATCGAAAATCTATCCAATAATTATTCTATATTAACGGTTAAATGTTTGGCAAATGAGCTGTGTCATGGTCTGAAGAGTACTAAAAGCACTTAATAGTTGTTGTTCTTATTGACATAGGTTGATAGAAAGGACATCTAATAACAAGGGTTTCAACATTGTGGTAGTATGCAATATATATCTTGCATAACGGATTTTGCACTTACAGACTCTTAAGTCATATTTATAGAACAAGAAAACATGTATTCCAAAAAGCTTTGTGCTGAACTCGAATGAATCTTGTGATTATTGAAGAGAGACATAAGACTAAGGATGGATGGCAGAAGATCAGTGGATCGAAACACGGTCCATATGGTGGATTTTCAAAAAAAAAAAAAAAAAAGTTTTACAATTTCACTAGGATGGGTGTCCACACTAATCTTTTTTACTTTTGTTGGTTTGTTGGTTTTAGGAAGCTCGGTAGAAAAGGCTCTAATAAGCCGTCATAATATTTAGCTAGTCTTTTTAATCCGAAATAAAATGTCTGGAAAAAAGATATTTTTTAGAGTACTCTTTGAATAGATCGAGTAAATACGGGATGGTCTCAAGAAAGTAAATACGAAATTAAGGGCAACGGCTTTCTTTGGCAACGGCTTTCTTTTTTGCACTTGACTGGTCGAACAGTTGACAAGAAGAAGACTTCGATTTGTCCTACGGTTTGCTTAAGAATAAATATTCTTCTTGGAAACTAGACAAGTAAAGACGTTCAAAGAATCTTAAAGATGGTAAAAAAAATCTATCAATCCTACGTCCTAAGAGTACATTAGAATTGGTTTTTGCTCATAATTCTGACTTATGAAACTTCAGTTTTGTGGAGCTCTTCATTTCAATGTGCGCTTGCAATTAATTCAAAATCATTAGGCACAACAAATACCAAATTGTTATAGAAGTAGAAAAGAGGAAAATAATATTTTTATAGCCAAATAGTCTGTTGACTTCTACTATTAACATGTATAAATAGAGAAATAAACAATTGGATTTGTCTGTATTTGAAATTGAGAAATGCTATCACTACAACCAAATGCCTATAATTCTCTTACAACCGCCACGTGACGTTTACGTGGCGACGGTCCATTGAAGGAGGGAGGAGAGGTGGGACCCGATGGCTATCTAGATGATCGTTACGTGGCCGAAACGTCAAATGACGATCGCTCATTGGAGGACAAATGGGGTCGGAGGTGGCCCACATAGCAAGAGGGTGAGAGGGTTGTAAGAAGCTTGTAAGCATTTGGTAGTAAACTTAGCATTATTGATTTGAAATTACAGGGTAGATACAGTTAAATAAAAAAGATTTCCCCAGGCTTTAAGTCAGAACTTGACAATGTATGGAAAAGTCACTGGAATAGAAAGTAGTTGGCAGAACAGGAGAAAGCATGTGATTTCATTTCAATTCAATGTGCTGTCAAACAAACACCAAAAGGAATGGGGTAACTATAAGGCCACTACACATTTTACTCGGGACTAGTCCATTAAAAATTTACAAAAAATTACAAGTTTGTCATCCTAAAAGTTATTTGGGGATAGCCCAAATTGTTATAATCATGACTGTCAAAATTTTCACAGTCCTACCACTTGGAAGGACTATCAAAATTTTGACAGTCCTATAAATTGTTAGGACTGTCATAATTTTGACAGTCCCACAAGCTATGTGGACTGTCAAAATTTTGACAGTCCTAATTTTAACCCACTGAAAATTTTATATAAAACTAGAACTGTCATGATTTTGACAGTCCCACAAACAATGAGGACTGTCAAAATTTTGACAGTCCTCATTTTAATTGTCAGAATTTTTTTTTAGTTTATTTCTATTTAGTTAGTTTTGGATTTTGATTTTTTTTATTTAGTTTAACATCCAAAATAAAATATGTTATCATTGAACCCAAAAAAAAATAAAAAATCTACCGTACGAATATTACGTCTGCCGTCGATCAGACTTCAAACGGCCATAACTATTTGTTTTCAAATCGTTTTTCGTCACACAATAGGTCGATTTGTATGTTTTCGACGAGAGTAACACAATTCGTGTAGAGAGAATTTTCATCCGAAGTAAGACGTACATATTACAGGCAAAAATATAAAATATAAAACTTTAAAGTATCATAACTTTTGACTGGGAGATCGAAACAAGCTCCAGTTTGTGCCAAAATGACCGTATAGAAAACTTCGGGATAGACAGTTTCACCGTTTGACGGACTTTCCAAATTTTTAGAATCGCAAAAAAACGATGTTTCGACCTCCAAATTTTACTTTTGGTAATTTTTTTTTTACAAAATATTTAATGTACCAATAATAAATTTACTATTTTAAATAACAGAATACTTTAACAAATTTTAAGGATAGAAATTTTAAGGATATTTTGAAATTGGCCCCCCCAACAATTAACAAAAATAAATTAACAGAAAAAAAAAATTTATGACTGTCAAAATTTTGACAGTCCTACCAATGGGAAGGATTGTCAAAATTTTGACAATCCTAAAAATTCAACATATATTTTTAGGACCAATTGGAAGGACTGTCAAAAGTTTGACAGTCCTAAAAATATATGTTGAATTTTTAGGACTGTCAAAATTTTGACAGTACTTCCAATTGGTATGACTGTCAAAATTTTGACAGTCCTAAAAATCAACATATATGTCAAATTTTGACAGTCAAAATTTTTAGATCATAATTTTTAGACTGTCGACTGTCAATGTCAAAAAATTTAGGACTGTCAAAATGTTGGTAGGACAGTCCTAAAAATTCAACATACATTTTTAGGACTGTCAAAATTTTGACAGTCCTTCCAATTGGTAGGACTGTCAAAATTTTGACAGTCCTAAAAATATATGTTGAATTTTTATGACTGTCAAAATTTTGACAGTACTTCCAATTGGTAGGACTGTCAAAATTTTGACAGTCCTAAAAATCAACATATATGTCAAATTTTGACAGTTCTTCTATTTTTTCTTTTCTTTTTTTGGTTTTGACGGCGACGACGACGGGAGGCGGTGACGGGAGGCTGCGGTGGAGGACGGGGGAGGAGGCGGAGGAGGACAGCGGGAGGGGGGAGGGCTCCAGTGGGGGTGGGGAGGGCTCCGGTGGAGGTGGGGAGGGTTTGGGAGTGTTTGGGAAGAAGGGTTTCAAAGTGGGCTAGTATGAGTAAACTAATGGGCTAGTGTGAGTAAATTTTGCTCATTAATGGACTACCCCCAATCCTAGACTAGTCCCAAGTAAAAGTAGTAGTGCCCTTATAATTTGCCAAGGAATGCCATCATTATGGGCCTTTGTCCTTAATATGACTTGATGGACAGTTGCTACCATTCCCAACTGTGAACCAACTAAGGTCCACAATTTGTTTGGACCAGTTGTAGTTTATTTTCTTCAGCAAAAAAAGGTTTTCTAATTGGGATTTGCCATTTATTGCTCCTATTTGTCTCATACATGAACGTAATTTTTTTACTAACAAATCGGTATTATGTTATTTTTTTAATTAACTTTTTTATAGTTTAGTAAAACTTAGACGGTGCTTCATTAGTTTAAATTGTATATCTAAAAAAATTGGTTTGACGTTTTTCAAATATTGTAGGAAACTCCTATGCTCCATAATCAATGGTGTTCGAAGTCGGTAGAATAAGTAGTTATTGTGGAGCAAAAATGCACTTTGGCACGTGCTTATGCGCACGTCTGTGCACGTGCACGACGGATCCATCCCTTTCTCGTGCCTAGATTCTTCTTATTGTTAGTGATTAGTATATTAAAAAAAATTAGTTGGAATTATATATGCAACTTATTCAAAGGCATAAAACTATAAATTATATCATAGTGGTTGTTTTATTAAATCTAGTGGTTGTTTTACATAGGCGAAAAACTATAAATTATAAATTGGTCTAAACCTTGTTTGCAGGAAGGACAATTGGTCGTGGATAAGAATCACTCAAAAAGTGATATGGTTATGATTTATGTTATTGTTATGAATTGGTAACAGGCCCTAGGAAAAGTAGGGAGATCATTTAATAATAATCGTCTATTTTTTCATGATTATCGTGTTGATTTTGGTGAGTCGGATTAACACCGCTCATCAGCACATTCCTCAATGTACTGACTCTCAACCTTAGAGGTGCTGAGAATCTTATGGCCATTCAGATGAACTAGGAAGCTCGTCCACCCAATTAAAGTACTCGGGTAGTCTTGAAGCTTTTCAATTCCAGTTGAAATTTTTTGTCATGGATTTTATTTTAGTTATTTTAACAAAATGATATGATGAATGGAACAAAGTATTTAATATCAGTTTAAAAGTTGTAAACTAGTTTGGCATTTTCAGTTGGTTATTAATAGTCCTTTTGTATTTACACTGCAAGTATCAATAAAAGATGTTATTTCATATTATCAATGTTGTCAGTTGGTTTTATGCTTGGATTTTGCTGCATTCAAAACCTTATTTTCATATAGTTTATTCACTGCGCACGTTCATGCCTTGTACAAGCGCAACTTATGCTTGTACGACATCACATCCAGTGAAATTTTTTTGGTCTTATGGGACAGGGGCGTGACACTATACTCCTTGTTCTACATTAGCTATTAACACTATAAATCATGTTGATGTTTTAATAGGTTAAAAATTGTACGTGATAAACCAATAACAACACTAGTTGATGGTATTAGAGAAAATCGTTGAAACTTTGGAAACAAATTATTCTCTGAAAATGTTAAAAACTATGGCTCACATAAATAGAAAAAACATCACTTTGAAATGTTGTGTATTAAAATTTTTGTATTTAAAATATTATATCGTGCAACAAGTTATACAAATATGGTTCGAATAAACTATAAATTTGTTCATATTTAATGTGGTATCATATTATCTACCATATCTACATGCATGTTATGCTTGTAAGTCTTGTAATTTAAGTATTAAAAGTTTTTATCATGCACTATTTTTTACTTAAATTTTGAGAAGTGTATAACCCACACAAGGCTATTATGCGTGTAAGTCTTTTAACATAAGTATTAAAAGTTTTTATCATGCACTATTTTTTATTGAAAATTGAGAAGTGTATATGAGCCACACTTGGAACAAATTTCAGACCCTTAAAATCTTTGAAGTGCATTGGTTAGAAACCAAAATAGAGTATCAGATATATGATGCAAAACTGGAAGATCAAAGAAGAACTGTATCATAACGAAGGATTTATCGACAAGAGATTTCTTGCAGTATTTGTGGTGAACTAGGACACAACAGAAGAAAATATACTAACCAACAAAAAGAGTACATTTTTATCTTTGATGTTATAATTAATCTCAAGAATGAATAAAAAAATCGATTTATATATTTTTGATGTTGTAATTAAAATCAAGAATGAATATTTTTTTTATGTGTAGCAACAAAACTCAATTACGGTTCTCAAAATTTAAGCAAATTTGATAAGATCTTCATCCACCCCCTTCTTTCTGATATTTATAGTGACAAATGGGCTCTGTCACTACCACATTTTCTAGGAAAGGATATTTTAGTAATTTTATATTTAATTAAATATTATGCATGTTAAATAATTATTTATTGTATTATTTAATTATAGTTAGATGTTAGTTATTTATTTTGGACTTGTGTTAGTAGACCTAACTAGTTTAGTTTAGACTCATGGACCAACATATATTAATTGTTAGAATTGAGCCCATTTAGAAAGCCCATTGATTAGGAGGATGATTAATTTAATTAAACCATTAGACTAGAAGCTTCCCTCCTTAATTATTTCTTCATGAGAGGCCCCAAGGGGTATAATGGATATTACATAGTGACTTGAGGAAGGGGTAAAAGGGGGCGGCCCATTAAAAAAGAGGGGAAAAGTTTCTCTCTCCTTTTTTCATTTAAAAACTAGATCTAGAATTTTCCTCAACCAAATTTCTTCATTCCACATCATTTTTTCCTACCAAATTCCATCCCAATTCCTTCCCAAATCACCATTGGAGACTAGTGGAGCAAGGATCTAGAAGGAGGAAACAAGGATCTACAAAGAGGAGCAAGGATCTACAAGTTGGAGGCCAATTTTATCACATTTGGAGGTTTTATTGGGAATCCATCTCCCAATAGATACAATTCAGTTTTTTCCCTTAATTTAGGTTCTAAATATGAGATTTAACCATGAGAATTCAACCCATATGCATAGGCTACCCATAGGATTTGGTTTTGTGTTCATAGGAGGCCTATTGAGAAAGTTATGGTACTTTGTGTGTCAATTTTGGAGGAATTCCGAGATTGACATTTGTTGTGTATGTCAATTGATCCTATAGATCAATTTGGCATGTGCTTGTGTGTTTGGGGCTAGTGTCGTATCCACAATTGGGTACGTGTAGGTCGTATCCCAACAATTTGGTGATACGTGTTAATTTGGGAGTTTTTCCTCCGACACGGCACTTTGTGCATGTCATATTTTGACACGGACACGTAGATTTATGTTTGACTCTTTGTATTGTTCATAAATAATATATTAGACTTGCTCGTGTCCTTTGGGATACGTTTGGATGTGTGGTGGACTCGTATCGCAAGCGTATCCTAGATCTAGTGGGATACGGGTGTGATACGCTCCATGTGTTGTGCGATTTATTTCTAGATCTACTTTTCCATTGTTTCTAGTCTTTATATATATATATATATATATATATGTGTGTGTGTGTGTGTGTGTGTGTGTGTTAGTGTATCATATATCTATGTACCTATGTATTATGTATATATGTAGCTATACTTTTATAAATGTAATAGCTATTAAATATAGTAGTGTATATATGTATATGTTAGTGTGTGTGTATATATATATAAACTATCATACCCATGATTTGGAGTTGGCAGCAGTTATCTTCGCCCTGAAGTTGTGGAAATACTATTTGTACGGAGAGCGTTTGGAGATCTTTACAGACCATAAGAGCTTGAAGTACGTTTTCACGCAGAAGGATTTGAACATGAGGCAGCGTCGGTGGTTGGAATTGATGAAGGATTTTGATATATCCTTGCAGTATCATCCTAGGAAAGCTAATGTAGTTGACAATGCTTTGAGCATGTATCCGGTAGCTATGTTCTTGACCAGGATCGATATTTGTTGGAGGAATTGGAGAGCTTGGGCATTGAGGTGATAGTTCTTGGTTTGGCTATGCAGATGTGGGGATTGCAGATACACTCAGATTTAATTTGATGGACATGGTCAAGGCAGCACAGTATGAGGATATATCTCTGAGGAGCATCAGAGCTCAGGTGAGAGCAGGATTGGAGGATGATTTCACCATTGCTGAGTATGGATCTTTGCGGCATGGAGTTAGATTGTGTGTGCCTAGTGGGGAGTTACGTGAGAAGGTATTGCAGGAAGCGCATCGGTCTCAGTATTTCATACATCCAGGTGCCAACAAGATGTATCGGGATATACGAGAGAGTGTGTGGTGGTATGGCATGAAGAGGGAAGTGGCACAGTTTGTATCCAGATGCTTAGAGTGCCAGCAGGTGAAAGCCGAGAGGCAGAGGCCAGGAGGTTTACTTCAGCCATTACCCATTCCAGAGTGGAAGTGGGAGCACATTACTATGAATTTTGTGTCCGGACTTCCACGATCTCCAGGAGGGAAAGACGCGATTTGGGTCATCGTTGATAGGTTGACCAAGTCGGCCCACTTTTTGCCTTTCAAGGTGGGTTTGTCTACGGAGAAGCTGGCAGAGATGTATGTGAGGCAGATCGTCAGGATACATGGAGTTCCCATCAGCATAGTCTCGGATCGGGATAGTCATTTCACTTCTCATTTCTGGAGGAGTTTGCAGGCAAGTTTGGGCACTCAGCTCAAGTTTAGTACTGCATATCATCCCCAGACAGATGGGCAGTCAGAGAGGACTATTCAGACTCTCGAGGATATGTTACGCACTTGTGTACTAGATTTCGGGGGTTCTTGGGAGGACCATCTCCATTTGGTAGAGTTTGCTTACAAGAACAGCTACCAGGCTAGTATAGAGATGTCATATTTTAAAGCTCTGTACGGTCGGAGGTGTCATACTCCCTTGTCATAGGACGATATTGGAGAGAGAGTTTTGCTTGGGCCAGAGATGGTTGTGGATGCAGCGGAGAAGGTTCAGTTGATCAGAGACAGACTTTGAGTGGCGCAGGACAGACATCGGCATTGGGCCGATAGCCACCGGAGACCTTTGGAGTTCGATGTATAGTTTTAGATTTTTTGTTTTGTGCTTGTTATTGGTTGTTTGTTATAGTTTAAGTTCTTAAGGTTGTGTTTTGTTCTAGGTGGGTGGTTTGGTGTTTCTGAGGATTTCTCTGATACGAGACACGATTCGCTTCGGTGGAGACGGAAAGCTTAGTCCGCGATTCATTGGACCTTTCACTATTCTAGAAAGGGTCGGTGTAGTTGCTTATAGACTAGACTTTCTACCTGCATTGGAGGGAGTGCACAACGTGTTTCACGTGTCGCAGTTGAGACGGCACGTGGCAGATCCTAGTCATGTGTTGGATCACTCGGAGATAGAGGTGGGCCCTACTCTTAGCTATCCAGAGTAGCCAGTTGAGATTCTGGATCGGAGAGAGAAGGTGCTGAGGAACCAGACTATTCCTTTGGTATGCGTCGCATGGAGGCATCACTCTCCGGGGGAGTCTACCTGGAGAGAGAGGATGAAATGCGAGAGCGTTATCCATATTTGTTTGTGCCTTGAGGTATGTTCTTTCATAGTTAGTTCTGTTCTTTAGTTCTGTTCTTTTGTTATGTTCTGTTATTTTCTGGGGGTAGTTTTCGTCTTTGAATTTCGAGGACAAAATTATTTTAAGGAGGGTAGACTTGTCACTACCATATTTTCTAAGAAAGGGTAATTTAGTAATTTTATATTTAATTAAATATTGTGCATGTTAAATAATTATTTATTGTATTATTTAATTGTTATTAGATGTTAGTTATTTATTTTGGACTTGTGTTAGTGGACCTGACTAGTTTAGTTTAGACTCATGGACCAACATGTATTAATTGTTAGAATTGAGCCCATTTAGAAAGCCCATTGATTAGGAGGATGATTAATTTAATTAAATCATTAGACTAGAAGCTTTCCTCCTTAATTATCTCTTTATGAGAGGCCCCAAGTGGTATAGTTGACATTACATAGTGACTTGAGGAATGGGTAAAGGGGGCCGGCCTATTAAAGAAGAGGGAGAAAGTTGCTCTCTCCTCTTTTCATTTGAAAACTAGATCTAGAATTTTCCTCAACCAAATTCCTTCATTCCACATCATTTTTTTCTACCAAATTTTATCCCAATTCCTTCCCAAATTACCATTGGAGACTAGTGGAGCAAGAATCTAGAAGGAGGAAGCAAGGATCTACAAAGAGGAGCAATGATCTACAAGTTGGAGGCCAATTTTATCACATTTGAAGGTTTCATTGGAAATCCATCTCCCAATAGGTATAATTTAGTTTTTCTCCTTAATTTGGGTTCTAAATCTGAGATTTAACCATGAGAATTCAACCCATACGCATAGGCTACCCATATGATTTGGTTTTGTGTTCATAGGAGGCCTATTGAGAAAGTTATAGTATTTTTTGTGTCAATTTTGGAAGAATTCCGAGATTGACATTTGTTGTGTGTGTCAATTGGTCCTATAGATCAATTTGGCATATGTTGTGTGTTTGGGGCTAGTATCGTGTCCATAATTGGGTACGTGTAGGTCGTATCCCAATAATTTGGTGATACGTGTTGATTTGGGGGGTTTTCCTCCGACACGGGACTTTGTGCATGTCATATTTTGACACGGACACGTAGAATTGTGTTTGACTCTTTGTATTGTTCATAAATAATATATTAGACTTGCTCGTTTCCTTCGGGGTACGTTTGGATGCGTGTTGGACTCGTGTCGCAAGCGTATCCTATATCTAGTGGAATACGGGTGTGATACGCTCTATGTGTTGCACAATTTATTTCTAGATCTACTTTTTCATTGTTCCTAGTCTTTATAATATATATATATATATATATATATATATATATATATATATATATATATATATATATATATATATATATATATATGTGTGTGTGTGTGTGTGTGTGTGTGTGTGTGTGTGTGTGTGTGTACGTATTAGTGATATTATGGATATGTATATATATATGTTACTATATATAATGTGTATGCTATACTATAGGTATTATTGTGGATACATATATATGTATATAGAGGAGTGTGTATATATGTATATATAGTTGTAGTTAGTGTATATATATATATATATATATATATATATATATATATATATATATATATATATATATATATATATATATATAAGTATGTATATATATATATTTAGGTGTTATATATATAAGAGTGAGAGAGGGGGGAAACAACAGCTTTTAATGACAGAATTAGCAACAGTAGCAGCAGCAGCAGATTTAGTGACAGCAGCAGCAGCTTCATTAGCGACAACAACAGCAATAGCAAAGGCATCAGCTTCAGCAACAGCAACAACAGCGCTTCAGCGACAGCAGCAGCAGCAGTATTAGCGACAGCAGCAGGAACCGTCGCAACAGCAGCAGTAACAGCAGCCGTATCAGCAGCATTAGCGACGGACAGCAGTAGCTTTTAGTGACAGTTATGCGACTATATATATAGTTATGTATTAATTAAATAATAGATATATATATATATATATATATATATATATTTCTAATTGGTATTTTATGTTTTAGTATACTATATTTGTAATAGTTAGTTGTTAGCATATAGTTATTAATGGGTAGTTAGTATAAATAAGGTTTTGGCAATTACCTTGAGATACCACGGTAAGTATCAAGGAATTTTAGGAGAACCAAGGTATTGGATTTTTGTATCAAGATGGAGGTTTAGTGTTGGACACCAAGTTGGTTCGAAACCAAGGTATCCACATAGCTTTTGATAATTAGGATTTTATATTTAATATTATTTGATATATGCATATGTGATATTTCATATCTCCTATTTGCGTATCCTGAGATACGGTATCCTAGTATCCTAAGATATAGTTTGTATGACAGACTCATACAACCTAGAAATAGGTAGTTTGGCATAGTTTGACCAAGTTTGACCAGTTTGACTTAGAGTTGACCTAGTTTGACTTTTTGACTTAGAAATGGCTCTTTGACCTAGATGTTGACTAGTTTAATTTATTTTCTTTCCGAAATCTTGTATTGATGTTATATTCCATATCTAGGTCTTTGAGGTACCGTATCAGACATCTGTGAAACTATTCATTGGACTTCAGGCGAGTACATTCTCTGATAGTTTCTCATTTATGATATCTTCTATGTTCATTGTATCTAGTGTAGATATCCATGTTTCTTGACACGATGGTTACATGGATTGGTATATCCGGATCTCGTTATGAGATGTTATTCCTTGATATATGGTGTATCTTGTGCAAGCCTTGTTTTATTGATTATCTTGTACATGTACAGACACTGATTCTCGGGGAGACTTGCTACCTTCCTAGAGAATCCCGTGCCATAGCATACCATGGTTGGATCCACTATACCAGTCAGGTGGAAAGTATTTTAGTATAAATATATGATCATACCGTTCTTGTGCAAGTATTGTTTTCCTGTGAGTGTTGGTCATATACCGCACGTATGACTAACCAGGCCTTTATTCCTGTGCAAGTTTTCTTGTGCAAGTTCCCAAGCCGATCACATGTTAAAACTAGTACTCACTCACTTAGTCATTTAGTATTCTTGTTCATTGTCATATTGTTCATTCTTGTATTTATTTTCAGTATTTTCTTTATTGTATATCTCTTGTATCTATTGTTGCATCTTGTATATTCACATCTATTTACTGTTACATAATTTGTATCATTGATTAGAACTGCTGTTAGAGATATACTATGCTCCTTTTCTGACTGGATATATTTTTCCCAGATGACACTGAGGAGTGGTATCCTACACATTATGGACCTCAGGATGTTGTGGGCTTAGAGTCTGAGACCCTGGCTCAGGAGGGACTTATCCCGGCTGAGACAGATGACCCGGGACTTGTAGCTTCTTAGTATTCTTTTGTACTGGATTTGTCTCCAGCTTATTTGTTAGTATTCTTTCAGACTCATTGATGTTATTATTTAGACTCATGAGTTGTATGTGACTATTTATTCTTTATCATATTCGTGCTCGTTTCTATCTAAGATCTGTGCTTGAGTATATTGTTATTATTGGTGGTTTATTATATTGCTAGATAGATTACCCAGACACCGTTCTACCGCCGATTCTGCGGCGTAGCCTGGATGTTATTCCCGACTTGCATTCCTACATCGTGTGCGGGTCATGACAGGCTCCGATGTCAACTTCCAGAATTCATACCCTTTCGACAAGACCCTAACTTCCAGAAACCCAGGTCGAAGTCTAAAAAGTAGTATAATCCCTTCCAGATGTTCAACCCTAAAAAACCTAACCCTAACTCTAAAAAACCTAACCCTAATCCTAGAAAACCCTAACCCTAAAAAATCCACAACCTAATCTAACCCTAAGGGAAGAATTTTGGTGGTCAAAATTCCGCCAGACAGTCTAACGGAATTTTGAAAAGCAAAATTATTCTAGACCCTCTGGCGGAACATTTTTGTGCAACCAAAATTTTAAAACTTGTTTCTATACAGATATTATATTAAAAATATATTATTCTACAGAAAATTTTATGTATTCCTTACTAGTAGTTTATAGTCAATGTATTACTATGATTTGTTGCACGAGAGGTTATATGTTAACTTTCTATAGTTCATGTTCACGTATTGTAATTGTATGTAGTGTTTATTGCTCCTATTACATAGTGTTTTGTCATGATCATGTGAGAGAAGGGTTAGATAGTAGGCATATGGTACACAATAGATATATATAGCCCAGATATTATTTCGTCATGTGACCTTCTGAGAGATATTAGTCGATCAATACAATATATATTGACTATTTGGAGTCTGAATCTAACCGCATGTTGAACGTTTATATGTTAAAACGCATTGTACACGTATTCAATACAATATATATTGACTATTTGAGTCTGAATATTTTAAAACACATTGTACACGTATTGTTAGTCTTTGTCCAAATTGTTTTCAATACTCTTTTCCATAGTGTTATTTTGTTTATGATATGTATATTCACCTTACAATGTACTTTATGTGTTCTTTGTCTTATTCCAATTTGCACGTTTTCGTCATACTAGCAGTACAGTATATTCCCCTTAACCTTTATGATAGTGAATATATCAACTGTATAAACTATATTGTTATACTTATCTTGTTCCAATCATGACTGGATAAACTGAATTTGACAACTATAGATAAAGATCTTTACCCTACTCACTGCGGTCCCTATGAGGGATGTGTGAATACTTCTGCTGGCCGGGCTTTATGGTAGAAGAAACTTTTGGAGATGCTTAGATGTTAGCTTAGTTTAGTTCTTTAGTACTTTTGATTATTTATTTATAGCGGGTTTGTTCTCGAGTTGGACCTTATGTGTATGTGGATTAGTTGGTACTCTAATTGATTCTTTATTTATGAGAGATTTTTTTAATCATATCTTGCTCCATATTCAATTATCTTTCCATGTTATTATTTTAGTATTGTCGAATAACAAGCTTGTGTTATGAATTATGATATATATTGGTGTTGAAATATGGATTATGAATACGAATCGAGATATCGACAATGAACCATTGTCGATACTACGACGTAGGTTTGATGTATTCACTACTCGTACCTAATTATTTGGGAACGGGTCATGACAAGACGCATGTTTTGACTGAAAGGACACTCTTCATTGTACGAATGGAAACAACATGGTCGTGTCTAAGTAGGGTGGCATGCGCATAGAGAGTTAAGGATTTCCACGACACTATATAGAATGAACATTAGGGTCAAAAGAGAACAATTGGACTACTAGAGTCAACCTACTATTGGCCTCCCAAGCACGAAGACATGGAGGATTATGTGTGCACTCAAGACAAGGTGGATCCTCAGGGACCCAATGTGCTACTCGAACCTCCCTGTGCCGAAGCAACCATGAAAGAGCATCTCGATAGACTATATCTCCACCTTGCCTAAGGTGGAGACACTTGGATCTATCATCATGGTGGTAGATTGATTCTCTAAATACGGGACCTTTCATGTTGGACCGTCGAACTGCACCACGGAGGAGGTCATGCTCTTTTGTTCATATCTCATATATTGAAGTTTTGGGGCATATCAGAGAGAATCATTAGTGATCGAGATCACTGCTTCAAGAGATAGTTATGGACAGAGGTGTTCAAGATTCTAGGGTCAAATATAAATTTTTCAACAAATTATCATCCGTAGACGGACGGGCAGATCGAGTGAGTCAATTCTCTATTAGATGAATACTTACGGCACTTTGTGAGTGCCAATCAGTAGGATTAGGTGTATCACTTAGATATTGTCCAGTTCTGCTACAATCTCAAATTAGCCAGTGGTCCCCCAACAACCCATTCAAGTTGGTAATGGATCGCCTATTGCTCGCCCCCCCCCCCCCCCCCCCCCCCCCCCCCCCCCCCGCCCCCCCATATGATGAGTATGGGAATATCGGACAAAAGCCCTCCAACTCACCAGTTTGCCATGGACTTCAAGTAGAAGACGGATAGTGCTAAGGCATTTATGGAGAAAGCTACACACAAAACAAAGAAATGGGTTGACGCCAAGCAAAGACTTATTTAGTACAAGGAAGAAAACTTGGTGATAATCAAGCTTCAACGACAACAATTCAGGTGCACAAGGGACTGATATACAAGTATGAAGACCTCTTTTGGTTCCTTAAGAAGGTAGGCTAAGTTGCCTACAAACTCGAAGTCCTAACCAATGTGAAGATTCATCTCGTCTTTCATGCGAGTTGCCTCAAGCCTTACCATACAGACTTGGAGGATCCTCATCGAGGAGTTCCAAAGCCATCCACAACGATCAGAACTACATCGTTCAAGGGAGAAGTGAAGGTCGTGATAGACTCAAAGACCATCATCCGACGAGGCATTTCACCTTATCTAGAGTACCTTGTCAAACACTAGAAGTCTAGTTGGGTGAATGTCAACACTATGCATCAGTTTGAGGACAAAATCCAAGAGTTTCTAAACAAACGTATAATGAGGGTGTCAACATAATAAGTAAGAAAAATTATCATGCATTGAATATTTTGCTCCACCGATATACGCCTACAAGCTTACAACTATAGGACGTTGGAGAAGTGGCACAATCATGACCATACTTGTAAGACCATTGAGCCTAAATAGGATGGAAGTGCCATTTACTTCTCGCCACGAAAAACTAGTTAGTTATTTTCATACAGTAAAAGTTCATTGAGTATCCAATAATTTGATTTTCTATTCTCTTCTCATTTATTTTTAGCCATTTAGATAAGTGCTTGAGAAAAGGCTTACACGAAAACTTCGAAAAGGAAAAACTTGTGCCGCACAGATGTGTGTAAACAAAAACCCTAAGTCCATCCTACGTAAACATGTAGGTTAGGTTGTTAATGGTATTAATTCTGGAAGTTATGAGTTCACATCATAGGACCACAAAGGAACAGCAGTCAACTAAGTACCAAGAGCTATGATTTTCCCATCTCAAGAGTTGATAATCCATTCATTTGTTTTCAGTGCAAGATTTGCACTGTTAGGCTGGCACAATTGCAAAGCAGACAGAAGCCTGGCCAGAAGTTAGGATGGAAGTGGCACATACAACTCTAGTTGCAAGAGGAGGAACCTTTTTAACACATAATGGGTTATTTTTGACACTGGAAGAAAGATATTTAAAATAACGTAAATGCTAATTTTCCACCTCTCTCCCAATAAGATGCATCAACATTTGTTTATTCCACAATATAATTTGAAATTTTGTCCAGCAAATTGTGAAACAAACTAGCTTGGAAACGTAAATCTGCAGGATTTTTTGGTAAGACAAGTTTCAAGTTTTTCAACACATTTCTTTGCCAATCATAGTTTAGCCTATTTGCATACATAGACCATCACGCTGAAGTGAAATCAAACAACATTCTTGATTTTTCCTACTAACACAGCATGTTAAAGGATGTTGCTGAGTATATATGCACCATAAAGCAAAATGTAAAGTGTAACAAATGGAGTGAGCAAAGTATAAAAACACCATTCTTCCACCAATCTCCTCTTGAACCATCATCAATCTTCTCAGCAAACAAATTGGGAGGCTGGGAGAACATCTTTCTACTGAATATTCATAAACTATGAACAAGAAACTCGGGCAGCTAACAGAAACAAGATTAATACAATGATATACCATCACAGCTGAATCACCACCCATGTTCTTACATTTTCCTGAGCGTTACCCACCTTATCTTTGAGCAAGAGATTTTCTTCTGGAATCTGGAGAACAGTTAAAAATACAAATTAAGCCAAACTCATCGATGTGCATTTCTGAATGTTCTCCATTAAAGACAACAGCGCAAGGAAACGAATCCCACCTTCAGGGAAGCTAGTTTATTCTCATTGTTTATCGGTATCTAAAGTTCATGTCGAGCTCAGGGCTGTAGATCCCAGGAATTCCGGGAATGTGGCTACCGACAGCAGGATGGTTGTGCTTTGAATTAGCTCTAATCTCCATCTCAATCAACCTTTTGAGTGTTTCCGGTTGATGACCCCCACTACCTTGAGTGACAGATTCTGCAAACAAAATCATGGAATTACAATATAAAACAGGTAAAAGTGAGAGCAGAGGAAAATTCAATTGCAAGTGCAATAGTGGTTTTGAATTGGAAGTTGAAACTAAACAAATTAATAATCCTACTACCTAAATATCTTTTTTTTCTACAAGAATTAAATCTCTCTCTCTCTCTCTCTCTCTCTCTCTCTCTCTCTATATATATATATATGTGTGTGTGTGTGTGTGTGTTGGATCATACAAGATCCACTATGGTGATTAATAGATTTGGTATAATACAAGAGTTGTTCTGGTCTCAATATCTTTGCATGATTTTTTTTTCCAGATATGTTGTAATCATCACAGTGGATCTGCTAGGTGTAAATAACTTATTTACGCCTAGGGAGTGTATTGAAACCTAATCTTACATCTTGGCTAGCTGGAGGGAGCATAATCGTGTACAAGCAATGCCATCAACAAGTTGGGTAGCATACATCATCTACGGCGTAGAGCCTCTCCAAATTGAAAATATGCCCGCAGATAGAGATCAACCAAATTCTAATAGTGTCCATCTTCACGGAAGTTAACCCTCTACTACTGCTGAATTCCTGACAGGCAGGTATAGGCACGAGAGTGGTATGCAAAGAACCTAAGGCAGCTTATGGCAAGAAATCCGCGAACATTGTACCACAATTCAAGTTCAAGTAACCTGGGAGACCCTTCGAGATTTTTTGTCTAAAAAAATTATCATACTTTTTCTTTCATTTTTAAGTTATATTCTAAGGGACAGTCACTTGACTGGCCCGAGAGTTCTTGACCCGTGGATTTCCACAACCAAAGGACTTGGCCACTAGGCTCCCCCACCTTTTTTTTGGCCATTCAAGATTTTCTGAACTAGAAAGAGCGTCCCAGTGCCACGAGATTCCCGCTTACGGAGGGTTTGGGAGGGTCAAGATGTACACAGCCTTGCCCCATAAATTTATGGAGAGGGTTTCCGTGACTAGAAGAAGCTGCATCCTCCAGGTTGCAAGCAACAATTCAAGCAACAATTCTTACCGTCGCACGGTGACGCCCTCATTTCTGAACGAAAGAAAAGGTAGAAAAAGATGATTCACTATAGTAACTTGGAGTCATTTCCAATGCACAATGTAGGCCAGAGTGCCAAAGTGCAACACATTTCCTAATTAACAACTTATACCAACCTGCTCATCTTGCATCGTGTTTCGTCTTCTAGTAGAAATTAGAAAATAGTCATCGTCTCTCAGCTAAGAAACTTAATAATTAGAAAATTTTAACATAATGCACAAAATGGTGGGGCAGCCTCTAAATTTAAATGTTAGTAAAACTTGACAATAGTAGACAATTATTTATGCAACTTGAATGCATTTCATTGCAGATGCAACTCGCAATTGTTTTAGAAATGAAACATAGCCCTGCAGTATATTCTCAGCTCCATTCAATCAAACGTCAACAAAAATAAGAAAATGAATTAGAAATTAAGGTGGTTTACCAGGCAATCCCATTCCAAAGCCACCACCATAATTTGGCTGTTGATGGTGCAGAGAGAAGTTGTGTATATTGTTCATCTCAGGTATATAGCCGGACATGTGATTGGTTGCCTGAGACGGCGGAATGCCACCTGGAAGCCCTTGCATTGGGTGATGAGGTGAAAATTTTCCTGGAACTGGCATGTGCTGTAACATTGGATGATGGGCAATAGCGGGATCAAATCTTGGTGCACCAACACTGCTGAAAGCATGCTGATGGATAACATTCCCAGGAAAATGGTGAGGATCATGATGCAAGCCATCTGGACCAACAAATTTCATAAATGCATTCCTTTGAGCAAGACGATCCAATGGCGGGTACAAAGGCCTAGTTTGATTCATTTGGTGAGGATACTTCTGGGCAGAAGGCCTACCATGTACGTGATTATAGAGACTATCAGCATCAATAAAAGGACCATCATGCAATGGAGGTTGGCCCTCCGGAACACGTGTCCTCAGACGTTCTCCATCTCCAAGCATAGCACCAAATAGTCTGTTATTAAGATCGTCAATAGTATTCCTATGTAAGAACTCCTCGGTTTTATGTGCATTATCAAAAGGAAAAGGGTCAGAGGTTACAGGTTTCAACGTATCACCAACTGTAAACAAACTATCCTCTTCTGGCAGTTGAATATCAACACCTCCTCCCTCTTCAATACCCATGCCATGTCGTTTGGGGCCCTCAATAGAAGAGTCACTACAGCCACCTACCCAAGGGACTGACATATTAGGATTCTTTTGAGTATTGTCGAAAGCTAGTATCTCTCCTTCGTGAATGATCTTATTGGATCTAGGTTCAGCAGGAACAGAAGAGAAGAAGCTACCATCTGCATGAGGAAATTGCAGTGCATGCTGCTGCATACTATCAGTGTTATTAACTATCGCAATTGGATCTCTCTTAGCTGAGACTGGAGCTTCTGCCGAATGAAGCTCATTCATAAATGCTGAGCCAAAAAAAGTTTCAAGTGTAATACTTTTCTCGCAGCTCTTGACTATTTCAGGATCCCTAACGACCGCATTGTCAGGAATATGGATATTGAGACTACCAGTAACTTCAGAGGCAGCAATCCTATCCGAGGATTCGATAAGATCTGGTCCAGGAGATGATATTGACTCTTTCAAGCCTGTACCCTTCTGTAACAAGGAAAGAAGATGTTGTGACGCATGATCATCCACATCAACTTTCTGCGCTTTCAGGTTACCATCAAATGAAGCACAAGCTACTTGAATTCTAGGCTGCTGCAGACTTGGACTGCTATCTATGGCCTCAGCTAAAATGGATTGCTCAAGGTCCTCACATGTAAGGACTGCAGAACTAGGGCTTTTTTTATCAACTTGAGAATACTGATCAGGCTTCTGAACAACTAAGGACATTGGAGAGAACGAAGGAAGCTTAAGCACACTCTCAATATTTTCAAGAGGTGAGCCTGTTGAGATGGGTTCCATGGTTCTCTCATTAGGTGATGTAGACACTTGTGTGTGAACTTTCTCATTAATTAAAGATAGCAAGTCCCTGGATGAAAAATCCTCTATAGACTTTTTCTCTACAAAAGGGGCAGATTCAGTCGGTAAGTTTACTATTTAAACATAATTGGGAGACCATATGGCAGCAGAATATTAGTGACTTACCTTCTGTGCGAAACCAATGAGCAAACTTGGATGATTCGGATAATTCAGGACAAGTTTCCTCTTCTACTTTAACACCCTGATGCTGAAACACAGTGTTCTGAGTGAGAATCACATTCATGTATACAGGTATCAAGTATATAACTGAAACATTGGAACGTCACCCAGTCCCCACCATCATGGAAACAAAAATAACATAAAGGAAGAAATTGCCAAGAGAACATATTTATTGATGCCAGTATGTGACTTTGAGTGTAAGCAACATTGTAAGATAATCAGTTCTTTATTTTAAGGGAGAGGGAACACTTTAAGCTCATGTCCGCTTAACCAAAATAAAAGGGTGGTCAACTAATTGGATATTCAAACTTGCAGTATAATTTTGATTAATCGACTGAATAATTCAATTAATTAGGATGTAACTCAATGTAAGTCGGGTGTTGTTAGAGCATACCCAAGCTAGTGTTCTAAATTTCGGCCTACCGCCCGCCGCACTAGAAACCCCATGTTCGGCTTAGCTAGGCACATGTTTGGCCCTATTCGGACATGTTCAGTCGCTAGGCAGGCATTTTCAGCCATGTGCTGCCTTGTGCGGCTGTTCGGTTTTTGATTTTTTTTTTTTTTTTTTTTTTTGGATTTTTTTATGCTTAGTTTTATTGTGGATATGTTTTTTGGGTTTTAAGATTGGATTTGAATTTTAGAAAATTGAAATTTTAAATTTTAAATTTTAAAATTCGAAATTTCAAAAAAATTATGAATTGTATTATGGATTTATAATTTAGAACATGTTTGGACTTCAAATTTGTATTACAGATTTCAAATTTCAAAAAAAAAAAAAAATGTTCGCCCGCCTAGGCACTAGACGGCCCTCCGCCGCACCGATTCCTCCTAGCAAAATTTAATTTAGAACACTGACCCAAGCCCAACCCAATATTTTCAAACCTCTAGCCAAGCTCAACCCAACCGGTCTCAGGTCGCATATATCTATCAAACCCAACACAAGCCCAAGCCTTAAATGGGTAAATTGGCGTCAGGTCTGGTCTAAGACGGTAAGGTCAATATCGAGTCGGTTATCCTATTGTGCATTTTGGTATTGAGTGTAATATAATCAGTTACACCTTGGGATATGAAGTTGCTCCCATATATAGGCGCACACAAATACTCCAGTTTTGGTGTTGTGTAGATCTCCTCATGTTGGGTCAGTTTGCGTAGATCTCCTCATATTGGGTTTTTAGGATTCAATCCTAACCCAACACATTTTCCAGTCGGGTCGGGATTCTCTGTGTTAAAGACTGCCACTGCACCATTATTCAAGAGTTGTGGTGTGGGTTGAGGATTAAATATTTATATCACGACCTCCGCAGGTCAAATGCTCATTTTATGGCCTGAGAGCTGGATTCACGAAGCGGTATCTAACTTTTTATAAGATCCGCTCAAATTGGCACCAGGTTGCTCTTGCACCATGTTAAAGACCCTGTCACTTCATCAAAACCCAAGTTGTACGGTAGTGACGAGGACTTTAACACTCTAGCCACAATTCCAATTTGAATTGGAGAGCGGTCCAAGTCAACCTGAGGAACTTCAGGTTTGGTCAGCTACCCTACTTTTAGCCCTATGATTAATCAGCAACTAACCTTGAACCTAATGTGTAATCTAAACCACTTAATGTAAAATTGACAATGTACTATTGAAACTCTTGACTGACCAAATTCAATGTTGAAGGATATAGAAGTGACACCAGTATCCCATAAATATCATTTGTTTTTTTGTCAATATAAGCAAATATATACCACAAATGATATATTGACAGATAACCAATGTGTCTAAATATCAGTGGATATGGTGAATACCAGACTATATTCTTGGTTCACACTGAGTTAATTTGTATAGGCTGAAAAAAAAAAAACAATAACTCACTAAGTTAATCACATTCTTACATAAAAAGAACCTCAATGGCTGCATGTCATCTGTGGGATTAACCTTGGCTAGTAAACTCCTATTATCTCCCTTGATCTATTCCCACGTCTGTCTTCTGTAGACCTCCTTCAACAATGGCAACCACGCCATCATATGCTACATCATCAACTTCTTTTCAAGGTTCATATATATATATATATATATATATATATATATATATATATATATATATATATAAAGTCACTCTAAATCTTTCTCATCTTTACGACTCCTAAATTTTACATAAAAGTCACTTCAGATGTAACCACTTTGGCCCGGTTAATACCTTCTAATGGGTACTACTTCTAGAAGTCCTTACCAATCCAACGACTCCTAAATCTAACGACTCCTAAGTTTTTTTTAACGATAGTCATCTTACCAATCAATCCACTACCGAAGCCCCACCCTCAAACAATGAATACCTCTAATCATACCTTTTGTTACATGTGCTTCCGTAAACCCACACATTCTCCATACCATCTCTTCCTACCTTACATGGCCTATCTATCTCACCACACCGTCAACTTGTCAATTTACTACAGAATCACAACTTTGGGGATGTAAAAACGTTTGGGAAAGGAAGAGAGGAACTTTAGGTGTGTAGAAAACTAGGGTGGAAAGGCACACTTATCTCTAGTTAGAGAACATAACAGATTAGGTTTCATCCAACAGAAACAAGATTGTCCTCATAACTATCTGTCACGTCCCAGTACCGGAATATGGAGACGGACATGGCCAGCTACCCCGTACAGGGTACTATATGTCGTATGACGATCACAGCTATAATAAGACAAGGGGGGTGCATGCTACAATCAAGTCTCCTAGGGTCGATAACTTCTATGTCTCAATCATTCAAACAAGAAAACAGTAAACATAGATCATATATGATAAAGCATTAAGGCGTCACAAACATTTTTTTCAAAATATTATGGAGACCAGTTGTGCAAAATAAGAAGCTGGAAGAGTATCAAAAGTACATGACACTGATCAGCTGCAATCTGATTTAATACAATCATGTAAGGAGACTAATGTCCAGACGTACCGGCTAACAGATGTCGGTGGCTAAATGCCCAAAAGAAGTAAATATACAATGACGAGCAGGGAAGAAGAAAACCCACTCGTTATCCTCTGCGACCATGTTCCTGGTACGCGCCATGAGTTGGAGGATAGTACGCTGGATCATCGGGTGCTGACTCAAAATTTGGCCATGCAAAACTAGTGGGATTAGACCCCAAATAGCAAGTACCACAAAGGAAGCACGAAATAAAAAAACAAAACCCAATAAATAATTATATAATAATACATAGGTTCAGTGTCGTAACTTAGGTCCATGGCATACCCTAGCGCAAAGATCCAATCCTACAACCAAACAAGGACAAGGGTTGAACCATAACACTATAATAGTCCATTTTCCTAGGCTACTAACCGAATAATACAATCACAACCAAGTACATTTTTTTTATATCGGCCAATCACTTGTACGGCTTGCTATTTGTGGAGTCTGAAGTTATCTAAGAAATAACACATAATAGGTATCCTCAGATCACGTCATTGTCGAACATGAGCTAACCGAGCCAAATAAGGAATATAACAGGCACTTCATGATGCACCAGTTCCCCGTAGGACCACTGCGCTAAAACACGGTATTAGCAGTTCCAGTGCTCCTATAGGGAGACAATGGCTCGACGTTATTTAATAATAGGTCAGATACTGCACTCCACTAAGACGGATGATATATAGTATCTGTGGTGGCCAGCCCACAGCGCACTTCGAATGAATCTCTGTGGGAAGATTCGTTGGCATGATCTCGGGATACTGTTCCCTACAATTGTTACTACCACTTTTTAGTTACCTAATTAGCCCTATATTGTGTTCGAAATCTCAAGGCGTGGTCACATGAAAATTTTCCTTAAGATGTCGTATGAAGTACGGACACGCTAGATACGAATCCATGAAAGTTCTGTCTGGATTCACCCGAACGTGTATGCAAGATTCAGCTAAATCAATATCCTAGCCACGCTTTGGTAGTTGACTCGCATATCATGTTCGTGCTGCTAACTCTAAATCGTGAGTTGGATAGTTCTTCTCTTGATCCCTGAGAGCTGCCAAGAAGCATACGCTATCACTCTTCCTTGTTGCATCAAAACGCATCCAAGTCCTTTGCCAGATGCATCACAATACACTGTGAATCCTCCGGAGGCTGCGGGAAGAGTAAGGATCGGTGCAGAGATTAACTTCTTCAACTCTTCTAAGGCTATCTGGCATTCCGCTGACCACACAAATTTAACTTTCTTGCGCGTCAATCGAGTCAATGGTGCCGAGATCTTAGCAAAATATGACACAAATCTCATGTAATATCCTGCCAAGCCCAGAAAACTATGCACTTCTGCTACTGTCATCGGAACTGGCCAGTTTTCTACTGCATCTACCTTCTTGGGATCAACTGTCACTCCTGCTCCAGAAATAATGTGCCCAAGAAAAGATATGTGATCCAGTCAAAACTCACACTTACTAGCATTCGCATATAACTGGTGCTCCCTCAAAGTTTGCAGTACTATCATGAGATGTTCTTCATGCTCCTCATTACGAGAATACACAAGAATGTCATCAATGAATACTACCACAAATTGGTCCAAGAATGGCATGAAGATACGGTTTATCAAATCCATGAACACCGCTGGAGCATTAGTCAGTCTGAATGGCATAACTAGAAATTCGTAGTGCCCATATCGTGACCTAAATGTTGTCTTCGGTATATCATGCTTTCGAACTCGCACATGATGATATCTTGATCGTAAATCTATCTTGGAGAAGACCCTTGTCCCGCTTAATTGATCAAACAAATCATCAATCCTTGGTAATGGGTACTTGTTCTTCACGGTCACTGCATTTAGCCGCATGTAATCCATACACAACCGCATCGATCCATCATTCTTCTTCACTAATACCGTTGGTGCTCCCCACGGTGATCCACTGGTCCGAATAAACTTCTTCGCCTTCAGTTCTTCAACGTGTCGATAAAACTGATCAAGCTCCGATGAAAACATTGGGTATACTCAGTGTTCTAAAAAGCGCTAGGCGAAATCTGTGCGCCAAAGGGCCGCCTAGCGCCTAGGCCGCCTAGGCGGGCGCCTGGGCCGCCTAGGCGGCCGAACAGGAAAAAAAAAAAAAAAATTTTTTGAAAATTTGAATTTTTAGTTTTAAATTTTTTAAAAAAAATGAAATTTTTTTAATATTTTGATTTTTTTCCTGATATTTTGAATTTTTATTGCATTTCTTTTAATTTTTTTTGAAATTTGAATTTTTTTTTGGAATTTGAAATTTTTTTGAATATTTTTTGCAATTTCAAATCTGAAATTTCAAATTTCAAAATTTTGAAATTTTAAATTTTGAAATTTTAAATTTTTTCCATAACCGGACTGGCCCGCCTAGGCCCGCCTAGCCCGCCTAGGCCCGAACATGCCCGCCTAGGCGCCGCCTAGGCCCGAACAGGCGCCTAGGAGGCCGAATTGGCCGATTTCGGTGCGGCGGGCGGCCGCCTAGCGCCTAGGCGCCGCCTAGGCGGCCGCCTAGCCCGATTTTTAGAACATTGGGTATACTACCTGGGATATTAGTTCTGCTCCTGGCATCAACTCTATACAGAACTCTACTTTTCTAACTGGGGGCAATCTGGAAAGCTCGTTGGAAAAGATATCCATAAATTCTTCAACTATCTTGGGTATCGGGTCTTCTTCCTTTGTTACTGTTGCGACTCCTCCCTTATGCTGGTCTCTTGCTATTCTGCTAAGGACAAACTCTTCTAGACCGAAAATTCTAAACAACACTCTACCCTCACGACAGTCTATCGTTGCATGACTGTCTCTCAACCAGTCAATGCCTAAGATAACGTCAAAGTTGCCCATAGGAAACTCGATCAACTTTGCAAGTAATAAATGCCCACATACTATGACTGGATATGCTAGGCATACCCTACTAACTTATACGATCCCATTGCCAGTGAGTATATTCAGCCTCTCTGGCAATGCCTCAAACTTCAATCCAATACGTGTCGCATATTTTGCAGATATAAATGAGTTCGAAGTTCCAGAATCAATTAAAGCTATGGCAGAAAATGTTGTAACGGAAATGTTACATGCCACTATGTCGTCCGACGCCATAGCTTCTTCCAAAGACAAGGTGAACGTCTGTCCTTGGCCTTGTCGAGCTCCCTGTTGTTGTCTTCCTTGCTGTAGTTGTTGCGGTTCCTGCTAATTCTGTTGTTGTTGCTGTCTATAAAGCTGGGTCTGCGTCGGCAACGGACGCTGAGCTAAAGGTCGTACTGCTGCTGCTCCTCCTCCTCCTTGTTGCACCGTCCTTGGAGCTGGCAATGCAGGAAAGTGTTGTACTGGCCCTCCTGGCCTCTGTATTAATAGGCATGTGACAATCTTGTGATCAAGGCTCCCACATCTTAAGCATAGTCTGTTAGCTGCCCGGCAAACATCCTGGGTATGACCTCCTTTGCCACAATAGGTACAACCTGTCGCCGCTCCCCGTCGTTGTTGCTGCCTCGGCTGCTGTTGCCGGGTTTGTGCCATCACTGTCGAGGTCACTGGCCTCCTCTGGGTCACGTCATGGATGCGAATGCCAAGAGATGGTGTTGACGTTCACGGTACGGGTCCTCCCTCATTGCTCTGCCCATGAGGCCTTTTCCGATCTACTCTTCTTGATGCCATCCTTTGAGAAGTAAGCTCAACCCTCTGTCGCTATCAATATTGTCTCGAAAATCTGGTAGTCATGCACCTCCACCATGTGTAAGATTTTCAAGTGAAGTCCCTGCTGGAACCTCATTGCTCTCTCCAACTCTGTTGCCACCATGGTTGGAGCAAATCTGCTTAGTCGACAAAACTCCGCCGCGTAGCCGTTTACTGTCCTTCCAGGCTACTTGAGGTTAATGAATCTTTGCTGCAACTCACACTGAGCCACAATCCCAAAGTACTTCGTCCTAAAAAACCGAGTCCTGAAATCATCTTACGAAATAGGACGCCTAAATCCTACCTCTGTTGTGGCCCACCAATCCCTTGCCAGATCTTAGAGTTGTAGGCGAAACAGGGTCAACATGTTTCTCGGCCGAAACTTTAGCTGCTGCCAAAATGGTCTCAATATCCTGAAGCCAATCATCTGTCGTGATTGCGTCCTCCGTGCCATCGAAATATTTGGGGTTCAGTTTGCAAAATCTAACAGATGTCCCAGAATCTGTTCCCCCGCCTCGTTGTAGAGTCGTCTGCAACTCTTAGTTCAACATGACATTCTGTTCCTGCTGCTGAAGCTGTTGTTGCTGTTGTTGTTGTTGCTATACCACCATCTGGTGTTGTTGGACAGCCAACAATCCACGGATAATCTCTAGCAAGGCCGGGGTATCCAATATTGCCGGCACTGCGGGAGATACGGGAACACCTAGAGCCTGCTGCTTTGTCCCATTTATCGTGGGCTCAACTCGGATCCATGGCTGGGGTTCTACAGGATCTCGTTCCACTGGCAACTCTGCCTCTCTTGTTGCTGCAGCATCGGAGGAAGGAGAAGCCCTAAAGAAGAGCACAAGAAACATCAAGTACAGGACGATAAGGAACAAGGAAGCAACCAATCTGGAAAGTTTCAAGCTGAGTATCGAAGAGGACAAATTCAGAATTTCAAGAGGGACCATGTTTGATTGAGACTCATATGACCATGACACCCCACAAGTCTGAAGAACAGACCTGTATGGGATACCAATAAAACCTTGTCACGCCCCAGTACCGGAATACGGAGACGGGCATGGCTAACTACCCCGTACAAGGTACTATACGTCGTACGACGATCACGGCTGTAATAAGACAATGGTGTGCATGCTACAATCAAGTCTCCTAGGGTCAAGAACTTCTATGTCTCAACCATTCAAACAAAAAAACACTTAACATAGAGCATATATGATAAAGCAATAAGGCGTCCCAAACGTTTTTTTCAAAATGTTCTGGAGACCAGCTGTGCAAAATAAGAAGCTGACAGAGTATCAAAAGTACATGACATTGATCACCTGCAATCTGATTTAATACAATCATGTAAGGAGACTAATGTCCAGCGTGCCGTCTAACAGGTGCCAGTGGCTAAACGTCCAAAAGAAGTAAATGTACAATGACGAGCAGGAAAGAAGAAAACACACTCGTTATCCTCTGCGACCATGTTCCTGGTACGCGCCATGAGTTGGAGGATAGTACGATGGATCCTCAGGTGCTGGCTCGAAACCTGGCCATGCAAAACCAGTGGGATTAGACCCCAAATAGCAAGTACCACAAAGGAAGCACGAAATGTAGAAACAAAACCAAGAAAATAATTATATAATAATACATAAGTTCAGTATCGTAACTTAGGTCCATGGCATACCCTAGCGCAAAGGCCCAACCCTACAACCAAACAAGGACAAGGGTTGAACCATCACACTATGATAGTCCATTTTCCTAGGCTACTAACCGAATAATACAATCACAACCAAGTACATTTCCTTTATATCAGCCAATCATTTGGACGGCTTGCTATTTGTGGAGTTTGAGGTTATCTCAGAAATAATGCATAATAGGTATCCTCAGATCACGTCATTGTCGAACATGAGCTAACCGAGCCAAATAAGGAATATAACAGGCACTTCATGATGCACCAGTTCCCCGTAGGACCACTGCGCTAAAACACGGTATTAGCAGTTCCAGTGCTCCTATAGGGAGACAATGGCTCGACGTTATTTAATAATAGGTCAGATACTGCACTCCACTAAGACGGATGATATATAGTATCTGTGGTGGCCAGCCCACAGCGCACTTCGAATGAATCTCTGTGGGAAGATTCGTTGGCATGATCTCGGGATACTGTTCCCTCCAATTGTTACTACCACTTTTTAGTTACCTAATTAGCCCTATATTGTGTTCGAAATATCAAGGCGTGGTCACATGAGATTTTTCCTCAAGATGTCGTACGAAGTACGGACACGCTAGATACGAATCCACGAAAGTTCGATCTGGATTCACCCAAACGTGTATGGAACATTCAGCTAAATCAATATCCTAGCCACGCTTTGGTAGTTGACTCGCATATCATGCCCATGCTGGGGGAAACAATATATATTTATAATATCACGCGTTCGGAATTTGGAGGCATTCTCGATGCACAACCCAAATATAAATCACTTAACACGTGACACGATGTGTCGCACCTCGGCGCGCATCCGATCATATACACTTTCAGACAATAATTTGTATCAGCACAGATACAATATTTGAGTCCAATTACCAATTATACATTAGGTCACATGAATCAAAATTACATTGTAACACGAAGCTTATGTCATGCACATAGCCGGTTAGTCACTATCTGCTTAGTCTGATTCATACTGAAATCTCAGTTCAACTCATGTCATGTTCACAGCCAATCTTAGCTCATGGTCATATCTGGCACGAGGTATGGTTACTAAATCCATTCTTTCTTAGAATCATAACACATGCATTAACCCAATTATAAATCATAAAAGAATAAGAAAAGCATTCAATCAAAACAATTAAGGTAGCATATGAAGTCCAGGCCGTATATAAAGTCCTGGCCGCATATATCTCTAGGGCGCATATGAAGTCCAGGCCGCATAGGTCTTTAGGCCGCATGTTTAGGGTTAAAGTCTACTCCTTGGAACAAGTGTTGAAGTGACGGACAATAAATGAAGTGTCAGTGAAGTGACATAAAGTGATGTGATGTGACTGATGTGACATGCAATAAAATGTGTCAGAAAGAAAAGACAATCAAAAAATCATGTGTCCAAGGAAGGTGGTCGCATGCTCTGCTTGCCGCATAAGTCACTCGGTCGCATATTGCGCTTTTGGACTTAGTGAATTTCTCATTTGTCCAGCGAACAAAACACAAGGAGTCATGTTACTTAGCTCCAGAACACTTTATGTAATGGTCAGTCATGCATCCAACAAGATGGACGCATGCTGGTTGGTTATGCGGCAAAAGAGTCCAGGCCGCATAAGGATCATGCCGCATGGAAGTCTCGACCGCATATTGTACTGGCCGCATGAGAACTTCGTCTTCTCCAGACAGCAAATTCAACCATGACGGAAAAGTTCCAAAAAATCCGAAAATTATTTTCATCATAAAAACTTCATTTTAACTCTGAATCATGTGAACCAAAAGCCAAAATGCTCGAAATGAAGTGCTTCATCAACCACAAAAACTGATTTTCCAAAATACCATGTTTTAATAGATCAAAACCACAAAAAACACATGAAACCCATGAAAAACCTAAACTTCAAATGTAGATCTACTCAAATCCACTCATCGAAACCGAAAACTCCAAGTATTAAAAGTGGTTAGAAACACATAACAAACATAATGAACCAATAATATGGGAGGTTTCTCCATTTCTCATGCAAGGTGTACTTGCCTAAGACTTGAAGGGAGAAAACAAAAGAGAGAAAGATAATGAAGTAATGAAGAGAGAGAATGTGAGGTTTGGTTTATATACATTTGAGGTTTGAAGTTTAGACCATGGTTAACCCATGATTAAACCAACCCAACAATAAAACCATGAACCAAAATAAACCAAAGAATGGATTTAGTCTCATGCAATATACTAAACATGCAAGCAAGAAAAATAATACGCTCCAAATACGTATATTTGGGAAAGGGGAGTGACACTATCTTCCGCCTTATTTTGCGGGATTTCTAAGCAAATAAAGATATTTTGGAGAACTAAAAAAAATAGAAATGATTGAGGGGATCATATCAACAGTTCTTTCTAACATCATCAGCAATTCTCAATGCATTATGTTTTCCCTTCTCTTCTTTTTGCTTGTTCAATTCTCAAAGGCGTGACTGGTCCCCAATGTTAGATGATCAGGTAAGCTTTTTTTCTTTAATGGCAGTCCTTTCCCCCCACCCCCACCCCACCCACCCCAATTTTTGTCTGGTTCTTTGTAGACCAATGGGCATTGACAAGCAGGGGCAATAGTATTATAGCATAGTTTCCTGGAAATTCTGTAGGGGGATAGACTCAGACTGGTTAGGTGGCATGGTGGGGGGAACATATATCACCTAATCAAAAAAGAGAAAAAAAGAGGAGCTACCTATATTTTTGGAACAAGGGAAACTCCATTCCTTGGAGGCTCTAACCCACAGAGTTGCAAATGACATTAGGAGAAGACGAGATTTCGTTTCAAATCATTATACAAGAACCTGGAGGTACAGACATACTACTGCTTAATTTAGGGCCATTAGGATAACACATCCCACAAGGTAAAATATTAATGTGGCTGGTGTATGGAGGTACTGTAACTAGAGAGACTTCAGAAAAGAGAAAATGGAGAAAAAACCACAAGGATTGCCGTGTGATGGTCGTGAGTAGTGTAGACAACCTCCTTCTGCATTGCCCTTATCACAAAGAAGGGTGGTGGTCATATTTTAAGTACCTAAAAATTTCTCAAAATCAGAGGCTATCCAAGATGGAGTCTTCTGGGCTCTGTGGAGGGAGAGTAGGATTATGCAGGCTAAAGATCCATTTGGAACGTCGTTGTTGAAGCAGATGGTGGGGGTATTTGGTCAGACTGTAGCATTAAAAAAATTTGGACGAGAAGAACAAAACCCACAACAACTCGCCCCTCAGATCGGCACAACTATTTTGTTTCTGGGAAGGAAAGTCATTGGAGTCTGCAGCCAAGAAAGCTACCTCCCCAGCGGTCAGCAATGCTTGAGCCAGATGTATCCACTTCAGTGGGACGAGGGAGCTCAAATCTAGCAGCCAATTGAGGACAAAAAATGACTTGCAAGCTCAGGTGTGCTTTGCCCTGGGAAACACGGACACCCCAAAAATCTTGGCCATGTCATGTCGGATGCGTATTGGACACGTATCAGACACTCCAAAATACACTAGGACACACCAAAATAGGTGCCGTGTCCATGTCGCCTGTCCTTACCATGTCGTGTCCTGTGTCCGTGGTAGGCTTTAACCATCTTTTGGATACATGACTGCAAATTTTCTATTTTTCGGCTACTTGAAACACTGGTAGACCTGTCCATTGAGCTCTGTATTTACTTTGGTTTTGTATATTTTCCTTTGTCAGACTACTTCCCTATGTTTCACTTCATTAACAGAATGCATAGGATATGTCCTTATCTCCTTGCCTACAAAGACAGTCCAACAGGTGGTTCAGTGTGACCAAAGCACTCCAAAAGCTGCCTTCCCTCTTGCCATCTTTTGGAATATGGCCTGGCCTGTCAATCAAAAAATGGCAAGCAGAAATTTGCAAAACCTAAACAGTTCCTGATGCCAAATTGTCTAAGATGGACTAGGAAAATATATAATCCACAGGAGCCCAATAAAAAAAATAGTTATTAGGAATAATAGTAGCTAAAAAGTTATTGCACACATACTAGGTAGTCCAAAACCTAAATACAATTGAAAGAAGATGCTGGGGCCATTATATATAGTGGGACTGGGAAGTTGATTCTCTCCCGTCAGAAATTTGCAAAATCTAAACAGTGTCTTCAAACGTTTTGATATAGTTTCATACCTTAACCCAACTATCTCGAAGAAACAGCTCAATTATGAAGCGGTCCAATTTCAGTCACAGCAGATACTGCCACCTCTGAATTACATCAATCTAGCTATTACACTTCTATGACATAAACAGATGCCATAAGTGAGAAAAGTAACAGACTTTTTAAATCTTTTTAAGCATAAAAAAGGTGCTAAAAAAGTGAAGATACAAAACACCTTAGTGTTTGTTACATTAGCTTAAAGTCGTAACTCTAAACAATCTGCTGAAATCCATTAGCAGTTAAGATTTTTTTTTTAAGGTCCATGTCCTAGATCATCCGAGAAATTCCAACCCGATTTCGATACTTAACAACTAAGACAATTCCTTGAGCAAGAGTCTCATTTGGGTATCCCTAGGTTAGCACCACAATACTTTGAAGAGTGCTCATACCAAAGAATAACAAACATTCAATCTCCATGTCTTAGATCATCAGAGAAATTCAACCTGATTTTGGTACTAAACCAAGACAATTCCTTGAGCAAGATTATCATTTGGGCATCCCTAGGTTAGCACCAAAACATTTTGAAGAGTGAGGTCCTGTACCCAAGGATAACAAGCATTCAAACCTAAGCAATCTACATTGTATTCTTAATAGCAAACCTGGGGGGAACTGATGATGCAAGAAATCAACATTCCTATCTGACATATAACTGAATTGTCACACCATTGCAAACATGCAAGTTAAATAAAGGAAAGAAAAAATATCCATACTAATTGTAAATTTTAAATGGTACAATGCAACTATACCTTGCCTGTAACAATATGAAATGGTCATGAGAGTAAAAATGTTGTCATTCTAAATGCTTTCTGGCAGTCATGTAAGTAGTTACATAAAATTTGATTTGTATGATTCACAAAGCAACATAGAAAATTAGCAAATATATTTTAAACATAGGACTCCAGGATGTAAAACAACAAACTGCCTAACAAGAGAATATTGATTGAAGTAAAAGAAATTAGCAGTTCAAAAACACAAACAAAAACAAAATCCATATATGAGCAAAATTCTACAAAAACTGGGAAGATAAAAAATTCGAACAATCATCCTCGCCCACTTATAACCATAAAGCTACAGCAATCAGGTTTTATATGTCAATACTCATATAGAAAGGAAAGCAAAAGAGTTCAATACAACTTAAGAAGCACAATTTGATTTGTATGATCAGCAAAGCACCATATAAAATCAAGAAATATAGTTGGAACATAGGACTCTGGAACCTAAAAGACTAAAACAACAATAATGCAACGTAAAATGCCTTACAAGAAAATATCAATTGAAGTACAATGAATTAGCAGTTCAAAAACAAGTACCAGAAATATGATCCATATACAGCATAAACAAGGCTGAATTCTACAAAGACTGGGAAGATATAAAATTCGAAATCATTGTCAACCACTTATAAGTTATAACCAAAAAACTACAGCAATCAGGTTTTATATGCCAATACTCAGAAAGGTAAATTAGCAAAAGAGTTCTATATGACTTAAGAAGCACCAGTCCTTAAACCATGAAGATCACAAGGGATTAACATTAGCAAATAAAACATGTACTAGAATGCACTGCCTTTACCTCAATGGCATTAGGTGAATTGCCAAAGTTTTTTGACAAAGCACTGCTAAACAACTTCTCCAGAATCGTTGTAGAATGGTCCTGACTAGCTGTATTCATTACTTCAGATACAGTCTCATTCATGTGCTTGAAATCATTACCAATATCATCTTCCCAAACTTCAGTGAGTTCCTCAATACTAGTTGCCATGCCTGGCACACTTTCAGAATCAAGTGCTTGCTCCAAAACTCTGGCACTTGATGTGGGAGCCACAGGCTTTTCATTTGCATTAGCAAATAGATCAGAAATGCTCTTGGCTTCATTTTTCTCTATGTTGAATTGTGTATAAGCTGCTGAATTGTTCTTCTTATCTTGATCCTTTTCCATGATATTTAGAGAATGGTCATTCCCAATTAAAGCACTCACAGCCTGAGAAGAAGAAAGAATGTAATGTACACACACTTAGAATAGCATACATTGATAAATTCAACGAGAACCTATATTTATAGAGACTACAGAGCAGAGGTTAGAATATAGAGTGTCGTCAAGAACAATAAAAGCACATTAGCCAACAAGATGCATTAACATCCACAAATTTTGATATCTACAAGAATATATTTTTCCAGTGCAGATGCATGAGTTTGAAGGAACTGTGCACAAAGTCTTGCATAAATTCAGATTGGCTGGATGCTGCTTTAAAACAGACAATCTACCCCATATTCCACACACCAGTTGAGGTATGGTATACCTCCCTCGACACAAGAACATTGCTGTTAATCAGAAACGAAGGAAATTTAAGATTTATCCATGTCAAACGAGAGTTACCATAAATCTAGTTCACCCCCCTGCAATTTGCATTCCGGAACTTTCCTTCCAAATCATAAAACGTTTCTATGTCAGAATACTAAATGTAGTGTCCCGTTCAAGCCAATCAAAATTACTCATTGTCGGACACCTCCAACTGGTTTGATTAGAAAAGGGACATGATTCAACACCCTTAACCAAGGAAAACTACATCGCACAAAGGAATAGAAATTGCAAATCGCACAATGGGATAGAAATTGCAATTCCACGATTCTCAATTTCATGAATTCTATCAATTCGTGGACTCATGGTAACCAAACAACCCCTCGGTCGAAATGAACCAGACATTGACATCTCCAACATATCTTAGTGAAAATAATGATCCTACATTTCTTTCCATTGTTAATAGCTAAACAACAGAGGCAACCTTAACAGTCCTAGAAATCAATCTACAAGAACAAACAATCAAACAGCATCTCAGTTGATAGTTGACTTGTCATGCCATTCTAGATCCACTGCATAAAGTACTCTTTCCTTCTGTATCTAATATAAATTTGTAAGTTTTATGTGAACCATATATTATCAGGTGCCCGATTTCTGATCTAAAAAAGACAAAGTTGATGGAAGAAAATCCAAAAACCCGCATCCAAAAGAAATACTTTTCTTCTACTATTGATTCAATATTGCTAGGTTAGTTGAGAAGAAACTTTAGAACAAAAATTATTGGCCCATAACTGAATGAGTCAGAGTCTATTTGCACAGCCCTAAGTCAGACTAGAGGCCCCATGTAGAATACTTTGCTTGTTAGGAAATCTATTAAATGAAGTGAACGATAATGAATAACTGGAAAAGCATCCTGCAGTTTTCACTTTGAAGGGTAAACCGTGGTATACTTTATTTACCAGTTGGAAACTTACCCTTAGGCTATCTATCAATTGTGTGATTACAATTGATCGCCGCAGCTTTCAAGTGGGAAATGGAAGGGTTTCCTGAAGTGGTTCCTAGTCTAGCAGTAGGGCAGATATGAATTTACTGAAAACGTTACATGAAGGAGATGCGGTTATGATAGGATAGCTTTCTGATTAGGATACCAGAAAGAAGATGGGTATCAGTCTATCAGATGGCTAGAAAAGATAGATTTGAGATGGGGGAGGGGATGATAATATGGGCGAGTATATGAGTCCAAACACGGATAGAGGTGCAAAAGATACGTTTGAAAATGGAATATCAATGAAAGGATCAGTCACAGAGATGAGTCTTCAAGATATGATACCCAAATAAGTACACCTACACAACTTCATCAGGCATCACAATACTATAACCATGATGAAATATTCTGGAAAGATTTGCTAGGTCTGGAGTTACTATTCACTCAAAGGAGTAAGAGAAGGAGCTTCACAGAAGTCTAGTAGGGTCACCCCAATTTTTCGGGTGGACTGGAGTATGATTTCACTTCTGAAATCTAAATCCATCCAACATTAAACTTCATGCCTTCAATTCTTTGGGGACTAAATATGTTCATTTTACATGTGAGACTTTCAGTTCAATAACCAACAGTGCAGCTTAGAAGTTCCTTTTTTTGTTCCAAATCCCAATGTTGATTTTCACCTAGTCATTTTACAATTTATCTAACAAATTAAGACATCTTACCATACGCTACTCAACATCTCACCACCACTGATTGAAAAAGTGGGTTTTCTCTCAATTGTGTACTTGTAAATATGTCAAATTAACCAACGATATCAAGCGACTAAAATATCAAACCTCACATATTATCAGGTTTAGCTCACTCAGGGATCCCATATTGGCAGCCACTTAACTGGACTAGAGTACACTCACAAATAGTAGAAATGAAGGATGGGGTTCAGATGACTGATAATGCAAAAGAAATTAAGATTTTTTGTCTACAAATGGAGAAACAAAGATGATGGAAGTTGGAACTGAAACCAGTGTTATTTTTCTCTTCTTTTATTACAACTATACAAAGAACATTGTCTCTTAATGGGAAACCATGAATGCATATTGAAATCGAGGGTTCAATGGTTCATATATCAATCTGACAGTTTGTTAATTGCTCCACATTCACAAACTTTATTAATAACATTGAATGCCATCATCGTATCAAAGTATTATAATTCTAGAATGCAATATTAGTACCTCCAATGTATGAGAAGTGCTCGAGGACTGCACAGAAAGGTTTTTCTCCACTGATGCCCTTGCAAAACCAGGCGGAACGAGTGGCCTGGCTCCAGGAGTTTGTATTTGTAAAGATGACTTAGAAGAATCATTATGAGAAAGTGAAGCTGCAACAGTCCCATCTGACTTGTCTCCACTCCTAATGCTTTTTCCAGCTGTAGAATTCCCTAACATCGCAAAAATATCAACACCAAGACTTTCTTTGCGATTTTCAGGATTTGCTTTGTGCTTCTCTTGCAGTGTATTATGTTGCTCCTTCCTCATTAACTCAAAGGATGCTTCATACAAATAGAAAAAGGATTCACACAAGTTGAGAGAATATTTAGAAATCAAATGGCCCATATTACAATAAACAAAGTACTCAAACAATTAACAGGAAAGTTCAAAGTTCAAACAATTAGTATAGGTATTGATCTTGTTCTAGTCGTGGGAAGAATAAAATACTACCTCTTCTATTTCTTTCTTCTTCGGCTCTGTCCTCACTTGAACATTCAGAAGAACCAAATGTTTCATCATTATATGAATCAGTAAAATCTTTCCGTGAATAAGGAGCAGCCTGGATGAAAAAGCAATAATCCATAAACATGCAGAATAAGCACGAGTTATCCAGTTGATCATGTTAGGCTTTAATATTCATGCCTATAGTTCTGTTGTAACATATACATACTTAAGAAATACTGTCCAAAAATATCAAATTCAAAAGAACTCCACAATAAGAGATCCAAAAAAGTTTGCACAAAGCAAAGAGAATGCAAAAAACATCAACACATAAAGAGCATCAAAGGCCACAATTAAAGGTAAATATAGAACCTTATAAGGTCTTGGTGGCTGATAAGGTTCATTGCTCTTATTAAGTTGATAATGGCCATTTCCCCGAGCCTTCGGTGTTGGGGTTCCCGTGTACCCAGCGGATCTCGGAAATGCACCGCTTCCCAAAAGTCCATCATGCTCTGAGTTTGGCCAGATTCGTCGAGTTTGATTCCCGAAACGCCTTCCAGTATCTGCATAGCTCAAATAAATCATGCAAAAGGCAAATCCACCTCAATTCTCCATAACTGGAAATTACATCCCAATGATGACATTTACGTGCGAACTGATTTAAAAGGAAGAAGCACTTGAAGCATTAAGCAGAATGATGAGTAAGCTAAAAATAACGAGGTTAACTAGTTAATAATGTACATGATGTCTGTGATGCCCCCACCAAATAAACCAACAAACTCGCTCACAGGAGTTGCTGTCCAGACAATATTGAAATGTGGAAAGAGATAGACCCAGCAGGTCAAGGCATAAGGAGGAGGCAGTGGTGCACACAAACCAGCAGAGAAGGGGAGACAATGTCTGTTCTCCACGAAAATTCTCCTTCTTTAGCCTTAGTGAGCTCAAGTAGGAACTTCAGAGCATGGCATAATACTGGAATTGATCGGAACATTGGTTTATATTTGAGCATATTACAATAAAGATAGCACCAAACTGGAATAAGATACTTCTGCATCAAACCTTGCCAATACCCTCTTACTAAGCTTGTTCTCTTGGCCACTCATGGAAGAAAGCACAGTATGGTTGCTTAATATTAAGTTAGCAACAACTTCCAAAATGACTACTACCCAAAGACCTAGTGGAAGAGGAAACAGCACTTTATGTCAGTAGGTTCATTTGCTGAAGTGTATGCCCTAAAATTCCCTTGGCATTCAGTTACTACAGTTCATTATTTCAGAAAAATAGATGAGAAACATAAAATTTCAGGTAGAAGCATACTAAGATATAGTGGATGGGGTTCAATATTCATGAAAGGCAGGCATGAATTTTGAGATGATCCATGTCATGGAACCAAGAAAGATTATATTACTAATCATAAATAGGGTGTTTGGGCCTCTAACACCTATTAACACAAACATCTCTTATAATGTGTTGGGAAAGAATTAACATGTTGACATTATTGGACTTTCTAAGTGCTTATTTCAAGCAAGGTCACAGAATGAATGGCATATTACCACAACTAAAATACACAAAGCTGTACGAGTTATGAATAGAAAGGTACAAGGATAGTCTCTAAACACTTCATTTTTTTTTTCAATCATAACAAATGCACCATTTTCTAAGCAGCAAAGCCATGTGATATCTTCACCTTCAGGCATGACGACCCCGAGTTGATCTGATCTACATCTACTCATTATGAAGCAAAATCACATATTGCATGCTTAACAAAACTACTAATGATGGACCATGATAGGGTACTAAAGTGGGTTAGCAGCGGGAACAGGAGGTTCCAACAGAAACTCATCACCGAGGCAACATAATAAAATATACTCCTGAACAACTAACCTATATAATATAACTACTACTTCAAAACCCTCTCCATCTGGATGTATATGTCCGCAAAGATGTATGCAAGTTGCAACTACGTGATACACAGATATTCACAAAATCTATCAATAGTCCCTTAGGTTTTACTTTTCTTTCAAGTATCAATCATACACACACACACACACTAGTGCAAACAATGATCATAATAATAAGGAATAGACCTTGCACTAAAGGTTCCCGGTCAGGTTGGGACTCTCCATCTTTGTCGCTCGATCCAGAGGAATGGGTCTCCCACCTCCCCTGCCCTCCTCGCACATACCCACCCGAGCTCTCCAGCCTATTCTGCGAAAGCGGTCTCCGCTCGTACGTGCCACCGGAAGCATCTTCCAATTCACTGCTTCCAACGATTCAAACATAAGTCAATTTGAGCTACAAATATGGACCTACTATTTCGTATTCGGATCGAACCTCAGAATGGACGCATCAAACCCACTGGGCAGCTTCTTGCAGACATCCAATTTACTTAACGACAACAGGAATTCTCTCGTGTACCACAATTTCTTTGACTTCCTAGATCGAACAAACAAGAAATGTTCATATTCCAAGAATTGAAACAAAAACATATTAAATCAAAGTAGAAGAAGTTACTTTTCTGCTGGCAGCGACGGAATCGCTTGGTTCTCCTTCTCCAGACTCATTCCCGATGCCGAAATTTTGGCGGAAAAAACCCTAACTTTATATTTACAGTCTAACCCTGAAGCCTAACGCAATGCCCTGATAAAATCGTCCGGATCCTCCTTGGAGTAGAAAATTGGAGTTCTGGAGGGGCTTATTTGGGAATCGTACATAGAAATGGTTCCATTTTTTTGGTGGTGGTGGTGGGTGGGGGGAATAGAGACCGAATCGAGGAACGTAAGAATTGGTGACCTAAAATTGGGTTCTTCATTAATTTGGGGGATTAGCGTTTGAAAAGCTTGCGTGTGTGGATGGAAAGAGAGGAAGAAGGAATTGGAGAAATTAGGGTTTTTTTTTCAGTTGATTTCCGATTCCGATCGTCGAGAGAGAGAGAAAAGGTATATTGCATTTTCCTTGTGTTCTTACTAATGGATTTTAGCATATAAACTCCTTGTTATTTATGTTTTGCAACTTCAAGCTTCTCTTTTTACACATTTGTATAAAACTATGTTTGGTTGGTCAGAAATTAGAAAAGATGAGAAGAAGAAAAAAAGCAGGTACAAAGAAACAGAAAATTTTCTTTGGAGAATTAATTTATTAGTATATTAGTTCTAGAGATATATATTTGAAAAAATTACTGTAAAATGTCCTTATTAAATGTATATTCGATTTAACGATTTAAAAACTCAACGCTTATTCCACGGTAAAAAAAATGTCAAATAAATAAATAGATAAACGTCTTTACCATAGACGTTTTCAACTTTTTATTTTTTTATTTTTAAAACTACCAAGAAGAGTAAAAAATTAAAATAATATATATTTATTGAATGGACGTTTTTATTTTTTTTTGGTGAATAGGAAGACGAGTGTGTGGGTGTGTGAGAGAAAATATTATTATTATTTTAAAAAATAAAAGTGCATAGTAAAAAAAATAAAAAATGTCTTTACAAAAAATGTTTTTATATAATATATTTTTTTGACCAAAAGAAAAAAATTGAACCGAATTTTTTCTAAAGAGAAATGAGAGAAAAAAAACGTTGCTTCTCTTTCCATTTAAATTTAATAATCCATCGATTAAGGACATTATTTTTATTTTATTAATTTTACTCATGTTAAAAAAGGAAAGAAATAATAAATAAATAAAAATTTTAAGGAAAACTTGAGTTTTGTTTATTTTTCTAATTTTTTTTTTGTAAATAAAGAAAAAATAAAAACGTTATATTGTACGTTTTAGAATTTATTTTGCAATACAGTCCCCCCATAATTCATTATTTGCAATATATCCTTTAATCAAAGTAAATAAAATTACTTTATTTATTATAGTTTCTTTTATAATCTTCATGTCAAATAAAAATATAAAATATAAAAAATAAAAGTTGAAAATTTTTAGATTTTTAATATTTTAAGACCCAAACAATTAAAGAAAACATCATATTGTAATTTTTGTTTTGGGTCTTAAAAAATTAAAAACTACAAAATATTTTTATTTGACTTGAAGATTATAAATGAAATTATAATAAATAAAATATTTTTATTTACTTTGATTAAAGGATATATTGCAAATAATGAAATGAAGGGGGACTATTTTGTAAAATAAATTCTATTTCTCCCATACCCTGGGCGTTTCCAACATTTATTTTGTTTATTATTATTTTTTTACCAAATTTTATTTATTTACTACTACTTTTTATTTGTTCTATTTTTTCATAAATAAAATAGAAAAAAAAAATGAAACGCACATTTTTCTTAGAATAAAATTTTTTTGACATGTGCAAAATAAATAAAATATAATTATTTTTTAACATGAGCAAAATAAATAAAATAGAAAACGTCCTTAATTGGATTATTGATTTTAAATGGAAAGAGAACAAAAATGCTTTTTTTTTCATTTCTCTATACAAAAATTCTTGTTCATTTTTATGTCTTTTGGCTGAAAAAATTACATATTATATAAAAATGTCCTTTGTAATGGCATTTAAAAAAAAAATTTTACTATGCATTTTTATTTTTTAAATAATAAAAAAATTTCCTCACACATCTGCTCCCCTATTCACCCAAAGAAAAAATATTTTAAACATCCATACTAAGTGTGTTTTCAATAAATATATATTCTTTTAGTTTTTACTCTTCTTGATAGTTTATAAATAAATAAAAATAAAAAGTTGAAAACGTCTATGGTAAGGACGTTTTCAGTTAGTTTAATTTTTTTTTTACTTTTTTTTACCTTGGAATAAGCGTTGATTTTTTAAATCATTAAATCGAATACGCATTTAATAAGGACGTTTTCAATCATTTTTTTAAAAAAATAACAAAAATGTCCTTAGTAAACATAATTTTTTCAAATATATTTTTTTAAAACTAAATTACTAATAAATTAATTCTCTACAGAAAAATTTCTGACATAAAAATAAATTAATTCACCTTGATTATAACCCCCAATCTTCTTCTCTATTTTTGATCTCCTTTTGAATCTCTTTGATTATTCTCTATTTTCGGCCTCTTTTGAAACCTCCTTTATAATTTATATATATTGTAAAACAAACAAATTAAATATGTGAGAAGATATTTCGGTACGACCCAGATGCGTAGAATGATTTGAGAATCGAAATTATCTTGTTCATCCACTGCTCGAGACAAAAATATTATTTTATTTCAAGTTGCTGACCTCCTTTAATTAGTATGTTGTTTAAAAAAAATTTGTCGTCATCCGCTCTTTCTTTTCCCCATTTTCTACATTACTTAGTTTTTTTTTCCCCTAATTTATCCTGGTCTTGAACCCTTAAAGTGATGTACAAGGCTCATGTTGACTATCACAAAATTAGAAAATATATTTTAGAATGTTTTACTATTTTTTTTTTAGAAAATTTTATTTTGATTATTAGACAAGCATCCAAAAGGCTTTGGAGAAACCATTATACAAGATAGTAAACAACCTACTTAAAAAAAATCCAAATACAAAAAAAATTGACTAATATGTCAAGAGTAAAAGGAATTTTCTTTAAAATGCAATATGAAGATCATAAGAACTATATTTGTTACCCAGCCGGAAAGAAGAAGAAGAAGATGAAGGAAGAAGAAGAAGAAGAAGAAAATACAGTCTATGCATTGGATGGTCTAGATGGACTATCATTCGTAAATTAAACAATATCCACACACCCTTTGTAAATTAAACAATATCTCATGCATTACTTAATAACCACACATCCTTTGTAAATTAAGCGATATTTCATGCATTGCCTCACAACCAAGTTAGTAGAATATTGCATCTTTTGTGTCTTTTGCATACTTAACCATGTATCTTTATAAATATACAATTTTTTTCTTTTCAAAACGGCCATTTCCCTTATTTATTTTTCTTTGTAATTATTTCTCTTCAGACATCTTGGATTCAAATCTCCAAAGGGCACATTAGTACCAAGTTCCTTACTCGTAATTGAAAACTCTCTTCAACTCACATTTTGTATGTTTGCTTCATTTGTGACATATTTACAACTTTAGTACACCTACCAAGTTTCTTCTTAAATTTTCTTTAAGTCACATTTTTGCTTAGTCAATAACATCTTTACATCTTTATCAGGACCAGTTCAATGGGTGCTATTGCACTAGGACTCTCGAATTCACAAACCTTCAAAAAAAATTATATGTTATATATTTTATATTTATTTATATATAACTACATATAAAAAATAGTAAAAAAAAAACTTTTTGACTGATATTTAGTTAAATCTTTATTACAATCACTATTCCGGTCCAACAATTCTAAAACTTAAAAATATAATTACAGGCTAAACGATAATTTGTAAAGATATTGTAGTTGAGGTATTGTAGGTGAATAATTTTTCTTAGTTGATGTTAATTTTGGATAATTTAATTTCTGAAAAAAAATTTAATAGAAAATTTTATACGAGAATAGGTCTCCATTTATTTTTCGCACCAGACCTAGTTACTTTATGAATCTATCTTTATGCACCTTAAAAGTGAATGCAAAGATATCTTCAATGAGCAAGTAAGATCTCTATCATCCGATAGGGGAAATAAAGATTGAAAGGATAGCTCTTTCCCTTCAACCAGATTTGAACATGAACAATAGATTGCAACTTTGCCTATACAATAGATTGCAATATGGTTAAAAAGCATAATACAATGCGTTTTACTCCAGGGGAAAGAAAAATGCTTCGGCACTGTTGCTGATCTATGTAACATCGAGTATTTGGTATCAAGTGCTTAAAAGACATGGAAACTCAAATTCAGAGAAAAAAATCAGCAGCAGGATTCGTGGTACAATGGGAATTTTACATTCATTACAAGTTCAAAAACTAAAAAGAACCAAGTGCCAGGATAATGTTTGTGTTGGTTCCTGATTACAGAATTTTGATCATTACACACGAGCAAATTAGCAAATGAGAGCCTTCTATCCCCACTTGTCATGAGGTTTACTTCATGTATTTCTGCAGGAACTTGCGGTGGAAGTCACTCCTGATGGTATCATTGATGAAACGTTTGGGTGTCTTGGTCTCACCACGGGTCTGGTTCTTAAAGACAACATCATCATCCCATCTGCAGCATAGGATAATATACGAGGAACAGGTTATTCAACAGTTAATCGACAAGGAAGAACAATTGAAAAAAAAAAAATACAAGATGACTGTTGAGAGAAAAAAGAAATCATCATTGACCCTACCTTCTTTTGACATTAAAGGAAGTCATATTATTCATATTAATCAGTGGATTTCCTCTCATCAGTTCAGCCTCTTTGGTCTTCAGTTCTTCTTCCTGCTTTTGCCTATCCTGTCACACCCAAGCAATTTAAACTCCAGTTACAAAATGCAATTGGAGTTTAAACTTTTACAGAACACTAAAAATGCTTTTATGCCAAATGTTGAGGTTGGCTATATGAATCCTTTATTCCTGCTCTATTAATGGCCATCCCTAACCTTAAGCAAATTTATTAAATTGGAACAAGTTTTGGTTTGATCCTCCTCTATTTCTTCTCTTGCTCCTTTTGGCATTGTTAAGATACAGTTGTGTGTTGTCTTGTGTGGATTGGGATGTTGAAAAGCTATGCATTTAAAACTTCAAATCCAAATAAACATAATACAATACATTTTACTGCGGTGAAACTGCAGATTATTTTCTTTTAATTACACTTCTTTCTGGTCTCATTCCCCCCCCCCCCCCCCCCCCCCTGTACTGCACATGCCTGAAAAGGCAGCAATGCGGCCACTGACATAGACATTAATAAGGTGTTTGTTTCCTTTTTACATGGATGATTCTTCTGAGGAATTGGATTGTGATCATGTCATGTTTGTGCAATTCCAGTATCCCACTATTCACTCTAAAGCTATGTTGCAAAGACACGTGGTGTCTGTCTCCATATCGTGTCTCTGCCCGTGTCCGTGTCCATATTCGACCAACATAGAGGGCTACATATGTACCTTCTTCTTCTTTTTTAGACGCCCGGCGTAACGCTCGGGACTTTGTGCACGCTGCGTTGCATGCCTTTTGAGCCCACTGCCCCAAACTCCCACAAAATAAATGGAAGAAATAATATACCACCATGGCTCAATCCACCGATTGTGATCATGTCATTTTTAGGCTTTCCGCCACCCAGCCAGGGTCTTATACCTCTCCCAGTAACCACAAGGGTTATTCGAGTTCGGTCATATGTACCTATTTGAAAATGTTTGAATCATGTATCTGTATCCATGATCTTTAAGTTTTCTCAGGTACAAGACTAAAAGCCTAAAAATGCAGTCATTAAACAGGGATAATAGATTCATGAATGGACATTGAAACAGACCTTCCGTAGCTTCTCCTCAGCCCGCTCTTTTTTTATACGTTCAAGCTCAGCTAGTAGAGCCTCAGTGTCATCTTCGTCATCATCGTCGTCATCACTGCCGTATAGCTTGAAATTCAGTATAAACATCGTGCTAGCAACTAATGAAAACTGTAACAAAGCAGGTAGAACGATAGCAGAAAACAAGAAGATCATAAGAAAGTTCTAGCATGTTCCACAACATTTAGTTCCATAGTAAATTGAAGGTTCAGTATAAAAAACATAATAGCAACTAATATAAAATGTAACAGCACAGAGAGTAATAACAGAAGAAAAGAAGACTGAAGATCTAGCATGTTCCACATCCATTCTAATACATATGTCATGGGCAGTAATCTAGAGGGTTGTATCCATATATCTGACCTGTATCCATATATCTGACACGAAACTTCCTCGAAACTCGTGATCGCCCATATCTAGGCTTCAAAGAGACCAAAAACATTGTTGAAGTGATTATGCATGGTCATATTATGTCAAACATATTTGAGATAAGAGAGTAAAATTTCTTTGTAACTTTTAGAACTTTCTAGTGCCAAGTTACTACCCAAGACATGCACAAATATAGAACATTTTACTATATATATATATATATATATATATATATATATATATATATATATATATACAGAAATGCTCAAGAGCTACCCAAGTGGTCTGACAAGGCAAATTTTAAAATTAAAATTAAAATTAAAATTAAAATTAAAATTAATTTAAATATTTAAATTAACATTAATATTAATATTAATATTAACATTAAAATTTTGGGTAATTAATTTTTTGATTTTAAATTTGTCATGTCAGCTGCCATGTTAGGTGCCACATAATATTATTTAGCATGCAATCTTTTATTACATTTTAATCCCAACTACTCAATCTCAATCCAACATATATAACATATCAATCCAACCAATATAACATAGGGTGGTTCCGTAATATAAAACCACTCGGAGATTTTATAGCATTCCTCATATATATATATATATATATATATATATATATATATATATATATATATAATGTACCCTTATAGTACATTTTCTAAAAAGTACAGACTTTCGGAATCCAAATCGTGAATGTATCCCAATTTATGTCTGTGTCAATGCAACCTAGCTAATATCCTATGCCAACCGCGAAATCTTAAGCAAATAAAAAGGACCTGACATAAACTTAAGAACTTGTTTATCTTCGTCTGAGATGATCACTATTTACCAAGCTTTTAATGTATCCATCACACATGCAAATTTAATGTGTTACCAAGCTTTTTCATCTGTATGTTAGGAGGCTACCTGTATAATTTTCAGGTTCTTTTGGTAGATCACCATGACATCTGGACCAAAATAACAGATCTGGGTACTCATCCAAATTATACTTAAAGCAACATGTTCCCTAACAGCAACTTAACTGATGGACATTGTGAGGTGTTCTACATGAAACAAGAATAATGACAAGAAAAAAGTGGTGGTTGTATATAGGCCTGTCAACGGTAACTGCCCAAAACCCCACCAAATTGTAGCTAAAATTCGGATTTGTATACAAAAGTTGAGATTTGAAAGAATTTTGGGTCGGGTACAACGTAAAGATTTCAGGTCTGTTTCGGATATTATTAAATATAAAAAATGTTCTGTAAATACAAAAAGTAGTGTGCTGGCTGTGTGGTTAGCTGGGTAGGTGTCAAGATTTGTCTAAGGGAGGTTCGAGGTTCGATCAAACCCTCATTTGACAGTTGGTTCTTTTTCTATATATATAAGTCACCCGACTAATTCGAGTTCGGGTACAATTTTCAAAACCGAATGGGTTTCAGCTAGGTTTGGATTTTACATATATCTAAACAGAACCCAACCCATTGACAGCCCTAGTTGTATATCATCACCCAAGCCCACGCTGAGCCACCTTGAAAAGGCCCAGAAAATGAGATCATGCTCAAACACCCAGGAGTAACATCATGTCTGAGTACAAGTAATCCATCAAAATGACTAGCAATCAAAACTTGGCTTGGCTTGGCTCATCATATCCTCATCAAGGAAGTTTCAATAAAATCGGTTATGGACCTACGTCTAAATTGAGAAGGCAGACAGGAAACATTAAGCAAATCTATAACCCATAGTTTGCATTATCGGCCGATACCGATCCGATACGGCCAATACCGATACAGTTTGGCATGTCCAGATCCGATACCGACCGATACATGATATTGATCGATACCGACATTTGGGGTCTCTTTTCCGGTCAATTCGACAAAGAAAATTGAACAACCAACTCCTACTTAGCAAGCCTCAGTTCAGCAGCTCGCTTATCGTGTCTCGACTCAACCACCTAGTTACATGGTGCAGGCTTCGAATCAAGAATATGCCTCAGTTCATTAAACCACCTCCATTACCAAACCTCAGCTCAGTCGTTCACCCACGTAATACCGACCTCAGTTCAACAATATGCTTTAATACCGGCAATGCCTCTTCCCAATGTCACTAAACCATAGGCCACATGCCCGACTAACGTCGTTCTACCACTCGCAACAATACATCCCGAGCTTCCCACAGAGCCAAGGACCCTCTACGTATCCGCCCAACTACTTTCCTACGGTCAATCCTTCTCACGAGACCTAACCCTCAGGGTACCGCCTACAACCAAAGTATTCTATTTGGTATGTCGATGTCCTTCAAAACGTCAAATATGCCATGAGCGATCACCTGATGGGCAACGGGGTGCTTCCTCTAGTCCCTAAAGAACCACCTCAGCCTCATAAAATCCAGCTCCTGCAGAGGCAGCTGCTCCGGTCCGCAACACATCATATGGCTCTCTATCACGAGCACACCTAAGCGGAGGTTCCTCCGACCCTCAACCAAATGAGGAAATTGTCGCCTAAACCGAGAGGATCAACATTGAGGTGATACAACAAATTGACGAGGGGATCAATAACTTCCTGGGGCATTCAAAAGTAACTACATTGGAAGAAAAAGAGGCAACTCATGAACAACTTGTTCATCAAACAAGGAGAAAATGAGACCCTAGAGAAAATCGTCAGGAGGTTCAATGACATCAAGACAAAGACAAGATGCTACTCAGACGAAACTTCAATCCTCGCGCTCAGTACGGACCTTAGGAAGGGGGCTCGGGTTCACGTCGAGTTCCATGAAAAACCTCCAAAGACTAACAATGATCCTCAATTTACACATCGAGGCCGAAGAACGGACACGGATAAATAATACTTAACAAGGGGTAGCACCGATGCAAGCAAAAAAGAAGACCAAGAAGGTGAAAGACGAAAAACAATCCTCGAAGGTTCGACCTACATCTAAGAAAGATTCCACACCCGAGGCTTAACAAAGCTCAATACTACACCTTCAAACATCCTCTTCCACATCGGCGAGGACAGTGAAACCAAACCACCGAAATCTCTGAGTAAACATAGCGAGAAGCGGAAAAAAACACTTTTGAGAATATTAAGAGTACCATCAAGATGGGGGTCGTTATAGAAATTATAGGGGTCAATGGACCAGTGAATACATCGACCTCAGACGAGAGAAAGATAAAAGCGGAGAAACTCACACGGTGTCTCCGATGCGTCAAGCGACAGTGGGAAAGACAACGCGCCAGCCATCAAGGGCCCAGGTCTAGCAGACTTCATCATCGAATGGAGAATTGAAGAACATCATCAACAAAATAAAAGTAGCAAAAACCATAAAATAAATGAAAAGAATAAGATATGAAAAAACATCAATAAAAGTAGCAAAAACAGTAACAAAATAGGCTTACAAATTAACGAGTTTACATGTTTCACATCAAGAACAAAAAATAAATGAAAAGAAAAAGAAATTAAAAAAATAACTTTTTTTTTTTGGAAAAACAATAAAAGAGCAGCCAAATGAAAATAAGATAAATCATTAGCCAAAAATCAACAAAAACAACGTAAGAAAAAAAAACTTACAAATTAACAAATTACAACATATACATAAAATAATTTTTTTGGAGTGGATATGTAACTAGATGACATCGAGCAGCTAACGTTAAGTCGGCAGCTAGCGATGGTCGTTGAGCAACTCGAACACAGAAGAGAACAGGAGAGAAGAGGTGGAGAAGGATCAATCAAATCAGGCTAGGGTTAGAGAGTTTTCTGTAAAATAGGTCGGGTCAAGCTAAAAATCCAACTTGGGCTCCCCTTCAGACAGGCGCGCCTATTCCAATGCATTGCACTTGGTCAGTCCGAGACTCCGAGTACAACAAGCTATGGTGATCGACCCAAACGGTGGATCGAGAAGGCTACATCAGCCGCAATAATCGAGAATCAAAGTATAGATCTAATAAAAAGACCAAAGCTTAAGCCAAGTAGGATGTATGTGTGTGTGTGTATATATATATATATATATACATATATATATATATATATATATATATATATATATATAGAGAGAGAGAGAGAGGGAGAGAGAGAAGGGATCGGAATCTCCGCTGTTAAGAATCCCTGAATGTTCTCGAGATAGCAGACATTTGATCTATCTTTTTGGACCGTACAGATTAGTTCAAAAATCTCGCAAGAAATATATATGTATATCGATTAGGAAAAAATTCTTATCATGCACAGATTTGAGTTTCGAAATTCAATTATGGTAATCATTTATTGTTTGATCAAATGATTATTATTCATCATTATACTTTTTTTATTCATTATTGTATTACAGTTGAAACAGATACATTTTTAAGGCTTCGCAAAATGATCAATAAAAAATTGATACAATTTGATTCCTCAATTAGTACCCTAGCCCTAGAGTCCACTTCTTCCCCATATTACAAGTGAAAGAGAAAATATAAAGTGTGTATATATAATATATAACAACCCCAATCGTGCATGTACCATGGAATTTTAGGAATTGTCGTATCGAGATACTGAGTATGTAACTCTTTGGTACATTGTGGGAATTTTCTAGTGTAAATCTCTAAATATGACCTTATCTTTAAAAATATAGCTTTTATACTTATGTTTTAGAAATCATTCTTTGTTTACTTTTAGACTTAAGCTACATAATTTCATAATAAAGTTCATTTGATGACTAAGGCAGAGAAAATTATACTCTTAAATTTACTTATATAGTCATCAAGATGCATTACTAGTCTTTGGTCTCTCTCGTTTTCAGAAATTGCTACCTATGCTTATAGTCCCTCGCCAACATTCTAGATTTTTGGTGCAATGACATGGACTTGAACAAATCTTTTGTAGGAAATCGATTCACCTTTCATAAAATAGGAAATAGGTTCATCTTTGATAAAAGATAATTTAACGGGACAAACATGCACCTGAGGTTTCTACAAGAAATCACAACATGACTCATCACCAGTAGACAAAGCTCTTGCAAGAGATAAAATCTAGAAATTCATAAAACTTCTGAAGATAAACTTCATAGTTCATACACACCAAGGGCTGGGGAACCCAATGGCTATTTAGTTGGTAGTAAACATAATCAAACTTCAGAGTATTTTGTTGCAAATGAATGATAGTTCAAGAGATCTAGTTACAAATTAGCCAAAAGAAAACTTCATCAGACACAATAAACTCTCAGGGAAGTCAAAACATTCAGATGCATACAATATGTAAGTAAATGATGAATGATCCTGACTATAGCATATTCCTTATAAAATGGATGCACAAGCAATCATAAAATGTAAAATTTTAGTCATGAGTAATTTAAGTTCCAAATTACCTCTCATCGTCACTTTTAACATCCACATCAGAATCATCTGCATCGACATTCCGAGGAATAATCCGATCTTCCGCTTCTCTCTTTGTCCCTATGGTGGAATGAAATGAAACATTAAATTAATACTAACAAAAGGATACTATTGCCAGCTAGCAGAACACAGGAAGAAAGTCAATCTTAAAAATTGTATGTATCACTCTGCATCAGATGTCTACCTTCCAAAAGAAGGTGACCTGAACTTGCCCCTTTCCTTCGATCTCTGTCTTCTGCAAACAGAACCAAGAAAATTCAATCCAAATGCCAAACAACAAAAGGTAAAGAGACTAAAATGTCAAAAAAGTCGAGAAAAAAGAAAAAGAAATAACTGATCTAAACGTGAGGGTTAACGTCAAGTAAGTAAGCCAATTACTAATCCAAAGGTTAGGGTTCGGCACTGAAGAATTTTCACAAAACTCTAAACATCTTTTTTTGAACAAAGTGTAGTAGGGGGAAACTAAAGATAAAACTTTTTCAAGTCAAAGGAGTTTAATATGGGGGTAGGCAACAGGAAATTCCGGAAATGTCAATTTTCTTTCCATCTTATTTTCTACACCAATATAAGAGATAATTCAAGATGGCTACCAACGGAGAGAACCCAAAAAAGTTCAGAAAATTAAGAAAAAGATACTATCCAAGGTAGAAAAGGGCATCCTAGTGTCACATAAGTCGGCCTTTGGAGGGTCAATAGTACTCAGCCTTACCCATTTTTCGGGAGAGATTGTTTTCGCAACTGGAACCCGCATCCTCCAGGATGCAAGCGCCAAGCCAACATTCTTAAAGACAACTAAAAGTGAGGAAGCAAAACTATTGAGAATACCAGCATACGGCTTATCCTTGGACGAAAAATGCCTCTTCTCACGTTCTTCCAATTCCTCCCGAAAGTTCCTCTCATGCAATTCCTCCTGGGTATCCTGGCCTTTCCTCCTGCAATAATTAAAATTAACATTACAAGCTCCCATAATTGGAACAGAAAAAAGTTGAAATATTCAAGAAAAATATAGACACATTACACATCTTCAACTTCATTTTAAATTTTGACAAAATAAATGATCGAGATACTGATAGGACTGCTTATAGTTATTTGACCAGAAGAATTTATGATTTCCTACACCACCTAATTGCTTAAAATTTTATTGAATTAAGCTATCATCTATTGATAGTAATAAGCTCAGCTTTAATTCATAGGCCAAACACTAAGGTTACACTAAGGTTATGGTTATTATTACATACTTTCAAGTGCACAAATACAAATAGGTTTGTCTTAATTTTCCAACAATATCTAGAGTTAATATAGCCGTAGGCATATTGAGTACATGAATGTAATCCCATTGGTACACATGAAATAGGGTTAGGGATTTGGAAGGTTTGTTCAAAATTTCCAGCCAACTATGTTTATGGTTTCCTGCGCTTCTCTGCTTCAACCATGAAAAAAAAACCAATTTCAGTTCCAACTTCCAAATAAAGCAATAAAAACCCCGAATTCGAACTTTTTAGAAATAGGGTTTGTTCTGATCACTCCGCAAAAAATTACGACCACAATTTCCACCAAAACCAAATATTTCCTTCTCCCGTCGAAGTTGAATCAAATTGTTCGCGTAGTTAGAGTAATCATTAGGGTTTGTGAAGAAAGGAACTAAGAGAGAAAAAAATTAGGGTTAGGGTTCGATGTACCTGGACTTGAGGGTGGTGTGGGAGGCGAGATCTCTGGAGGAGTACTTCTGGGAGGGGCCGAAGATCCGCGTCCCGCCCTGCTCCTGACCGCCCTTCGCCGGAGCCCACGTCGGTCGAGCCGCCGTCGTCATCTCTCTCGCTCTTCTTCGTCGTCGTCGAAAGAAACCTTAATTGATTAGAATATAACACGGGGGGAGAAGAAATTGACGAATGATGCAAAGGACCATAATTCAAGCTGCTGGACTAAATATAATAGAATTTTTTTGTAGGCAATACGGATTTTACTTAGGACAGTGTATTATTTCAGAATAATTTAGATTTTTATTATTTTTATTCAGTCAATCCAAAATTTACTTATGACAGTCCAATCCTCCTTTCCAAATCATAATCCTAATATCTTCGGAGGAGACGGCGGTGGCGGGAGGAGGAGGAGGAGAATGGAGATGGAGGAGAAGGGAGGAGGAGGAGGAAGCAGCAGTGGTAGCCGCAACCCGCCCCCCGGAGGCTGCGCAGTCTGTCCCCGCGCGCTACGTCTCGCCACACGCGACTCACCCCTCCGCCCCTCCCTCGCTCGCTGCCTCGCCACGCGCAACTCACCACGGCCTGCCCTCGTTGCCGCCCGCCCTCACACCTCGCCGTCCGTCCCCTCCTCGTCGCTGGTGCTTCTTCTTCTTCTTCTCATTCTTTCTTTTAGGACTGTCACAATGTTTACAGTCCTTCCATGTTGACAGACATTGTTGGCAGTCCTATATATTTAGGAATGCCAACATGGTTAGGACTGTCTACATGGAAGGACTGTCAACATTGTGACATTCCTGGAAAAAAAAAATTGGCTAGTCTGAAACAACTTTTTCCGATGGCAAATTTGTAAATAACTTTAAAAAAAGATTGAATAGCCTAAACAAAAAATATAGTGCCTATAGAAAAAGTCATATAATAAAGGTCCCTTCTACCAATAAGGTACAAAGGTTAAAAATAAAAAATAAAAACTAGGGGTGAACAACAGTTCGGTTCGATTTTAAACCGGACCGAATATATAAAAACAAAAAAAATCGAATCGTTTTGTTAAAAATCGAAAAAATTCGAACCAAACTAATTTTTTTCGATTTTCGGTCGGTTCGATTTCATAGGCCAATGGAACGGACCTTTACATTTTAGCAAATGAACATATTTAAAAAACATATCTTCAAAAAAAATCTAACATTCTTGTATTTATGAATTATTACAATTTAGAGTGAAAATATATATAAATATATATATATATATATATATATATATATATATATATATATATATATATATATATATATATATATATATATATATATCGATTGAGAGTAGAGAAAGCGTTCAAAGAAGTGTCGATAGATATTAGGAGGGGAGAGTGCACTCAGTTAGGATTAGAAAAAATATTAGTATATATAGATTGAGTGTAGTTTGTTAAATTTCTAAATCTAAATTGATTTTCAGTTCAGTCCGGTTCGATTATTCGGTCTAGAACCGAAAATCGAATCAATATTTTAAATTTTTAAATTTTTAAATAAAAAATTAAATCGATAACCGAAAAATCGAATTCGGTTTTCGATTTTTAACCGTTATATGCTCACCCCTAGAGATGACCAACATAAATAAATTTATATTGTTTTTAAGATTGAGATGTTATTGAAATTAGGCAAAACAAGTCCTGAAACTGAGCATACCGATACTGGAACAAAGCTCATGAGCTTATAAACAAATTCAAATTGGACTTAAGTTTATCTATAATATAATTTATGATTTATTATAGTTTCAAATTTAAAGGAGTGTACTCGGAAAAAGAAAATTTGAGCTCGCCAATACTAGATAGAGTCGAGCATGAGCTCAGATCGTAGGCTGGTCTAAAATTAGGGTTATAGCTTTCCGTAAAGAGGATGAGACGAGCAGCAGGAGGATGCTCGCTCAAAACTGAACTCACGGTTAATTGGAACTGTCAATATGTAATTTATCTTTCACAACCAAAATTGTATATTAGATCTGATAAAATATAATAAATTGAGACGATAATTTATAAAATGTTAAATAAAAAAAATTGAATTTATCAATCATTTTGTTTAGTTTACAATCGTCTGGGAGAGACAAACGAAAATTTCTTTTTTCTTAAAGGTGTTGTAGTATTAACTTACAAATATATATGATTTTTCTAATGTTTGTGTGAAGATGTGTCGTTTAAGATACAATGCATTGATGTCTCAGTCCTTAGGTATACGCACTGTAACACTTTTTCTGTTCGCATCCATAAATCAGGATCGGTCCTGTGCATGTTTATCTGGAACAACCGAATATGATCCTCTATATCCCTCTAATATAGAGGGTCCTTAATTTTGAAAGTTCGTTATTATAATAGTTTTTTTGTAATGAATTGTTGACTATAACAATGTAATTATGTTGCTCAAGTGGTAAATTGCCTGTTTTGCATGTGGGAGGTTACAAGGTTCAATTTCTTACATCTCTAATTTATTAATATTTTTTTAAAATAGTTTTTATATCCAAAATTCCCTAGCCTCTATTAGAAAAGAAAAAAAAAACTGTTTCAAGAAATAATTCGGTATATTGTTAAACAAAATTTTAATTATCAAGTAAAACACAAGTTCTTTGGGATAAAAATATGGTTTTATATTTTTTCGATGCGTATTATTTGAATTAATTTTTTTTAATGGCTTTTACATGGAAGGAACTTGTACCCTTTGCGAAAAATAAATATAAGGTTGGACTTGAAAAAAAACTTGGTATATTTTTAACATAATTAAAACAAGTAAAATACGAGTTTTTGAAAAATAAAAGATGATTCAAACCAGAATGCCTTCGAATAAAAAAAGATGAAGAAGAAGATCCTGCTAGTATGTATATATATTTAACATTTTGATCACATGATTCGTCTTCTCTTTGCTAACAAACTTCTTCTGCAAGTGAATTTATGTAGATTTTATAAATTTGAGTAGTATTTTTCTAATATTTAGACGTTATAGTCGTTCGATCAATAAAATTATTATCATACATGGAAGTTATTAGATATTCTCGTATTAATTTTTTGTTATACACATTGGTCATTTTTTAAGAAAAAATAAATTAAACTTAGCGTCATTAATATATGACATCAATTTTTTTTAGCATAAAATATGATCTTATATTCAGTTTTTGAATAGGGCCCTCTGAATCTCAGGACCAACCCTGACATAAACCCTAGAATGACATTTGGATCCTCATCCCTAGGGGTGAACATTTGATTTATTCGGTTTCAACCGAACAAAAATAGTCAAAATCGAATAAACCAAAATTCTAAAAATTCAAAACCGAAACTAAACGAAAATTAGCCAAAAATAAAAGCGAACCGAGCCGAATAATCTATTTGGTTTGTTCGGTTGGTCTATTGCTATTGTTTAATGGATCGGATCCAAAGTTAGGATCGTACTTAAATTATATTAAAAATAATAATTTTTATATACACATTTATTGTATTTCAAAGTTGTATCCAAAGTTGGACTATTGTTAAATTATCAAAATTGGATTCAACATATACATATAATTTTTGCTTTCAAAATTTACACATTTTACTTACAAAATATGTATAGAATTAGGATATTTATATAATTGCATAAATCTTATTCTATTTTCGGTTTTGAACCGAAATCCAAAATCAAAACAAAATAAGGAATTTAAGTATTTCCAAAAGCGAAACCGAACCGATTTTTTTATTTTTTTTCCAAACCGATCAGAATAAAGTATTCGGTTCAGTTTGATTTTCGGTTGATTTTTGGTCCAAAACCGAATAATGCTCAACCCTACCCATCCCTCTTGCAAATTCTTAGCATTCAAATCTCCATTTTTGCTAGCTCAACCTTGAAGGTCTCATTTTGTTCGCGGAATCATGGAGTTGAAAAAAAAAAAAGGTCATTTTTGTATGTTTTGGGTGCTAAATGAATTAAGAAGGAAAGAAAACTGATTTCCAATGTAAAGAAAATTAGGAAAAAAATGGTTTCCTCCATCCAACCAAGAATTCATTTTTTCACATTTAACTTTTTAAACACAGTAAAAAAAAATCCATAAAAATTATAATTTAAAAATAATAATAATAATAATAATGAGAATGAGAATGCTATAAAGCTGTTCCTTTCCTTCTTTCCTTGAGTTGACATGATCAGTGGTTAGTGGTTTCATCACATTCTAAGATCTTTCTTTAACCGTTGACATTATCAGTTGTTTCATCACCCTAGTGATCCACCTTCTTTCGAAAGCTCTGGTCCAAACTGATCCAGAGAATTTTTTCTTTTTTTTTCTTTCTCTTTTTTTAGAGTGCAACGTGCACATGAATGAGACCAGTAACAATAATAAGTCGTTAATAATGATAATGCAGTTCATATCCAGTAGTGTATTATCATAGTATTGTAACTGATTATATTAGTCACTCCCATGCATATACTTGTTACGTATTCCTTCACTTTATCGCTTACTCGTTCGCTTCCTAATGAAACTAGACTTGCATGTACATGTCTAGTGGAACTGTGGAGGACCTTGGTGGTATTGCCATTGTTTGGGAAGGACTATATCGGCACCGGAGATTAGTCATAAGCATATCCGTATTTATCAGACTTAAAAGAGATTAGGTTTTGAGAATTTTTATTATTTTATTTTATTTATATCTTTGTCGAAAAATATAATTATGTAATTGAGGTGATATAAAAAAACTGTTTTTTTTCAGCCTTCGCAAATCCTATTTGATTATTGCTGATATCGGATACTATATGATACACACGCATAAAGACATTTTCCAAAAATCATGCATAAATCTGACTTCGACATCAGAAATGAAACTTTGGGAGATATTTTGTTTATGTATGGACATATATAATTTTATTCTTGTAAAAACTTTCAGAACCGTTCATTACTGAATTACCATACATGGGTTGTATTACTTAAGTCAGCTCAAAATCGGACCTCGTAGCTGTTCATAATCGATACTCTAAAAATAATTCATAATTGCTAACACAACACACTATAAAAATACACTGTATTAGCGACGGAATTATCCGTCGCTAGAATGCATTTTTCCGTCGCTATTTTATTTTAGCGACGAATTAGACGGAAAGGTTCCGTCAAAATAACTAACGTCGCTACGAAAATTCCGTATCGACGGATTAGCGACGGATTGAGTGACATTAAACCAGTGACGGATCAGCGACGTACAAGTTACGTCGCTAAACTTTTTTGACTACTAACCGACGGATTAGCGACGGATTATGTGAGCCAAAATTTGCCAAAATTTTCAGAAGGTTTTGCACATTCAGGACTCACAGTGTTCGTCGATAATCCGTTGCAAATCCGTCACTCTCAGTGACGGATTAGCGACGGATTCTGATACATGTTTAGCACATTTGTGTATATCAGACATTTTAGCGACAAAATTTTTTGTCGCTAGGTAGTCGCTGGTCTGAGATTTTCCATCGAAAATCCGTCGTTGACCTTAGATTTTTCAGATATTCCGTCGCTATTACGTCGCATGTCCGTCGCTAAAGGTAATATTATTTTCAGAAATCAATTTTCAATTTCTGATAAGCATATACCTGTTATACATTCACCAATTTTCATACAAATAAATTTCACACAAGCAAATTCCATACAAACTATTAAAGCTCACACAAATATGTACAAATATTATATATACGTCGAAATAATAAAGTAGAGTAATCCAAACATGTACAAATAACTGTTATACAATCCCACAAAGTCAAATAAATACAATCAACTAAAAAAAAATTCACAAACTCAAAAAATCCATCAAGTCGACGGTGGAGGCGGAGGCGGAGGCGGCTGTCGGCTAGCCATGTACTGCGTCAAAACCATAGCGATGATATCATGTAGATCATCAGGAGAAACGACAGACGGAGTAGTGGCAGGAGCCGTCAAAGGAGCTGGAGGACCCATCGATGCCGTCGGAGGAGCTGGAGCCGTCGGAGTAGCTGGAGGACCCAATGTAGTAGCCGTTAGAGGAGCCGTCGTAGTAGTTGTCGGAGGAGAAAGTGTTGCAGCATCACGATTGTCAATCAACTGTCGGTCCAGCCCATGTAGCTCATGCACAATCGTCGTGAGCTACTCCAGAGACATCGCACCAAAAGGAACGCCGGAGCCGGGCACTGATGGAGCTGGAGTAGCCGTCAGAGGAGCTCTGGAAAAAATCGACGGCATCGATGCCAACGATCTGGTACCGTACACGGTGCCGCCTTTCCCTCTCCTGACAGCTTGTACCCACCGATCGTTTATCTCAGTCGGCGTACTGCTCTCAGAGCCCCCCTATAACGTCCCATATGTCTCATATATTTATTTATATAAATATGTTTAGAGTTAAGAATTTTAGAGTTATATGTGCTATATTTGATTTTGGTTAGAGTATCATATTAGATACTAGATATCATAGTATATGTATATAATTTGAGTTATATTTACTATATTTGATTTTCATGATATCTTAAAATATGATATTAATCAAGGTTCAAAGTATCGAAATCGGAATCGGTATCGGACCATTCCTATGAGGTTTAAAGTAAATTGAATGAAATTATAATTTTAAGTATTTACAGTGTTGTTTCTTAAAATAGAATATTAACAAAGGTGCATAATTGTAAGTATTTACAGTATTGTTTCTTAGTATTTCTGAAATTGAATGACCTAGAGTTTACCTATTTTGACTGTTTTGACCTAGAAACCTAGAATCTAATTAAATTATAAAAATAATCTAATTAAATTGACAAAATTTTATAAAGACAACTTACATATGCTTTGGCGGCCCGCTCATCTAGGAGCTTCCCTTCCTTCTTTCTTTTGTGGATCCGCTAAAAGATTGCTGGAAAGTCGACGGTCTTCGGGTCTTTTCCGGCTCTGGCGTCCTCGTCGCACTATAAAATTAAGCAATTAATAAATAAGAAAAAAATAGAATTACAAAAAAATCGATCTAGCGGAAAATTTTAATACTAACTATCCGTCAAAATTGCTCGACGATCGGAATAGATCAACCAGTATGGAGACCACCCACCAGTATGAGCCTCTCATCCATGAAATGATGTTGACTATGGGCGTATTTGATAAATTCCTCAACACCCGCCATAAAATTATCTATCAAACCAATCATACTCTCATGTTGTCGATTGTACATCCATGATCGGTCAACTAAGTATCGACTTATTGATTCTGCATGTACCATATATATTAATTCAAACAATATGGATTAATTAGATTCAAGATGAGTTAAGATATTTGCTAAAAGATTAGTTATTTTTATGTTTCTAGTGAAATAGAATTAATATGTGAAATAGAATTCAAAAAATATTCAAACAATATGACATCCAATTGTACTATTCTATTAAAATATAATTAATCTGTTATTTTTAAACAGCTCAATTTTGTTTCTATTTTCTACAAAAAGAATTAACTAATTTGGTCTTCATTGTGATTTCTACATAGAGATTTGTACTTATTTTGGGAGAATTACGAGATTGATGCACAAAGTGTGTGTCATGAGACCAATTTGGTCTAATTAGACTTAGATCAGAATTGTGAGACTAACTACGTGTTCACAATTGGATACGAGTAGGCCATATCATATATTGTGTGATACTTTGCGATACGGGGCTCATTTTGGGTGATTTGTGTTAATTCTCTTAAATTTATTTTGTAACTAGTTATATTAGTTATTATTATATGTAATTGAGATGTATATATGTTTATTATAGAGAATGGTGAGTTTTAACTCTTTATTTGGGTGTGTGTCATAGAATATCTTGCATATGCATACTAGGTGTTTGATTTAGTGTTTTAGTGTGTATCCTAATGTGTTATAGCATAGGTGAATCACATGAGCTTTTGGTTGGATACTTGTGGGTGTGTCATGACACCTTAAGTATTTGATTAAATACCTGATAGTGTTAGTGTGGGTAAGTCTATGAATATATGGTGTTGTATGTAATATTCAATTGTGTTTTATCCATATAAGATCTATATATATATATATATATATATATATATATATATATATATATATATATATATATATATATATATATATATATATAAGAATGGGATGTGTTCACTGTGTCAAGTGATTAGATCATTGTGTGTATGTGTGATTTGTGAGGGAGCAAGGAGTGTCGGATTGGTCTGATACAGTGAGCAGGTTGGTTGGTTGTGCACTGATATGTACATGAAGGGGGGGGGGGAGGGTAAACTAAGGAGGCAGCAGTGCACCTAGTGCGCTACTCTGTGAGCAAGAGCTCTTGGCAGTGGGTGTTTGCAGTAGGAAAAAGTGATACCATGTATCAGTTGGGGAGTCGGGTTTGGATGAAAGGAAGGGAAATATGAGCTCGAGGTCTGAACTGAATGTATCAGTCATAATACATGATAGCATTAGGTATCAACAGTATAGGGAGCACTGCACAGTGCTCCATTATGAGTGTTGTGATGGTGAGTATCAGTGGGTATAAGAGATGTATGTGTGTGTGTGTGTGTGTGTGTCGAGTTAGAAGTGCTTGAGGTCATATGGGTAGGTAACACTCTTTAGTATATCAAGTGGTATCAGTGGCCCGTGAATGGATTTTTGAAAATGTTGGCCAGTGATGCTCAAGTTCAAGTGATACCAGGTTATAAACACAATAAGTGGTAAGCAAGTATATGTGTACATGTATGGGCTAGAGACTGAAAGAAAGTTTGTACCAGTAGCAGCAATCTAGTTAAGGAGGGGAAACTGCATTTAGCTCCAGCACAGTTTATTAACTATGTTAACTAAGTGATGTGTTTTCAGGCACATTTATGTGCCAATGAGGTGCAGTCATGTGGAGCATTGGAGTAAGGGTAATAAGGTAATTCCAGAGTAGGTAGATATTCATTAGATGAAGGTACCCGTGTTAATACCAAAGAGTGGACAGTAGGGTAATATGGGATATATTAGTGTAGGATATAGGTGTTAGTCCCGAGGCTTAACCAAAGATGGAAGAACACGTGGTCGAGATCAGAGGTTCACACAAAAGTTCCCACTCTGACTATTCTCGACTTCCACGAAGAACAATATAAGGATCCTGATTACAACTTGCTCTCAATATTATAAAGGAATCAGAAAAATAAACTTCATATTCTTCCTTGCACTCGCAAATGCAGACGGACAGAACAGAATTATAATTAGCATAAGAGAAGAGAAAGGAGAAGAAGGAAATCTGTTTACTGGGGTGATAAAAATTACCGTTGCTCAAAGCAATATTCGTCCCACACGATCTTCTCCCAGGAACCAACAATTTCACGTAGAACTTTTGGGCGTCTACAAGTTTTTCCTCAAGAGACGACCTATATCTCTTTTCATACACTCTAGGTGAGTTCTTTTAAAGAGTCATTGGCATGAAGCCTCGATGTCTCACCCGATTCCAGATTTAGTATTTCTTGAATTTTTAAATTTAAATTTTTTCTGATAATGTATTCATGCTGTATTTTTTTATGTTGGTTCCTTTTATTTATTTATTGTTTTATTTTCCTGTTGTTGAGAGAGACTACCCGATGACCAGTAGAATATCCATTGGCATTGCCATAGACCCGGTTTGGGACCCGCATATAGAATAGACACTTAGTCCGATTCATTTTGGGCGAACCCATGATTAAACCCTCTTTTCCTCTCTTAGTGAAATCAAAAGTTGCGTACGACACTCTGTTTCGAATGAACATAGCCGTAAGCGTAGCTTCTCCCCAGAAGCGGTTTGGAAGACCTGCAGTTAACATCATTGAGTTTATCATCTCTGTCAATGTCCTATTCTTTCTTTCAGCTACTCCATTTGATTGAGAAGAATACAGAGTAGTTGTCTAATTGATAATTCCATGTTCTTTACAGAATGATATGAATTCAATAGAACTATACTCTCCGCCTCGATCACTTATGAGTCTCTTGAGTTGTTGTCCTGTTTAACGTTCAGCCTCAGCCCTGAACACCTTGGACTTCTCGAACGCTTCGTCTTTTGACTTGAGCAGATAGACGAACGCATACTTGGAGTAGTCGTCGATAAATGTAATAAAATACTTCATCCTGGCCTTTGTGGAGAACTGTTTGAAGTCACAGATATCTGAGTGCACCAACTCCAGAAGATCTGTGCTTCGGTTAACCTGTTTGAACGATTTTCTTGTGATGTTTGTCTACGCACAGACCTCACACTTCTGCACCTCCTTACCCCCAAATTTGATATAAGCCCTAAACTAGACATCGTATTTTTCCTTTTACAGTGAACATATCCTAGTCTATTATGCCATAACTCAAGAGAGTAACCAGAAAAAGAGACTGCATTAATATTGTTTGCAGAAGTTATAAGATAAAGTTTGAACATTCCTTCGATATAAAATATTTTTTCGAAGTATATTCCTTTGTATGACATCACCATTTGTCCAGCATTTATGTCCATCCTCAAGCCTGCATTGTAGAGCAGACTTTCCGAGACCAAATTTTTGGCTATTATCGGTACGTGCTTCACATCCTGAAGCGTCAATGACTCCCCCAAGTCAGATTTAGTACCACCATTATGGTTCCAAGTACTTCAACTTGTGCCTGGTTTGCCACCATAACCTTCTCAGATGTAGGCTTGTAGATGGTAAACAACTCCTTCTTCGAGCAAACATGGCAGGATGCGCCAGTGTCCACCCACCAGTCAGTGTCAACACCAGCAGTCACAACTTGCATAATCATAGCAATCTTGTTAGGCTCACCTTGCTCTGTCTGTTTGGGCTTGGATCTGCAGTCTCTCCGATAGTGGCCCTTATTGCCACAGTTAAAGCAAGTCACATATGACTTGGGCTTTGGCTTCGACTTGAACGAAGCCGACTTCACCTGGAGATGGTTGAAGTCCTTCTTCTTGTAGTGATAAGCCTTATGCTTCCCCTTGGAGTCACCCGCATGCACCAAGTTGGCTTTTGCCAACTGCTTGGACAATGTGTCCATTTTGTTTTGAGCCCTCAACTCATCTTCAACATGGATGTTGTGCAGTAATTGATCAAGGCTAACTTGATTCTTCTTCCAGTGCATGTCTGAGATAAAATTGCGCCATCCTGGCGGAAGCTTGGCCACAATACCCCCCACGACAAAGGCGTCGATTAAGGGCATGCCATCATCCTCAAGTTTTTGACGTAACTTGAGAAACTCCTTGACTTGAGGCAACATAGTCTTGTTGTCACGCCCCAGTCCCAAAATGTATGGAATCAGGCCACGTGACAATAGCCAGCTGACACGTCATCGAGGATATCCCAATTTAATGGATCCCCGAAGAGTGCTACGCTGTCCTATAATACTAACATGTCAAATATCAGTCAAATACAGGTAATCTAATCTCATCCACAATATAAAGAGCAAGAAACACTAAATAAACTGCTGGTTGATAAATACCAGTCTCAAGATATCATAGTACAACCAGTGATGTCTGATGGGAACAAACCCACTACTATGACGAAATAAAGTACTGAAAGAAGATATAAAAGATAATAACTAGGGCATCAGCTGAGAAGATAATGCTGCCCTCCATCTAGGCTAATGGCCTACCAACTGATCACGGGAACTCTGACGGCTGCACCTCCAACTCCTCGGCTGTAGCAAAACTCGTCTCCTGTCCTGGGCCGTATATGGTGGGGTAGTAAGCCTCGTCTAAATCTGGAAAGGTACCAGGTCCTCAGAGGGACGTAACAAGATACAAGAAAACAACATGCTATATATGAACACTGAATAAAATAAATACAATAAGGGTGTGCTAGCCATCTAAGTGAATGCAATGTGAGGGCAACTCTGACGCGTATGAGTAGGTGTAGGCATACCGTCCATACTCTGAAGAGAATGTCATCTGTACAGTATATCGTCCATATCACTCCGAAGAGCGTGGCATCAGTATAAAGGAAAAATCATTGGACCCGAGGTTCCTCCGAACTATGGCTCCAATGTGGGTGTATCCCATACGCCTCCTAGTTGTCCTCCCCGCCCCATGTAGATACGTAAGTCGACTACTCGACGTGCCTACCATGAATCAATAATCCAAGCCTCTAAATTATGTCCTGGCTATATGCTAACCGTGAGGTAGGTTGTACGCAACGATAGCTAGTCGAGTACGCAAACCCATATCCCAATATGAATATGTCTTAGTGAACGTGTAAGGTGTCAGGTCATAGACAATAAAAGAATTATCGTCCCAAGGGGTTGAGTCTACTAAGAGCTAAGTCTATGTATATACTAATCATCGACGTACCCGTCGAATGCACCCGAGATAACTCGGACGCGCACAGTTGTATCAACTACAAGCAACAACAATACCATACAATATGTGCATATTTAATTTAGACAGTAAATATAGCAAGGTATCTTGCCTGTATCCGAAAGCTGTGAATGCCAGAAGCCTGTTCCAGCGATGTCTCCTGTCTGATCCGATGATCCTGGCACACAATATAATATAGAATTCTACATCAGACAATAAGATCCAGTGTACTGACACTACGTTGCTCTTGAGGGTCTGTCTCAAGTTCACGGTTAATCGATTACAGCACCGCGTGTGCACGTAGCTAGGGTGTACACTCGTTCTATCCTCGGTTAACGTTGTTTTGAGGCAAATTACTACGTTATTGATTACCAATTATCTATGTTTGGTATGAATACCTGCCCTTGTTTCCTATGTTAAGTATTCCAGGTGAATTGCTATTCATATATGACCGGTCTCATAACTTTAGGTTTTTGCTAGTTACTAACCAATTTCTAACTCATGTTACTCATCATACTAACATGTATATAATTATGATTAATTCTGTTTGTTATCATCTAGTTTAACTATCATCATGCATACATATCTGTATTAATTTGTTTTAACTGGTTTATGTCGACACCGGATACGTCGACACGATGACTCGATAAAGCAATCATACAACATTATTATGCGAGAAGCGAACTAGGGGTCGAGTACCTGACTGACTGGATGAGATTCAGCTCGCGGGACGGGTTCCTGGCGTCGGCGGCAAATCTCGACAGCAGCCGCGGCACTCTCGGCAGGCGCGGCAGCGGTGCACGAGACAGCTGGTCGGGGGTGTTCGGCTGCAGCGGGTCGGGGTGGTCGGAAGCAGTGGTCAGGGGAGTTCGGGAGCAGCGGGTCAGGGGGTTCCGGCTGTGTAGGGGCGATGGTCGACAATATATGGAGGGTGGTGGTCGGCAATATATGGAGGGTGGTGGTCGGATGGTTGGTGCAAAGGAGTACTCGGCTAGGGTTAGGGGAGGAGGGTGATATGAAATCTAGGGTTTGAGTGAATAGAGGTATATTTATATGGGTGGTGGAGATGATGGGCTAAGCTCGAGGGTTTGGGCTTGTCCGGCTTGTTGGGTTGGAAATGATCCACTCAAAAGCGCATGTGGGCTGGGTTTGGTTCTGCTTGGGGTAAATTGGCTTTAAATTATTTAGAATAATAATTAGGGCGCAAGGCAAAAATTTTACGAACATTGCGCAGCTAAGTTGAGATGCAATGACAAGCATCTAAGGTTGCACAAAGGTCAGAGGGGTACATATAATTGTCGCACATAATTCTAATTAAATTCCAAATAAATCCTAGTCTCCAGATTTAATTAAATTAAGCCCCAATTTGGTTGAGGGGGTTTACAATCTACCCTTCTTAGGGCATTTCGTCCTCGAAATTAAAACGTACGCAAGACAAGAATTTCTAAATGAATAAGTAAAGTACTAATACGTACCTAGTCCTTCGAAGAGGTGGGGGTAGCGTTGTCTAATATCCTCCTCGCGTTCCCAAGTCGATTCGCCCGGTGTATGATGCCTCCATGCAACACACACTAGTGGAATGGTCTGCCCTCGTAGTACTTTCTCACTTCTGTCTAGAATCTCCACAGGCTCCTCTTCATATGATAGGCTCAGGCCGACCGTGATCTCAGAATGGTCAAGCACGTGACTAGGATCCGATATGTACCTCCTCAATTGAGATACGTGGAAGACGTCGTGGACTCCTTTCCAAGGTCTGTGGTAACGCTAATCTGTAAGCAACCTCTCCGACGCGTTCTAATATGTCGAAGGGTCCGATGTACCTCGGACTCAGCTTCCCTCTGCCTCCGAATCTGATAGTCCCTCGAGTAGGTGAGATCTTTAAGAATACATGATCTCCTACCTGAAACTCTAAGGGTCGGCGATGCGCATTCGCCCAATGCTTCTGTCGGTCTTGTGCTGCTCGAAGGTGTCCTTGGATCTTCTTTACCTTCTCTACCATCCGAACAACCAACTCGGGTCCGAGGATCTGTCGTTCGCCTATATCACTCCAGCATACTGGGGAACGACATTTCCTGCCATACAACGCTTCATAGAGAGCCATCTGAATACTCGCTTGATAGCTGTTGTTGTAGGAAAACTCGACCAAATGTAAGTGGTCCTCCCATGATCCTCCGAAGTCCAGCATGCACGCTCTCAACATGTCTTCTAATGTCTGAATGGTGCGCTCTGACTGACCATCTGTTTATGGGTGATACGCTGTGCTAAACTTTAGGCGAGTACCAAGGCTCTCCTGCATACTCCGCCAAAAGTAAGACATAAATCTCGTATCCCTGTCAGACACGATGCTAACTGGCACTCCATGTAGGCGCACAATCTCCCTCATGTACATCTCTGCTAAAGCCTCCATCGATTGTCCAACTCTAAAGGGTAAAAAGTGTGCGGACTTGGTGAGTCTATCCACGATTACCCATACTGTGTTGCGCCCACTAGGACTCCTCGGAAAGCCTGTAACAAAGTCCATAGTGATATGCTCCAATTTCCACTCCGGTATGGGAAGCGGTTGAAGTAATCCGACAGATCTCTGGTGCTCAGCCTTGACTTGCTGACATACCAGGCACTTGCCCACAAAGCGTGCTATCTCTCTCTTCATTCCGTGCCACTAGTAGTACTGTCTTAGATCTCTGTACATCTTCGTGCCTCCTGGGTGAATAGAATAGGTGTAACTATGTGCCTCTATCATCAATTCCTGTCGAAGTTCTCCGTTTGGCACATAGAGACGATCTTCGCATCTCAGTGTTCCGTCTTCATGTATCCGTAGTCCTGTCTGTAATCCAGCTTCTGTCCTCTGTCTGAGCCTCTGAAATCTGGCATCTGTCGGCAAAGCAGCCTTGATTCTCTCTACTAGTGTTGATTGTAATTGGAGACTCGACAACTGTCCGTCTATTCCAGGTATGACAACCTCTATACCCATCTGTTCTAGATCTCTCAACAGATGTTGTTGGGTAGTCAAGAAGAATGCTATAGGTCTTCTGCTCAGTGCGTCTGCTACTACGTTGGCCTTTCCCGGGTGGTACTGTAGCTCAATTTTGAAGTCTGTCATCACCTCGAGCCAACGTCTCTGCCTCTGATTAAGGTCCTTCTGAGTGTAGACATATTTCAGGCTCTTACGATCAGTAAATATCTCCACTCTTTCTCCATATAGGTAATGCCTCCAAAGCTTTAAAGCAAAGATCACTGCTGCAAGCTCAAAGTCGTGGGTGGGATAGTTCTTCTCATGTGTCCTCAACTGTCTTGAAGCATAAGCTACAACCTTCCCATGCTGCATCAAGACGCATCCTAATCCTTTCCCGGACGCATCGCTGTAGATTACGAATCCTCCGGGTCCAGAAGGTATGGTCAAGCTGGGTGCTGTAGTCAAGCGCTTCTTCAGCTCCTCGAATGCCTTCTGGCACTCTTCTGTCCAAGTGAACTCCTGCTCCTTACGGGTCAAACGGGTCATTGGCTCTGCAATCTTCGCGAAGTTCTCTACGAACCTCCGGTAATATCCGGCAAGTCATAGAAAACTCCTCACTTCTGAGATATTGGTAGGGGTTGGCCATGTCTCTACCGATGAAATCTTCGCCGGATCTACTGAGATACCGTCTCCTGAGATGACGTGTCCAAGGAAGGCGACACGATCTAGGAGAAACTCATACTTGCTCAGCTTGGTATAAAGTCTCTCTCTCCTCAGTGTCTCTAACACTAGCCTCAAGTGTTCTTCGTGCTCTTCGTGGCTCTTCGAATACACCAAAATGTCGTCGATGAAGACTACCACGAACCGGTCTAAGTATTGGTGGAATACTCTATTCATCAAGTTCATAAATACAGCTAGCGTATTCGTCAGTCCAAACGGCATCACTAAGAACTCGTAGTGACCATAACGAGTCCTGAATGCTGTCTTCTGAATGTCTTCTCTTCGCACCTTCACTTGATGATAACCCGATCTCAAGTCGATCTTGGTGAACACCACTGCTCCTGTCAACTGGTCGAATAAATCGTCAATCCGTGGCAGGGGATACTTGTTCTTGATAGTCAAAGCATTAAGGGCTCTGTAATCAATACACATACGTACGGTTCCATCCTTTTTAGGCACAAACAATACGGGTGCTCCCCATGGTGATGCACTAGGGCGGATAAACCCTTTTTCCTGAAACTCCTCCAATTGTAGCTTCAGCTCATCTAACTCCTTCTTCGCCAATCGGTACACATTAGAAGATACCGGTGATGCTCCTGGCACTAGCTCAATGGTGAACTCCACGTCTCTATCCGGGGGTAAGCCTGGCAATTCGTCGGGGAAAATATCCTCGAATTCTGCAACTATTGGCGGGGGTGCAAGCTCCATAGCCATGCAAGTTCCAGCTGCCTGTCTTACTCCTTGTTCGACGGTCCCTCGCATGTACTCGAACTCCGGTTGATCTGGTGGTCTAAAAATGACGCTACCCTTCTGGCAGTTCAGCACGGCGTTATACTGGCTTAACCAGTCCATGCCTAACACAACATCAAAGTACGGCATAGGCAATACCAAGAATCGCGCTCTCATCTCTCTACCACATACGACTACCGAGCAAGTTCTAATAGTGCTGGTAACTGGCACGATAAGGGGGAAGTCGCTACTCTATGCATTGCTACGAATCTACTAGCTATAAATGATAATGTAGCACCAGAATCAAACAATGCTGTAGCAGGTAAGGATGCGACTAAAATGGTACCTGTGATTGCTTCTCCTTCTGTTTCCTCCTCAGTAGCTGCTAATACAAAGGCCTGTCCCTGTCTCTGTCCTCCTGCCTGCTGTCGGGCCCGATCAAACTGTGCTTGCTGTGGGGGCAAAGGTGGTCCTTTCTGGAATCCTCCGGATGCTGGTGGACGCTGTCCTCCTGGTGGGGGTAGTATCCCCGGGGCTGGTGCTGCTGGTCTTTGTCCGGCCTGTGGGGCAGCCTCTCGGCGCTGTGGACAATCTCTGGCAAGGTGCTGGCTCGATCCACAAATCATGCATGTTCCAAGTCTCTTTCGGCAGTCCTTCTCGAAGTGACCTCTCTTACCACAGAAGTGGCAAGTCGGAAGTTCCTGGGGTGGATATGGTGCTGCTCGCTGTTGTGTCTGTGCTCCGGGACGACGGATGGGTCCTCCTGCTCCAGGTTGGACTCTAGCTGGTGCGGTCGTACTGGGACGTCTCGCTCTTCTGACAATGGCCTCCTGGATCCTCGCCTCTGCAAGAACCTCCTCATAAAAAATCCTCGCCTGTGCGGTGGTATATCTCTGTAGCTCGAAGTTGAGGCCGTGATGAAATCTCTGAGCCTTCTCTAGATCATTGGGTATCAGAACAGCTCCAAATCTGCTAAGGCGGCTAAACTCCGCGTCATAGGCATCAACAGTCATATTTCCCTGTTCTAGGTGGAGGAACTGGGAGTACAAGGCATTTCTGACTATTGCTAGAAAATACTTTGCATTGAAGTATTCCAAGAACTGTTCCCAAGTCTGGTTCTTGCCTACACTGCGCTCAATGAAATCCCACCAGTGATGGGTGTTGCCTTTTAGTTGGGCTCTTACTGCGGTCATCCAAAGATCTGGATGCAGTTGTGAAGCCTCTAATAGCATCTCTGTGTTGGCGATCCAATCGGAGATCTGCTCTGCAGTCTCATTGCCTGAGAAGGTATCTGGTCCCATCTGTCAGAACCATCTAACAGTGTCAGCTGTCGGGGCTGGTGGAGGTGCTGGTGCTGGTGTCGTGACAGGTGTCCTCTCTAGTACTGCCATCAGACTCTGTCGCAGTGTCTCTGTCTGCTGCCACTGTGCTTGCATCATTGCCTAGAAGAACTGATGCATCTGTAGCTGGCCATCTAGCTGTGGCATCTGGGGTGGATAAGGTGGAGGCGGTGGTAGTGGAATCTCTGGTTGTGCAGTAGGCGTCTCCTCAGATGTCGGCCTCTCCGTCTGCGGCATCGGTGTAGCTCCTGAGGTCTGGCCCTCGCAATGCTGCGTGGGGATCGTCTGGGAAGTCTGTCCCTCTGGCTGTGGTGTAGGATCTCCCTGCGATATCTCGTGCCAATGTATCAGCGGAGTCTGTAGCGGGGGTTGCCCTTGGGGTACCTCATCTCCTTGAGGGGTGTTGTCTGGTACTGCGGCAAGGGGTGCTCCTCGTCCACTGTGCAAATTCATCTTGCTGCAAGGAATAGAGCTTTATTAAAAGAGTACGTGAACAAACAAACAGGATGCAGATATTTAGAAGCAGTACAAAAAGGGAGTTCAAGGACGAATCAAAAGTGGATGAGACCTATAATTCCTATCCTATTGCAGGCTCGCTGGGCATGTTACCATACCCCAAGCGAAAAGTTGACCTGCATGGGCCACCACTAAAACCATGTCACGCCCCAGTCCCAAAATGTATGGAATCAGGCCACGTGACAATAGCCAGCTGACACGTCACCGAGGATATCCCAATTTAATGGATCCCCGAAGAGTGCTACGCTGTCCTATAATACTAACATGTCAAATATCAGTCAAATACAGGTAATCTAATCTCATCCACAATATAAAGAGCAAGAAACACTAAATAAACTGCTGGTTGATAAATACCAGTCTCAAGATATCATAGTACAACCAGTGATGTCTGATGGGAACAAACCCACTACTATGACGAAATAAAGTACTGAAAGAAGATATAAAAGATAATAACTAGGGCATCAGCTGAGAAGATAATGCTGCCCTCCATCTAGGCTAATGGCCTACCAACTGATCACGAGAACTCTGACGGCTGCACCTCCAACTCCTTGGCTGTAGCAAAACTCGTCTCCTGTCCTGGGCCGTATATGGTGGGGTAGTAAGCCTCGTCTAAATCTGGAAAGGTACCAGGTCCTCAGAGGGACGTAACAAGATACAAGAAAATAACATGCTATATATGAACACTGAATAAAATAAATACAATAAGGGTGTGCTAGCCATCTAAGTGAATGCAATATGAGGGCAACTCTGACGCGTATGAGTAGGTGTAGGCATACCGTCCATACTCTGAAGAGAATGGAATCTGTACAGTATATCGTCCATATCACTCCGAAGAGCGTGGCATCAGTATAAAGGAAAAATTATTGGACCCGAGGTTCCTCCGAACTACGGCTCCAATGTGGGTGTATCCCATACGCCTCCTAGTTGTCCTCCCCGCCCCATGTAGATACGCAAGTCGACTAATCGAAATCAATAATCCAAGCCTCTAAATTATGTCCTGGCTATATGCTAACCGTGAGGTAGGTTGTACGCAACGATAGCTAGTCGAGTACGCAAACCCACATCCCAATATGAATATGTCTTAGTGAACGTGTAAGGTGTCAGGTCATAGACAATAAAAGAATTATCGTCCCAAGGGGTTGAGTCTACTAAGAGCTAAGTCTATGTATATACTAATCATCGACGTACCCGTCGAATGCACCCGAGACAACTCGGACGCGCACAGTTGTATCAACTACAAGCAACAACAATACCATACAACATGTGCATATTTAATTTAGACAGTAAATATAGCAAGGTATCTTGCCTGTATCCGAAAGCTGTGAATGCCAGAAGCCTGTTCCAGCGATGTCTCCTGTCTGATCCGATGATCCTGGCACACAATATAATATAGAATTCTACATCAGACAATAAGATCCAGTGTACTGACACTACGTTGCTCTTGAGGGTCTATCTCAAGTTCACGGTTAATCGATTACAGCACCGCGTGTGCACGTAGCTAGGGTGTACACTCGTTCTATCCTCGGTTAACGTTATTTTGAGGCAAATTACTACGTTATTGATTACCAATTATCTATATTTGGTATGAATACCTGCCCTTGTTTCCTATGTTAAGTATTCCAGGTGAATTGCTATTCATATATGACCGGTCTCATAACTTTAGGTTTTTGCTAGTTACTAACCAATTTCTAACTCATGTTACTCATCATACTAACATGTATATAATTATGATTAATTCTGTTTGTTATCATCTAGTTTAACTATCATCATGCATACATATCTGTATTAATTTGTTTTAACTGGTTTGTGTCGACACCGGATACGTCGACACGATGACTCGATAAAGCAATCATACAACATTATTATGCGAGAAGCGAACTAGGGGTCGAGTACCTGACTGACTGGATGAGATTCTGCTCGCGGGACGGGTTTCTGGCGTCGACGGCAAATCTCGACAGCAGCCGCGGCACTCTCGGCAGGCGCGGCAGCGGTGCACGAGACAGCTGGTCGGGGGTGTTCGGCTGCAGCGGGTCGGGGTGGTCGGAAGCAGCGGTCAGGGGAGTTCGGGAGCAGCGGGTCAGGGGGTTCCGGCTGTGTAGGGGCGATGGTCGACAATATATGGAGGGTGGTGGTCGGCAATATATGGAGGGTGGTGGTCGATGGTTGGTGCAAAGGAGTACTCGGCTAGGGTTAGGGGAGGAGGGTAATATGAAATCTAGGGTTTGAGTGAATAGAGGTATATTTATATGGGTGGTGGAGATGATGGGCTAAGCTCGAGGGTTTGGGCTTGTCCGGCTTGTTGGGTTGGAAATGATCCACTCAAAAGCGCATGTGGGCTGGGTTTGGTTCTGCTTGGGGTAAATTGGCTTTAAATTATTTAGAATAATAATTAGGGCGCAAGGCAAAAATTTTACGAACATTGCGCAGCTAAGTTGAGATGCAATGACGAGCATCTAAGGTTGCACAAAGGTCAGAGGGGTACATATAATTGTCGCACATAATTCTAATTAAATTCCAAATAAATCCTAGTCTCCAGATTTAATTAAATTAAGCCCCAATTTGGTTGAGGGGGTTTACACTTGTCGTCCTCAAATCGCATGTTCCAGACCTTTTCAGTCACATGAATCTTGTTGCGGTTCTCATCCGCCTTGTAATGCTTTTCTAGAGACTCCCAGACGACCTTAGCATGGTCCGTCTTGCTGTATGACTCCACTAGAGAATCCTCCATGGAGTTCAGAATCAACAGCTTACAAAGGTTGTTGTCTCTTCTCTACTTGTTCTGCTTAGCAGTTGCAGTAGCAACTACCAGAACAGTAGCATCATCACCATCTGGAACAACCGGCTCCGATTCTGTTAGAACGTAGTCCACCTCTGCGAGTTAAAGATTAAGACAAACATTTCTCTTCTAAGCGTTGTAATGATCCCCATCAAACTTCTCAAGTTTGTTAAAACTAGTGTCGAAAAGTTTCGCATGGTTGTTCTCCATCTTTTTCACATCTTGCTTTAAGATTGTTAGTCCCGAGGCTTAACCAAAGATGAAAGAACGCGTGGTCGAGATCAGAGGTTCACACAAAAGTTTTTACTCTAACTATTCTCTATTTCCATGAAGAATAATATAAGGATCCTGATTACAACTTGCTCTCAAGATTACAAAGGAATCAGAAAAACAAACTTCACGTTCTTCCTTGTACTCGCAGATGCAGATGGACATAACGTAATTACAACTAGTAGAAGAGAATATAAATGAGAAGAAGGAAATATGTTTACTGGGGTGATTAAAATTATTGTTGCTCAAAGCAAGATTCTTCCCACACAATCTACTCCCAAGAACTAGCAAGTTCACGTAAAACTTCCGGAACGCTTGCTATCACCTCCTTACTTGGACTCGCACGAACTTCCTGGACTCCAATGGCGGCTGCATCAACTCTCTTCGTCTCCTCTATTTCGAACTCAGCCCTCAATGGAGGCACGAAGAGAATATTTATAGAGGAGCCTGGTCGTCCATTAGTTACAGAAAGAAAAAAATAACTTTAATTCGAATCCCACAAAGATAGGAACAAATTAATTCAAATCCTATAAAAAATAGATCTAAATAACCGACCATATCTTTTCATAACTGTTCAATTATATCCGATAGCAGCGATCATGCAAGCAACCGCCCATGCGGTCGTTCATACAACAACGCAGCAGCCGCGCACGCAGCAACTCATGCGGCAACCCATGTGTCCGCTCATGCGTCCAGCTCATGCGCCCTGCTCATTCGGCCCGAGTCCGAGTCCGACAAAGCGCCACTTTGCGCCCTTGAGCCCGAGTCTGAGTTCGAGTCGCTAAATCCCCCTTTGGGGCTTAGCTCCTATGGAAATAATTCCAAGAGCATGACAAAAATTATACATGCTTTCATGAGGAGTTAATCCTTTTTTTTCTCCTAGAAAAACACCCCTACATAGCACCCATGTGTCCCACCACACCCCATGGGCACGGCTCAACTCATACAAAGTATTATATTGAGATACCCACTTGGTGGTATAGTCAATGTGGGACTATCTTTACTAGTCCAAAGACAAAAACACCAACAATGAGTATGAGAAAAGGGTAACTTGAGGGTATTTAAATACTAAGTATTATATAAGTTAAGGTATTGAGTAATAACTCATCAAAGTTTCTTTTAATTGTGTAAAAGACATAAATTTTGGCAAATTTACGAATTCAGTCCCAATACACACTAATTTAGGGCATAAATTGTATTTTTTAATTCTTTTTCCCCCAGTTTAGGTTTATATATGTAGTATTAATTAGAATTTTACGCCCTATAATAGGGCGTTCGTGTCCAACGTATCGCACGTGTCTGTACGTTTTCGTGTCCAGCATATCGTGTCCGTGTCCAACGTATCAAAAATACCAAACCATTTATTTTCTCTTCGTGTCCGTGTCTAGCGTATCGATCGTGTCTGTACGTGTGTCCAGACCCCCACAATCCAAATACAATAATTAACCAAATCGAAATGAGGGTTATGGTTACCTTAGCAGGAGGAGAAGACGATCTGATGGAGGCGGAGGGGGTCGGGGGTGGAGGAGGAGGGCTTCGGGATCGGACGCCGGAGGAGGAGGAGCAGAGGGCGAGTGAGGGGGAGGGACTGTCGGAGAGGGGGAGTAAAGGGGAGGGGGTCGGGAGGGGTGGGGGGAGGGTCGCCAGAGAGAGAGAGAGAGAGAGAGAAGGGGAGGAAATAAAACACAGCTGAAAATTTTAAGTTTTCGCAACGATGGATATTTTCGTCGTTAATCCGTCGCTGAAATAATAACACGAATTTTTTTTGATGAAAAATAATATATTTTGTTTACATAAATAATTTAGTCGTTTTTTCGTCGATTTTTCAGATTATTTTTCGTTGCTGAAATTCGTCGCTATTTAACAGTATTTTTGTAGTAACAATTGCCAACATACCGTCAGTCGTCGGACTTATATTTATTTTGTTAGAAATTATTTCATTCATTAGAACAATTTACTTTTGTTCTAGAATACGAGAAAACTATTTACTTATGTTCTAGAATATGAGATTGTTTAGATGAATGTGTTTTCAATTGTGTATTCAATTGTGAGGTACTATATGGTATTTACTCCCGAAGTTTAGCATTCATGATAAGAGACTACGTTGCGATATGTCGCTCGCATTTTAGTGCTTGTCAAAAAAGAAAGATTTTAGTCAGCGACAGATTATTTTTCGTTGCTGAAATTCGTTACTATTTAATAGTATTTTTATAATGACAATTGCCAACATACCGTCAATCGTCGGACTTATATTTATTTTGTTAGAAATTATTTCATTCATTAGAACAATTTACTTCTGTTCTAGAATACGAGAAAACTATTTACTTATGTTCTAGAATATGTTCTATGGTATTTACTTTCGAAGTTTAGCATTCATGATAAGAGACAACGTTGTGATATGTGGCTGGCATTTTAGTGCTTGTCAAAAAAGAAAAAATTTAGTGGAAGCTCACACATATCCATCTCGCTTCTATTTGAAATATTAATCCGTACAATTAAGCATTATCGACTTCCAATATTTTCAGTGTGTACACTGAGTCATTGGCGCATAAAGAACATATAATCTCAACTTGATTAAGCTTTCTTTTTCATGTCAAAAACTCGAAAAATCAGCCAAACTTCTTCTCTTACCACTTGCAAAGTCTGCATTCACATTCATATATATTCCCCACTGTTGACATCCAGAGTAGAATTTGAAACATGAAAACATTGATATATTCCCCACTGTTAACATTCAAAGTAAGACTTAGAAACAGTATAACTTGTTAGAGGAATATGCAAGCGAAAGTTGGTTTTAAAAAATGCGCATTAGAGTATCTCAATAGTCTTTCAATGTCTTGACAAGCTGTGTGACGAGTTGGCAAAAGGGTAAATAATCTGAATATTGAAATGAGAACTTGTTCGCGAATAAAATATTATTAATACAAGTTACTTTCTGAAAAAACAAACATTATCCATCGTCTTAAGGCAGGATTCAACATATGCAGGACAGACACCATAGGATTCAATTAGATTTATTTGGATTATGGCTTGTAATTAAATAATATAATTATTGAAATGAGATCTTATTCGTGAATAAAATATTATCTATACTATTATATAATAGAAATTGTTTAGCTTTACAGTGTAATTTTTATTTTCAAATATATCTATGCATATGTTTACGAATTAAATTATTCATTAAAGTTAATAGGAACAACTAGATAATTACGAAAACCGTCATTTGATCTTCATAGATAGTCTATCATGCATGTATAAAATTATATATATATATATATATATATATATATATATATATATATATATATATATATATATAATAATAATAATAATAATAATAATAATAATAATAATATGTTGGTGTTTTCTACTTGACTTTGAGGGTTTTAGTTCAACATTGGAAAACCACCAATATGTATATCTAAATATACAATCTACCCAACTTACAAGAATTTCGTCCTCGAAATTAAAAATAAGGCATGATTTGCTAAATCCTTCACATTCGTATATAAGGCAAGTCAATCGCAATCTCTTCCAAAAATTTAAATAACAAAATCTATTCAAATCCATCGCAATCACTTCAAAATTAAAATAATCACTGTTTAAATCAAAATTTGACCTATCGTAATCTTTTTTCGATTTTTAAATCATCAACATCCAAATTTAAGTAAAATATATATGACATCTTCAATATTTAAATAACCCACATCAAATTTTATATCACGATTTTCAACTATCATAATCTCCTCTAGATTTTAAATAATAAACAATTCTAATTAAATCTTATTCCTATTTTCAACTTGTGAATTTTGTACTCTTCAAATTTTAAATTCAATTTCTATTATCAATATTTCAAATAGGTGATCCAACAATCAAAGCTTAACCTTTAATTCAAATCATCAAATTGTAAAATTTTGAATTCAATCCATCTAACACAAAATATCTCACATATTTTATGCCCTTAATTACAAAAGATAGTCACCAAGTAATGTGATTGGCCTATGGGGTATGTCTAGTACTATCCGTGTATCAAACTTATACCAAGCACGAGCTTTCGTCTTTCCAAAATAGGGAAAGACGAAAAACAATAATAAAGAATTCAAGTAAGAGGTGATAGAATACAAGTACGGGGTTCAAGGTGATTAAAGAATTCAAAAAGAGAGTTGTCAGGGCAGTTGCGGATAAGATCCTACTTGGTAAATTTCTATTCGCATGCTCATACCAGAATAGTTATATACTTGATATGATATGCTCTGACCTGTCTAGAGGGCAATTATATATATTCCTCTAACAAGCTGAGTCAACTATATCTCAATCCGCGTAAAGTAGTCATGCGAAGAGCGAGCTAAGCGCACTAAGGTTGATCAGACCATAATACACCAATTCTGATTTAGATAATGTATTAGTGTGGGCCCCCAATAATACATATGTCATGAACAAGCTCGATAAGGAATAAGCTTGCAAAACTAGGCTGTAATAGCAGCATGAGTCAAGATAGTCCAACATATAAGTATGTGAGATTATGATGAGTGAAAGGTGCAAATAATTCAAGTTCACCAAGTAGATGAGACTCATCCGGTGTTGTGCCTCTACAGTTGCCATACTAACTTCTTGTCTAAGTCTCTAGTCGACCAAATGGGGGTATGTGCCTCTAAGTTCTATAGTCTGGATAAACACTATCTTCTTATGCAAGTCTATAGTTGGTGTCATTCAATTACACTTCATTAATAGGTCAAAAGGACTATGTTATACTAGGTTATGAGGCATACTACCCAACTTACAAGAATCAACTAATATTGTAACTGCCTTAAGGAGATTCTACAAAATAACCGTGTCCTTGTAAATAAAGTAGAAACTCTTGTTAGGGTATACGAGGAAAAGATCTTGGTACCTATTATGGTATCCTATTGCATTATAAAACTTCATAGGTAACGGTCATCTTAAGTCTTAATCATGGTGCTTATAGAAGAAAAGTGTTAATATTAAGAATGGAGAAGTTACTGGCTCTCAAGTAAAAGATAATATAACATGTATTGAGATATGTGGAACATATTACTTGATTTAAAACTAAAGGATAATCATAAAATCATAATCTAAATGAGCAACTCAACTATCAAGTTCTAACTACTAAGCACAAAATTTTAAAATTCAAGATTAACAACTATAATCCTAGCAAACTATATATCATAACTTAAAAGAAAATCACTTGGCCTTATAATCATAAGGATTAGGTGGCACGAATTGAAAGATGAAGGAAATTATGTTTTGTCGTCGCACAAATAACGAGCGTTAAGGTTTCGAAAAAACAAGATATAAAATAAAATAGAGAGACTCTTGATAATATCATGGTTTCCTAAGAAAATGTGGTATGCTAATCTCTGTGTTCAAGGTATGATCAAAAAAAATGTTTTATTCATTCAATGTATTTTAATTGGTAAAGAGTTATGGCAATTGATCTATGATGGAGGGAGAGATTAACTTAAGATGGAAAAAAAATATAGATAATTGGATGAGATGGCATGATCGGCGGATCATAGAGACTCATGTATGACTCAACGATGATCATAGATTCTAGGGGACCTACTAAGCTGAAGGTAGGGTACCCGTCCTCTTACTAAGGTATTAGTTCATTCCTCTTAGTTTCCTAAGGTACTGCTCTGCTAATATCAAGATAAGAATATAAATTTATAGTTCTCTAATATTATCTCACCATGAAAGTTAGGTTTAGTCCTAATATTCAACTTTGATTTCTATTGGTTCCTCAATACTAGGGTCAAACAATATGGTCAAATTTCTAACTAACCCTAGTAGTGTCGATACTACTCTCAAGTCATTCCTAAATATATCAAGGGATAATGGTCAATTAATTTATAGGTGTTGGATGCTAGGGTTCATTAGGTATGCTAAACTTTTGGGAGCTGCCAATATTCTAATTTATTTTTTTTAGTAGGTATGCTATCATAATTATCTCCTAACCCTAACAATAAGGATTCCTATATTCAGGAAGGAGGCTATACTCAAGGAACTATTAGGAAAGTGCATTAAATAGGAAGATGTGAGAAAACAAGGATACTGATGTCAAGAGAATTAAGCGAGTACAACTTCAAAGGTCAAGCAAGGTAGACGAGTTCAAAAATTTGGAATAAAATCAAGGAGGAAAGTCAAGTATGTGGATGAGACCTAAAACTCTAATCCTAGGTGCAGGTCCGCTCGGTATAGTTACGTAACCGAAACGACTAACTCGACCTGCATGGACACCACAAAAATATGTCAGTCCCAAAATACGTAGGACTAGGAATACGTAAGCATGTCAGCCGTATGTATATGGAGACTCCAATATATGAAAACCATAACACATACGTACGCTGTATTATGAACAATAATTCACAAGTGGTAAATAATTGTCACAAGTCACAGGACATAACTAAATCTCATCCACAAAAATCATAAAAAAATAAGTGATCAAATATGTCAATGAACCAAATATGAACTAGTCAAGAATAACTAATAGTTGGATGGAGACAAATCCACTACCAAACTAGAATATAAAGGTAAATATAATAAGTACATCATCTAATGATCAGAGAGGCTCGTAGGGAAGACTTGGAAGACCTACTCGAAAGAGAACGAAGTAGCAAGTCCTGATCCGTGCTCCTGCGAATAGTCATGATCGTCTACACCTGGAAAGGGACCAGGTCCTCAGAGAGACGTAACAAGATACAGAAAATAACATGCCAATTGAATACAGTGAAACATGCATAATTGAAATACAATATACAAGTACGTTGTATTAGACAATCTATATAAAAATGCATAATGAGGAAAAAAATTTAACGTATGGGCAGATGTAGGCTACTCTAATACACACGCTATCTCATAACTCATGAATACTCAAACGTACATGTACTATTAATCGACCTACCTCGAGGGTAGCGACCATCGTAATACCAAATCGACATACCTCGAGGGTAGCGACCATCGCGACACAAATACCATAGTGCGTCCAGTTACTATGGCTTACCAAAGTGGGTAGCTCATACGCCTACTGACTGTCCTCCTCTCCCATGATACTATGTGTCAAGTGTGTGTCAACAAATATAATACATAATTTTGGCTGAAAGAAAACACATATAATGAATATATGAAAATATGACAAGCATGCAAAAGTACTGTAAGCAATTTGGCAAGGTAAACTTGCCTGACAAGAAAGCTGCGTAGTGTAAGCGTCAAGACGTCAAGCATAAGGGATAAGAAACTATGGCATCCGAATGAACGTCTCCGGTTGCTGAAATAAATATCACCAAAGTCTCCGGAATCAGCGAGATAGTTAAAAAATACTATCATTTCGTTCAATTTAGACACATGGGCAAAACGGTAATTTTGGGTCAAAGCGGGTTCACATGTGGGCCACTTTGCACCGAAATACGTGCCAGAGGTAAATGTCTCTAAATAAAAAAAATTATAGGTCAAAAAATTTTAAACGAAGATACGAACTCAACGTTATGTCCAATTTTGAATTCCGGTGAGCCGATCACAAATTCGCCCTTCTAGTCAAACCGTGGGACCCGCGAATTGGCGGCTCAGTCAACTGTCTCGGAATCGCATGAAATTTGGGTCACAGGACCAGCGTAATACCATAAATCTAATGGCGTAAGTTTTGTTGCATTCCTACGAGCATACACAAAGTATGGTGGTTGTTTGCAAAAGTCACGATATGGGAAATTTTTACGGATACGGGTTGATTTCGACCCGCACACACGTCCGAATCAACTTTTGCGAAAGTCCACACATTAGGATATACCATACACGTCTTTCGGTGCAGTGGGTACGCGACGAGGCGGTCTCGTTTGGCGGAACTTACTCCGTATCACAAAATTTTAGTTTTAAAATACTAAAATTTTGGTCGTTTTGGAGGCCGAATAATTTAACAAATAAAACAAACTAATAAAAACTAAAAGAACACTAAAATTCTTGGTTATATTGAGAAAAAAACTTTCTAATTAGATTTTGAAAATATTAAACAGGTTGGTACAAAATTGGGCATGAACATGGGGGTTTGGGTCAAATTTTTGGACTGTTCTTGGACAATTTTTTCGGTCGTCTTCCGGTTGATTTTTCGACCAATTCGGGACACGAAAACTCATCCCGCTTAGAGAAAATCCTAGAGGGTTAGATTGTGAATGTATACGAAGAAACCGCTCGAGAAAAAAATCAAAGATGAGGGAGTTACATCACCTGAAAGATGCGGCGTCGGGCTGCACTGATGTTGTTGTACACGTGCGCGGGCGGCCCGCGACTGCTGCTGCGGCGGTCGCCGGCCGGTGTACGGAGGTCGGGGGGTGTCGTTGAGGGTGGCACATGAGGAAGGGGAGAGGATAGATTAGGGTTAGGGTTAGGGTTTCGTATATACATATATATATATCGAGAGAGATATGGGGGGTCTGCGGCTCAGGTGTGGGTTAGGGAATAGGTTTTGTTTTTTGTTTTGTTTTATTTTTTGTTTTTCTTTCTTTTGCTTTTGTTTTTGTTTTATTATTTTTTTATTAATAACTATATATTTATTTACATATATAGATGAGGTTATAAAAAATTTAAAAAGAATATTTGCACACAAAATAAATTTTAGAAAATCTATCACCCTTTAACAAAAGACTTTAAATAAAAATAATAATTTTGCGAAATAATTCTAAATGAGTATTTTAATAACTGAATATATTATTTATATATAAATATACATATAGATGAGGCTATATAAATCCAAAGATATATTTGTACACAGAATAAATTCTAAATTTTTTTACTTTGTAAAGCTTTAATAAAATACTACACCCAAAATATTTTATGAAATATTTTGTAATTAATAATTTGATATTTATCTAGTTATAATAAATCAAATAACTGTATTATCCAATTAACTAAGTAAATAACTAAATGAATATCCAACAAAATATGATAATAGTAAATAATATGCAAATCTTACAAAAAGAGAAATTGTCTAATTTGGCATGGAGAATTATGGGATGCTAATTGCATGAAGTTGGGATTGAAAAATAACCACAAATAAATTATATTTATAAAATATCTAAATATTTAACACAAGAAGTATGGTTGTCACACTAATGTCATACTAATGCTAATGGATCGAATTTTGTGCCACAAAAGGATCCTACTGGTAGTGTCTTTTGTGTATACTACTTCCTACGAAGGACGATACAGATTTTGGGGCTATCCTATATCATTAATGTCAAAACCACGGTGAAGTATCCTAATAAAATTATTGAATTTTAATTGATTTGAAAAAAAAATCTAAAACAAATACAAGAAATACAAAATACACACAATATACCTATTTTTGGGGGAGGGGGTTTACAAACTCTAAGATGCAGACGAAATGAACAAGGAGACCATCTATCTCTTCTCTTCTATCTATGTGCGGACTGACCGTCCTCTCTGAACAAGTTCAAACACGATGTGGTTCTATCAAAACACAAGCGATATGAAAACATGTTCAAGCAATCTCTTACTCTTCTTATTAGCATGGTAATGTTCTCTATTGACAAGCATTCAAGTTCTAGGTAAGCATGCAGTTCTATTATTCATGCAACAGAAAAAATAATTTTCTTAGCAACATGCATTATAAAACTCAGATTCATTATTAAGGCGTACAAGAATCAGAGAATGAAGTTCTGCCCACTCACCTAGATCAGTCATCTTCTTGTTCAACAAGGAGCTCTCCAAGAATGTTTTCTTTTTGAGTCAGCAAACCGATATCTCTTGTATATAGTGCTAACGCGGAGCGGCGCACTACAGCCGCCCCCACGCCCGCGCAGCTCCCCCGAGTCCGCCTTCACGCGCGCGCGCAGCTCCCCTGCGTGCAGTTCCTCCGCCCTCCCCCGTGCACAGCTCCCCCCCCCCCCCCCCGCGCGCAGCTCTCCCGTGGCCGCCCCAACCCCCCCCCCCACTCCCGCGCGCGCACAACTCCCCCGCCCCGGCCCCCCTCGACCCGAGCCCCCCCTCCACCCAGCGCCTCACCCCCTCTCCTCCCCGAGCCGCCGCCCCCACCACCGCCGTCGTCCCCACTAACGAAGAAGGAGAGAGGGGGAGAGGGTTATGGTTTGGATTAGGATTATGGTTAGAATCATGATTATGATTGGATTTGACGTCGAATTTGACGTCTGTTAACGACATAAAATTAAATTGGGTGCAAAATGCACCAAATATAAAATGTAAAGGTTTTTTAAATCCAGAAATTTTTAATTGTAAAAATACAAATCTAATAAAGGATTTTTTGCTCTTTATCTTTTTTTACTTATAAAACAACCACTTCTTCTTCAAAGTATTCAAACCAATAATTTTCTACTTCGTTTTCTTTCATCACATATATATGCAAAATATTAATTTTTAGATTTCTACTTGGTTCGACCAAACCACCTCTTAGTTTTATTAACAGTTACCAAATTAAAGCAAAAACAATGGGGATGGGCATCCAATTCCCCTGAAATTGAAACCATCATCTGTCATGATGCAGTATACCCACATATTTGACTACGAGAAGAAATTATTCTATTATCTCGGCTCACCACGTGACAATGATGAGTCCGATTAATAATTTTTTAACACTTGGCATAAAATTTTAAAAAATATATATAGAATTCCACTATGCATAAAATAAAAAAATATTATAATTTTTTTTTTCTTAAAAATTATTATAATGAATTTATATATGAATTAGGAGAAATATAGTGATATGGTATAAGAAGAAAAGTGTTCATTTACCATTGTCACGTGATGAAACGAGATCATACAATAATTTTTCGACTATGAGAAATGCTCAATTCAAGTACGTTTACACTTTTGCAAAAAAAAAAAAAATTGTACGTTTTTACACCTGTCATTGAAACATAGCATAGGGTTAAAGAAAGGTCCTTGATAAAAGGCACTAAAAAAAAGACTCGGGGCTGGTCCAATTTTTTATAACTTTTTCACTCAAAATTTTATTTAGGACTAGCCAAAAAATTTATTTAGGACTGTCAAATTTTTTACAGTCATTCCAATAGGTTGGACTGTCAAAATTTTGCTAGTCCTAAATAATGTATGAAGTTTAATGCACTGTCAAAATTTTGACAGTCCAATATATTAGAAGAACTGTCAAAATTTTAACAGTCCTAAATATTATTTAGACTAGCCTTTAATAAAATTTTAAGTAAAAAATTTATTAAAAAAAATTGAGAGCCATTTTGGTAGTGCCTTTATGAGGAGCCCTAAAGAAATCGGAAAGGAATAGGACGGTGTAGCATTGTTCATTTGACCAACAACAGCCTCCTAAGTCTTCAAGACTTCAACTACTAAAACTAAATCTAAAACAAATACAATTATCTGTACTTGTAATTTATAAATAAACCTCAAACATTTTCCTATAAAATTTTCTTCTTGACCCTTCCACGCGCCAAAGAGGAAGAAAGAAAAGAAGAAAGAAGAAGAAGAAAGAAAGAAAGCGAGATAGGTATAGAGAGAGGGAGAGAGAGAGCAAGCACGAGGAAGAAGCGAAAGAAAAGCGTGAACAACTGAAAAAGGGAAAGTAGAGAGCTACAAAGCAAGCGAGAGCAGCCAACCAGCTCAACTCCAATATCACGGGCTTCCCTCTCCATCTCCACCCACTTTCCAAGCTCCATTAATTTTTAACCAAGAGCTATAGAGAGAGAGGGAGAGAGAGAGAGAGAGAGAGAGAGAGAGAGAGATCAGCTGGGAGTTAGCACAAGTTCACGTACGTTGCGATGGATTCTTCTGGCTCGAACTCCAGTGAAGGGCACGCTGCAGTGAAGGGGGTCCTCACCTACGGAGGGCGCTACGTGCAGTACAACCTGCACGGGAACCTCTTCGAGGTGTCGGCCAAGTACGTGCCGCCGATACGCCCCGTCGGTCGAGGGGCTTACGGTATTGTCTGGTGAGAGTCGAGATCATATGCATATCATATAGCCGCAAATATAGTCAGTCAATCATCTTCTTCTAGTACATGTTTTTGAGCTATATCATCTTATGATTGATGCTATGCTCTGCTCTTAGGCATGTTTGGTTCGCGGAATCACGATGTTGGTAAAGAAAAGTCATTACTTTTCTGTGTTTGTGTTTGGATGGAAATAGAAATTACAAAGGAAAGAAAAGAGCAAAGAATTGATTTTTGATTTTTTTTTTTTTAGTCGAACCAAACGAGGCATTAGTGTTTAGCTTTTGTTGGTTTTTATGTTTGTTTATTTTCTTGAGAGAATCAATGGGAGGAAAATTCTCCTAAACAAGAAGACACCCAAATATAATTAAACCAACTTCAGCGTACGTACGTAGAGATGGACGGACTACCTGACCACAGAAAATTGAGCAATCCGAGTTTGAGGCTCAATATAAGGACAAGGGACCCCTTACCAAGTAAAGGACCAACCATGTATTAATGCCTCAACATATCCCGTCCTATCGAATGTAGGGCTAAATTTTGCTCTAGGGATGGGAGACTCCAACACTAAGGCCTCGTTTGGTTCACGGAATCATGGAATAGGGAAATAAAAGTCATTACTTTCCTATGTTTAGGCACCAAAGGAATTGGGGAGGAAAGTAAAATTATTCCCAATGGAAAGGAAAACAGGAGAGAAAGTTGTTCCCTCCATCCATCCAAGGATTCACTTTCCTACAATTAAGTAATCACTTTTCCTCCCAATTTTCTTGGCATCTCCAAACACCGGAAATAAAAATCGATGAGAATTACAATTTTCCAAAGGAAAGAAAATACCAAGGAATTGATTTCCATTTCTTCCCTTTCTGCGAACCAAACGAGGTCTAAGGACTCGTTTGGTTCGCGGAAAGGAAAGAAAATCAATTCCCTGCTCTTTCCATATGCATAGAAAATTATAATTTCTATCAATTTTTCTTTCCGGTATTTGGAAAGGCAAAGAATATAGTCGAAATACATCTTTGAGCATGAATAGTTTAGTCCTTAAATATTTGTAATAAATGCAGAAAATTGGGAGGGTAAGTGAATCCTTGAGGTGAGTCTCTATTTTCCTGGGAACTATTTTTCTTTTCTGCTCCTTTCCTTTCACATCCACAAACACAGGAAATGAATGACTTTTCTTTCCCAAGCCCTTGATTCCGCGAACCAAACGTGGCCTTAGGCTAATTAAGAAGGTATCAGTTGTGATATTGGAACCACCACTCGTATCTGTATCAATTCCAACAGTTTTTGTATAGGACTGTCTAGATATCTAGTTTTCAAAACCTAATAAAAAGTCACTAAAACAAAAGGTTAAAGTTAAATATAGTCCACAAATAGTCTTTGTGGTTTTATGTTGGTTTCAGTGAATAATTGCATACTTGCATGATTCTGATAGTATTACAACATGATAAATGCATAGATAATCAGCCTGCTGCCATATGTATGCTAAAAGAAGTTGTGTTAAAACATGAAAAATGAAAGTAAAACCAAATAAACTACACAAGCTATTAATTAAAGTCACGGCAAAATTTCAGCCTATTTCAGAAAACTTCCAGGCAATTCAGAAGAATTGGGGTCAGTTTTGGACAGCAACAGACTCAAAATTGACCCAACTTTCTAGTATTAGCCTGATACCTATTATATCATGCAAATCCGCATCAGTCAAATTCAAACTGCATAATACATATGACTGATATTAATTGTATTGCCATATATTCTTTAGAAGTGATCCTGATGTGCACCAAAATTGACAAAAGGTGCTTCAAAAGAGCAATTTATTAGACTGATACCTCTTATATCATGCAAATCCGCATCAGTAAAATTCGAACTGCATAATTCATATGACTGATATTATTTATCGGTATCAGCTGATTTGTTTAACCTTGGTTTCAAGATATCGTTGCTTGCAAGGAAAACCATTGCTTTTCACCAAGGCTAAGGATGTCTGACCTTTTTTTTCTTTCTCTTCTCATGCAGTGCTGCTGTTAATTCACAGACTAATGAAGAGGTTGCTATTAAAAAGATTGGTAATGCATTTGATAACCGGATTGATGCCAAAAGAACTTTACGAGAAATAAAGCTTCTCAGGCACATGGATCATGAAAATGTGAGTTATAAGCTTACTAATAGTTTTTCGGCTAATTCTTTGAAATCTGGCTATACACAACAGCTGTTGTTCTTAAAACTTGTTTACATAAGTCTCCAGGAATTCTCATATTTGAGTTGTTTTCTTACTTTGGTGGCATGGAGTTTTGAAAGAGAACTAAAAAGAAAACTATTTTAGCATTTTGTTAACATTCTCTAACAACAACAAAACCTTTATCCCAAAATTTTGGGGTCCGCAAAAAGTACTACTGTGATTGCCCAGGTTGCCAGATTCAAATTCTGGAGTGCTAACCACTAACCTATATTAGTGCACCAGCCAGAATCAAACCTGAGACAGTACCATGGCAGGATACTATTCTACCACTAGACCACTGGTGCTACTTATTTTCAATTTACTATTTGCATGAACTTTAACAAGTTAATGCTTAAGCGGGAGTGTGAGTGACAATTCCGGAATCTGAGTTAGTACACTAGTACTATTTTCTTTCCACTAACTTAAACTGACTAGCTGCATTGATTTGCATTCTCCTCCAGGAAGTCAGTCAACTAGGATAGTGTCCCTAGGTTCAAAAGAACGAAAAAAGAAAAGAATTTTTTTTTTTGGATGAAGCATTATTCAATATTTGACTGACATCCAAGGTTTTGTATCATTATATTACCCAATTAGAAATCATCCTACCATGATTTATACTCAATTCCATCCTGCGTTTTTTCAATGAATGCTACTTTTGTTCAACATATATTCTGAGAGTTTTTCTCTTCATCACTTAGTTGTCTATATGACACATACAAAAAAGAACATGAAACGTATACAGACTATGGACATTTTCAGATAAATCCAATAAAAAGTCACCTATGTTGCACAAATACAGACACAAACACCATTTTTCACACTGTTCGTTCATACATGAGATAATCATGTGAGCAGGTTTTTCTTGCGGAAGTACCTAGGACATTAGTTTTTTGTTGTTGGTGGTGAGATTAAGAATGGGGTCGAGGAGATCCCAGTTAGATCGGAGTCCAACACTGAAGAACCTCCACTAATGGAATAAAGAGAATACACCCTCTACAAGCTCCTCCCGATCCAACACGAATCTCCACAACACTTAGGAATAGAAAATAGATTATACCACGAGACAATAAGAAATTACCCAAAATTGATCTCCTCCTCCGAAATGGCCTCAAATCCTTCTTTCTCCCCAAAGTTGCAAGACACTCTTGCTCCTTTTTCTCTCCTTGTTGCATATGTTAGGATTAGGAAAAACCTAACTTATACTCCCTAATCCCGCAACTAACCTGAACCGTAGGATACGATCCAACGGTATATAAAATACCTCAAAATTTTTGTTCAGCCCGCCGACCGAACTCGGACCGAATTCTGCCCGAGTCGGTGATTTGCGAGTAAACGAAACAACAGCTCTCTGGAGCTTCTGGAGCATCCAGATCGAGTTCGGCCCGAACTCGGCCTGGAAAACCGAGTTCGGTCCGAACTCGGTAGGCCTGTTTCCAGCAGCGCCCCCCCCACTTCCCTGTTTGCTGCTCCCGAGCTTCTCCGACTTCTCGAATGGCCCTCGTCGCCTCCCCGAGTTTCTCTGACACACAGACGACGCTCGTCGCACTCCGGGGTGTTCTCCACATAGGTTGGGAATCCCACCCACTCCAACAAATATTTTCCTTCACAACTATGTGGAGGGGGTCGTCATCCCGACGATCCGCCTGTAGTACTCAAACTTTCATCTTGGAAGAATCTTTGTGAATATGTCTGCTCCGTTGTCATCTGTATGAATCTTCTCAAGCGCCGCTTCTTATCAACCACATCCTGTATCCAATGATACCGAGTATCAATGTGCTTGGACCGGCTATGAAATGTTTGATTCTTCACAAGGTGAATTGCACTCTGGCTATTACAAAGCAAATAATTCTGCTCTTGCTTTAGTCCCATCTCCTGCAACAACTTCTTCATCCACAACAACTCCTTGCAAGTCTCAGTCGCCGCAATGTACTCTGCCTCTGTCGTCGACAAAGCAACATACTTCTGCAACCGCGACTGCCACAATATTGCTCCACCAGCGAACATCATCACATAGCCCGAAGTCGATCGCCTTGTGTCTACATCTCCAGCAGCCATATCAGCGTCGGTATATCTAACTAGCTTCGGCTTGTCACCACCAAAAGAAAGTCGCCAATCGGCAGTGCCCTGAAGGTATCATAGGATCCACTTGACTGCACTCTAATGTATCCTTTCAGGATTGGAAAGATACCTGCTAACTGTTCCAACTGCGTGAGCGATGTCTGGCCTCGTACACACTATAACATACATGAGACTTTTCACAGCTGAGGCATATAAAACCTATTCCATATCTTCCTTCTCGTCCTCGGTAAATGGACACTGCTCCTCAGTGAACTTAAAGTGAGCCGCAATGGGGTTACTCACTTTCTTCGACCCGTCTATCCCGAAACGCTGAAGTACCCGGTGAATGTACTTATTTTGGGACAAGTGTAACAGCTTTGACTCTCTCTCTCTGTCACGACCCGCACCCGGAAATTCGGGCACGAGTGCGTGGGTACGTCCAGCCTACGCCGCAGAGTCGGCGGTAGTACGCTGTCTAGGTCAAATCCATACTTACTAAACTAGCTCATTCACAAATAACATAGGCAAAATAATAATGAGAACAGAAACTTAAGATTGCAACTGAAATAAATACGACAACAGATTCAAATGTTTTAGTACAGAAATTCAGAATGAAATCGGGGACAAACCCGATTACTAAGATAAGAAACAGAAATAAAAGATAGCTACTGCTAGCTACTCTGCAGCAGGGGTTTCCTGGGTGGGATCTGGCTCCTCATAAGTATCATCTGTACCCTCATAGGGACCATAATATGTAGGGGCAAGGTCCTCATCATCGCCTAAATCAACAGATCCAGTCAGGAAAGGAGCAAAGTACACAGTGCACAACAAGATTAAACTAAATATTTATGACAATTAAAATGAATATCATGTTGAGAAACTGCATAAAAGAACATCAATATCTCAGAGTTAATGCTGTAAACAGGAATATGAGAAAACAGAAATAAATAAGACAGGAAGTGAACTACAACAGTCAGCAAGAAATATAACATGACCAGAAACTATCTGTGTGAACTTGTGTTTGTTTTTAGAATACATAGTTGGCATGTAGGGGTTTATAAGGCTAATCCGGCCGTCATAAACGGCTATTAAACAGGGAAAATCGAGATCCGGCTGAGGTACAGTCGCGTACCAACAGCTATTAAACATGGCAGGGGAAAGGGTAAACTACATGCCTTCTAGTATTCTTCCACCCGACATGAAAAACAAGATATGAACTCCAATATTCAAGACATGAAATCCAGCATTTCTAACACTAGGTGTAATCATCAAGGGTACTAGTAAAGCAGGGAATTAATTGTCACAATATAAAGATTTAACTTGAAGTGCAGGTACTTGCCTGTTGTTTGGATCTGATTAATTGGTTCTTGGGGAAATATCCAGAGATGAGTCCAAAAGCTGAAATAGACATTACCATCACGCTCAGAAGATATCAAATAGCTAGAAACGCCTGTCCTTGGGTCCAATTTGGAGACAAGGACAAAAACGACAATTTCGGGTCAAAACGGGATCCGCCGGTGGGCCCGCTTTGCACCGAAAAACGTGTCCGGGTCAAAGGTCTCCAAATTCACCAAACTTAGTGTTAACAGGTCAGGAACGCTGATACGAACCCAACGGAACTTCCAGATTTGGATTCCGATGAGCCGAACACAAAATCGCCCGTCGAGCGGGGCCTGTAGGGCCCACGACACGCGATTTCGTCAACGTTCTCAGAATCGAACCAAACTTGACCCACAGGACCAGCGTATCGCTACGAGTCCGATGGCGCAAGTTTCGTCTCGATCTGACGTGTGTACAAGAAGTTAGGGCGAATTGCAGAAAAGTCGGATACGGGACGATGTCCGCGGATACGCGTTGATTCCGGTGTGCACGCACTCCCGAATCAGCTTCCGCGAAATCTCACACGTCCGTATCGACGACGCGCACGTATCTGTGAAGACCGCACGCGACCAAGTCATCCCGTTTGGCGGGGCGCACTCAGTTCCGGGGTGAAACAGGGTCTGGTTTTTCCTGTTTTTGGATCGCGGTGTGCGATCACCACAGGACGCGATGCCCCGAGCGGTTTGTCCGGGCACCGAGAGTGTCATACAGGCTTCGCGTAGAAATTTACAGAATCGAAAACGGAGATACAGGGTGCAAGATATGAGTACCTGAACCGGCTTTGAAAATCGGAGAAAAACCGTGTCCGTGTCGTGTCCGACACGGAGATTGGGGAAATTAGGGTTAGGGTTCTGCGGGTGGCCGTAGACGGCGGGGGCCGGCCGGAGGGGCGCCGGAAAGGGCCGGGGAAGATTCGCCGGGGCTGGGCGGAGCCGGTGGTCGGCGGCGCGCGGGGAGGAGGGGCGGCCGGAGGCGGCTGCTCGCGTGTCCGGGCTGCTGCGGGTCGACCGGAGGAAAGAGGAGGAGAGGGGAGGAGGTGCTGGCGGCGGGGGCTCGGCGAGGGCAAGGCGGCGAGGTCGGGGCTGCACGGCTGGCGGCTGAGGGCGGAGTACGACGGGTCGCCGGAGCTAGGGAAGCCGGCGGCGAGGGTTAGGGTTAAAAAAATATGGGAGGAGGAAGAAGAAGAGGGGGGGGGGGAATTTATAGGGCTCCGGGCGGGTGTCGTGGCCGCGTTAGGCGGCGGTGGAGGGGCGGGGGGGGTGCGTGCCGGCGTAGGCGGCGGAAGATCCGGGCGGCGGCCGGGGGAAACGGTCGCACAGACGTGGGGGAAGGGATGAGGGAAACGGGTCGGAGGCGGGTCGGGTCCGGACAGACCCGACCCGACCCGGAAAGGAGCGGCTGGGCTGGGCTGTTGGGCCGGTCCATTGGGCCGGGCCGGCCCAAGGAGAAAAGAAAAAAAATAAAAATAAAAATAAATAATAGTAAATAAATAAATAAACAGTTAATTAATTAATTAATTAAAAATTATTTTTAGGCATTTAAAAATAGGTCTGAGGCCCAGAAAAATCCAGAAAAATTACCCTAAGTCCAGTTTTTTATTTTACACCCAAAAATGTTATTTCCATAATATTTTAATATTATTTATTAACAATTAAAAATCATTTAATAATTAAGAACCTTGATTTTAATTTCAGAAAATTCCCAGAAAATTCCAGAAAATTCCAGAAAATTGGAAAAAATTCAAGATTTAATAATTTTGAAAATTCAGGGGGTTTACACTCTCTCAGCTGATTTCCATCCCAAGAATAGTCTTTGCTGCGCCCAAATTCTTCATAGAGAAGGGCGTGCCCAGTTGGCGCTTCAACTCTGCTATCCTAATGGCATTCCGACCCACCAGTAGCATATCATCAACATAAAGCAGTAAAATGATAAAATTATCCTCGGCAAAGTACTTAACAAATACACAGTGATCCGACGTCGTTCATGCACAACCATGCTCTCCCATAAACGACTCGAACTTCATGTACCACTGTCTCGGAGCCTACTTCAGACCATGCAAGCTCTTCCTCAACCGGCAAACCAAGTGTGACTTGCCCTTCTCAAAGACTCTCTTTGGCTGCTCCATGTACAACTCCTCATCAAGATCACCGTGGAGAAATGCCGTCTTCACGTCCATCTGCTCGACCTCCAAGTCGAAACTGGTTGCCAATGTTAGCACCATCCGAATAGACGACTGCTTGACGATTGGCGAAAAGATCTCATCGTAATCCACGTCCTTCCGCTGACCGTAGCCTTTAACTACCAGCCTCGCTTTGTATCGAGGGCAAGTAGCATCATCTGTCTGCTTCACTCTGAACACCCACGATTTTTCAAAACCTTCTTGTCCTTTGGCAATCGCACCAGATCATAAGTAGAGTTGTCCTATAAGGAACTCATCTCCTCCTGCATAGCCTCCATCCACTCCTGCCTGTGTTCGTCTTCCATAGCCTCTGCAAAACTTTCGGACTCTCCCCCGTCAGTTAGTAACACATACTTACCCGATGAGTATATCGTAGATTGTCGGTGCTCTCTGTCGCTATTCCTCAACGGAACCACTGTGCTGACTGTATATCAACAACCTCCTCCCCTTCAGGAACAGCCTCCTCGACATGCTCATCCTCCTGAGGGTCACCCTGACCACCATCAGCAGGCTGATGATCAAGGTTGGGAGCAACTCCATGTACTGGCTTCCCCATAACTAGATCCTCTGCGATATCCTCTGGAAACTGCTCGAAGCGAAATGACTCTAACTCAAGCAATTCCTCAACCTCATAAGGCATCTCGGAATCCTGAGTGTGGGTCATGGTCTGATCCTCGACGAATACCACGTCACTGCTTCTGTAGAGCTTTCTTTCCACTGGGTCGTAGAGTTTATAGCCAAACTCATCCCGACCGTAGCCGACAAAGATGCACCGCCTCATTTTCGGCTCAAGTTTGGATCTCTCGTCCTTCGATACATGCACGAAGGCCTTGCAACCAAACATTTGCAGGTGATTGTATGACGACACTTTGCCCTACCATACTTTGTCAGGCACATCACCCTACAAAGGAGCACTAGAAGATAAATTAATAACATAAGCAGCTGTGTAAAGTGTCTCATCCCAATAGCTGTCCGGCAAGTTTGCTTCTAACAGCAAATATCGTACCCTCTCCATCAGCGTCCTGTTCATGCGTTCCGCTACACCGTTGAGCTGCGGTGTCTTTGGTGGAGTCTTTTGGTGTCGTATCCCTTGCTCTCTGCAATAAACATCAAAGAGACCGATATACTCGCCGCCATTGTCCGACCGAACACGTAGCAGTTTCTTGCCCGTCTCCCTTTCATCAGAGGCCTGAAATTCTTTGAAAGTGGGCAACACATGATCCTTGGACTTTATGGCATAGACCTAAACTTTCCTGTAACAGTCATCAATAAATTTTCAAAATAAGAAGCACCACCAATAAATTTTACCTTCATAGGATCGCAGACATCCGAGTGAATCAACTCAAGCAGTGCCGACTTCCTTGAACTTGGATGACTTTGGAAAGACACCCTATTTTGCTTTTCCGTCAAACAGTGCGTGCATCTCTCCAATTTTGTATATTTCAGTCCTGGAATTACCTTCATGTTCACTAAGTAGCTCATCCCCTTCTCGCTGATATGGCTGAGCCGCATGTGCCACAACTCGGTAGATGCATTAGTAGCTGCGTTCATCTCCTGTGCCCCCTGTGCGCTCCCGTCCATATAGTAGAGTCCGGACCTCTTGCTTCCTCTAGTAATCACCATCGAACCTCTAGAAAGCTTCTACTGTTTGTTCCCGAAGAGATTGAAGAAACCCTCGTCATCCAACCTTCTAGCCGACACCTGGTTAAAACGGATATCAGGGACATGACGACCATCTTTGAGAACAAGAACTACACCCGTCTTTGTCCTGAAATGCACATCTCCAATGGCAATCGCCTTCGACACATCTCAATTGTCCATCTTCAACACTCCACAGTCGCCTGTTGTGTAAGTAGCAAATAGTGTCCTGTTGTGAGATACGTGCGCTGAAGTACCTGAGTCAACCAGCCAAGAGTTGTCATCGCAAGCGAGGTTCATGACAACCTCATCACCTACAATGATCATATCGCCTCCATGTACCGAGGCCGCCGCTGTAGTGTTCTCGCCTTGCTTCCCCTTGTCGCCCTTTTTCTCTCTTCCAAGCGAAACAATTCCGCTTGATGTGGCCCTTCTTGCCATAATGGTAACACTCCGAGTTCTCGTACCGACCCTTGGACCTTCCCTTGCTTTTGTCTCTGCCACCGCCTGGACTCCTGTTTTTACTCCTTCCGCGGTTCTCTGAAACTAGCATCTCTGAGTGGGATGTGGATGAAGTGCCCTGAGAATGTCTCCGCATCTCTTCATTCAGTACCCCGCTCTTGGCAAACTCCAGACTGACTACGCCTTCCGGAGTAGAAGCGATCATAGACACTCGTACAGTCTCCTACGAGTCTGACAATGTATACAGCAACCATAGTCCCTGAACCTCGTCGTCGAATTTGACTCCTATCGAGGATAGCTGGTCCTCCACGCCCTGTAACTCACTCAAATGATCCGTAATGGACGTCCCATCTTTGTACCGCAGACCCATCATCATCCGGATCAGGAATAATTTATTTAGCCCGATCTTCTTTGAAGGACCGTGTATGGCAACTATAGGGGGGTGAATAGAGTGCAACGGAATAATCTACCCAATTAAAAATTAAGCAGAATAAAGGCAGTAAATAACTAGCAGTGTATATGCAATATAATAAAGTAAGAGAAAGAGAAAGAGAGCAAACGCAAACACCGCGATGTAAACTGGTTTCTCTCTGAGAGGATTAGTCCAGTCCCGAGAACTCAAGCTCGTAGTTTTATCCACTATAATCACCAATAGTGAATCACAAGCTTTTATCCGAAGGCTTGCCGACTTCTTTACACCACAAGATTTGATCCGAAGTCTCGCAACTTCACACACAATGAGTTTTGATCCGAAGGCTTGCAACTTCACACAGAACAGGGGCTTGATGAACCAAGCTCTTTACAACTCTGTAGACTTCTAGACCAAAACCGCACCTGGCACTTAGAAGGTTAGGGAGTTGATCTTGGATATAAGAAAGTTTAGGCTCTGAGGGTTTACTCACTATAGGATAGAAAGATTGAGAATTGTTGAGTGAGTAGGAATGTTGAAATCCAATCCTATTTATAGGGTATTACCAAATCGAGTTCGGCCAGAGTACGGTCAGGTATTAATTCAAAATTCGAACGTTGGGCCAAGAAATCAGGAATTGTGCAACTGGATATATTCTACTAAAAAGGGTAACCAAGTTCGGTCCGAGTTCGGCATGAATTCGGCCCGAGTTCGGTTTCTAAGTATGGTAGACTTTGTGAATGAATATGGCCTGATTGGGTGGATAGGTTCGATGGTTTATTTGAGTGGACTAGATATCTGGGTATAGGTAATTTGATTTGCCAGTGCGACTCAGCTTACATCGATCCTAGACTCAATAAATAAAAGATTACATATGAAAACCAAGAGCACTGATGACGCCAAACTTCTGAAATATCTGCTGACTTGAAGACATTTTTTTCCTTGATGGCAGTTGTCCAAAGATAACCAGATCTGAGAATCTGAATACCTTTCAGCGGAACCCTGGGTGCGAGGCTCCAGATAAGTCGTAGGCGGTTGGACGAAATCTTCTGGTATAATGTCGTCTTTGGCTCATCGTCATATAGCATATGCCCATTGCTGATCTTGCTTATTGCTTTCTGCAAGTACATGTTAGACGAACAAGGAAATATACAAAAGCAAATATTACATATCTGGACAATGCTGAGATTAAGTAGAAGATACTATAGTGATTGATTGATTACCATAATGCTAAACTTAATCGATTAGCCATATTCAAAAACTCAACATAAACATTGTACCAACATTCTTCGTATACAAAGATTCCAGCTTATCCCACAGTGTCTTCCCGTGCTCAATATTGACTACGTGATTGTACACGTTCTCGTCAACGAACTGCCTGATATATCCGCATACCAGTATATGTTCGAACTTCCAGTCCTCTTCGGATTTGTCACTGGACCTCTCGGAAGTAAATACCGGTAGATGTAGCTTCTTGATAAACAACAAATCCTTCATCTTGCTCCGCCAATAATGATAGTTGGTACCGTTCAGGTTTAACATGCGCACCGGCTTCGCCTCCATCTCTCCTCCCTGGTTTGCTTGTCAACTCCTGACACCCTTCTGAAATTTCAGAACCTGACTTTGATACCACTTTGTTGGGAACAAAACGCGAAAACCGTTCATAAAATCATAGAGTATCTGCGAGAGAACCGAGCAAAACGCACAAACCAAAAAACGTCACACACAAATCGCAGACACAGAGATGTTTACGTGAAAATCCATATGAAAAAACCCACGGGACGATCAGAGTCCAACCTTGAAGAACCTCTACTAATGGAATAAAGATAATACATCCTCTACAAGCTCCTCCCGATCCAACACGGATCTCCACAACAATTAGGAATAGAAAATAGATTACACCACGAAGATAGAAGACAATGAAAAATTACCAAAAATTGATCTCCTCCTCCGAAACGGCCTCCAATCATTCTTTCTCCTTCCCAAAGTTGCAATGACACTCTTGCCTACTTTTTCTCTCCTTGTTGCATATGTTAGGGTTAGGAAAAACCTAACTTATACTCCCTAATCCCGCAATCAACCTGAACTGTAGGATACGATCCAACGGTGTATAAAATACCTCAAAACTTTCGTTCAGCCCGCCGACTGAATTCGGACCAAATTCGGACCGAATTCGGTCCGAGTCGGTGATTTGCGAGTAAACGAAACAACAGCTCTCTGGAGCTTCTGGAGCACCCAGACCGAGTCGGCCCGAACTCAGCCTGGGAAACCGATTTCGGTCCGAACTTGGTAGGCCTGTTTCCAGCCCCCCCCCCCCCCCCTCTCATGTTTGCTGCTCCCGAGCGTCTCCGACTTCTCGAATGGCCCTCGTCGCTTCCCCGAGCTTCTATGACACACAGACGGCGCTCGTCGCATTCCTGGATGTTCTCCACATAGGTTGGAAACCCCATTCACTCCAACAAGTAGTACCTTGGAAATTAGTACTCTGTAACTTTTATCATGAATCGCCACTTGAAATTGGGATATCATATTGAATAGCCATCCTGTGAATGATCTTATGCCACATTGAAGCTTCAGAAAGTGTTGCACGTTTTGTGTCTGTGTGTGAATTTTACAAAGGAGAGGTGATTTTGGTGGGTATTTACTTACCAGTTTAAGATGCTTTCAAGATATTCTACTGCTCATCCTGATTTCATTGACATATAAAATGTGGTTGATTTTGTATCAGAAATGATCAACTTACACTCCTACACAGTTTGCTCTCGATGTTACAAACTTGATTAGTTTTCAGTAGTAATGCTTTTTATTTCGACATATACTTCTATTGAATTTTTACACATTTACAGCCTAACAATTCATCTTTTCCCTACTGTAGGTAATTGCCATCAAGGACATCATACGCCCTCCAAGGAGAGAATACTTCAATGATGTTTACATTGTTTATGAATTAATGGATACTGATCTTCATCACATAATTCGATCTAAACAGCCATTAAACGATGACCACTGCCAGGTTTGGCGCCATCTGTATCTCTATGGTATTTAATTAGCAGAATGAAATTGATTGAATGATCTCTAGTAAGGTTAACTATACATAATACACATATTTTAGCTGTATAAGATGTAGTCTTGCATCATTTAGTTTCAATAATATGCAGAAACCAGAGTACAAGTAGTGAAACAGACTTATCACATGAAGAAGAACAAAAGAAGACTAGAAATAGTCCAAAACCATCAAAATATAAGACTAAAATCTTCATGTTCAAAGTCCTCGTGCTCTATTTGCTGCTATAGTACCTCTGGTCCCCATCAATATCTAGGATAGCAGAATAATCTCCACATACCCTTCATAAAGTTTGTAAGTAAAAAAATGTGTACATAGTAAGTTTGCAAAATATACTGGCAGATATCAATATTTTTTTTTTCTTTCTCAGACTAATTCGTTCTCATAATTATGTATGTTTCTACAAGCACTCTTTTTTTTCTCCCTTACATTGAGAATACATATTTCTGGTATCAAAAATCTCATGGGCGGTGTTCCAATTTATATGCAGTATTTCCTATATCAGCTACTACGAGGGCTGAAGTATGTACACTCTGCGCATGTCTTGCACCGTGATTTGAAGCCAAGCAATCTGTTCTTAAATGCTAATTGTGACTTAAAAATAGGAGACTTTGGTCTAGCAAGGACGACAACTGAAGCAGACTTTATGACGGAGTATGTTGTCACGCGTTGGTATCGTGCTCCTGAACTGCTCCTCAATTGCTCAGAATACACTGCTGCAATTGATATCTGGTCAGTTGGCTGCATACTTGGCGAAATAGCGGCTCGAGAACCTTTGTTTCCAGGAAAAGACTATGTCCATCAGTTGAGGCTGATAACTGAGGTAAGGCTCACTGGTTAGAGTAATAAATTTGGAAATCATTTTGCAAATTAGTAAATTTGGAATGCTAGATTGTAAATGTTTTAGTCCATGATTCCATGGTATGATATACATTTAAATGCTTGGAATACAGTTTCTCAAAACTTCTGTCAGGGTTCTGTAGAATCGAAGTTCAACCCTGAAGCTTAGGAGTTACTGCAATAGTAAAGACAAGTTGTTACTGAACTGTAGGTTGAACATCATCACATTGTCTTATCAAATTAAATCTGCGTCAACTGGGAACATGCAGTACAAAAGACCCTCGACTCCGTTTCTAATAGGATTAAATTGTGTTATTATTTGGAGATGCTTGTCATTCCTCGCCTCTAAATATAACAGTCACACGACATTTATCGGTATCAGAATGTGGAGGTGTGATACTGACTTGGGTGGATAACTGTAGACTGTAGTGGAATTGTGCATCACAACTCCTTACACTAGAGAACAATTGGTCTATATAAAAAAGAACCTTAGGCCCCTTTATATAGCATGTCATGTGTCCATATATGGAAATCCAATCCTATGTAGGATTGACATACGTTTCCATATTTAGAATTCATTGACTAGGTAGGACTAGGACTTTGCTTCAATCCGATTCTATTTGTGCTCCAAGTGAAAAATGGTCATGGGCCTGTTTTTGTCCGCCATTTCCCTTCATTTATACTCTGTTTAGGTTAGAGCAAAGTTACATTAAGATTGAATAACATGGAAGAAGGTATTCCCTTTTATAGATGATTAAGATAGTCCTGGAATGGAAGACTGAATTCAACTCGGATTCTTGAACCACCCAGTCGCTTGGCCTATTACATGGAGGCTTAGCCATGTTGGCTAACTGGCTTAGCCGCCTAGATAATTCTGGAAATGTTTCTTTTTGGAACTATATGATGGTCAATTTCGAATGTTTAGACAGTAATGCACAGCTCCCATGCAGACTTCTTTAAACCTTCACCGATACTCTGATACTTCTACAGCATCACTCACTTGAACACTTCATCCACCCTCGTACTTGAAATTCTAGTTTTAATTATACAATTATAAGTTATAATACAAGCAAGCAGATCAAAAATTAATAATATGAACAAGAGGAAGGGTGCCTAAGATGTCACAATAACACTAAATGCAAATACTGAGCTATTATTATGTTTGTTCTATTTGGACTAATTGAGTTGTTAGATTGTTTATGGAAAAGATATCTTGGTATGTCTAACGATGTTGCATCCATATGGATTTTCATTTTTTTATTTTATGAAATGCTCTTTTGCTGGTTATTTGCCACTTCTGTTCTGTTTTCTTTTTTTTTTTCCTTTTCAAAGTTGCCGCAAGTCCTTTCTTCAAATGAACTCTCCTATGCAAATCGATCGTAAAATTATCAGTAGTAAAAACTAAGATCAGAGCTGCATGTGGTGCCCCAAATGTCACTAAAATTTAGATGCTTAAATGTTATTTCTTTGTTCAGTTTGAACTCGCAGAATTGTAGTGTAATTATACACAAATGATGATATTTTACGGTTATCTGGACTTTGACTTTAGAATGACACCTTGCTTCCTCTTCTTCCTCCTAAAAGCTAATAGGTTCACCAGATGACTCGAGTCTTGGGTTTCTACGTAGTAACAATGCGCGAAGATATGTGAGACAGCTCCCGCAATACTCGAGACAACCATTCTCTGTCAGATTTCCGAACATGTCTCCTGAAGCTGTTGATTTGCTAGAGAGAATGCTCGTGTTCGATCCAAGCAGGAGAATTACAGGTAAAGGAAGCTTTTGAAGCCTCAGTCTTAAAAGTAAATATTAACTTCTATTCTCTTCTTAAATTTTCTTCTTGCAGTTGACGAGGCTCTTCATCACCCATACGTGGCATCTCTTCATAACATCAACGATGAGCCAGTCTGCCCTGCGCCTTTTAGTTTTGATTTCGAGCAACCATCATTCACTGAAGAAGATATAAAGGAGCTCATATGGAGGGAGTCTCTTAAGTTCAATCCGGATCCGGCTAGCTAGGGAAGTCGCAAAACTGACAAATTCGCGGAGTCTCGGTATGTCATTACCCAAGTTAAAAGACCAAATCCTAACCTTGTACAATTTTTGCTCACTAAGACATTCTATTTGTGCAGGAATTACGGAATCCTCTGCTCCTGACTTGGTGTAGAGACAAACTGAGTGAAGCTATACAGCCTTCTTCAAGATCACCCTGGGTGAGATGATTTGTATAAATTAGTTACTTATCAGAAACAATAACAACATTTGTAATATTATTCAGTTCCCATTTCCTTGGGCCTGTTAAATTCACTTTGCTCCTCCCTAATAGAGTAATTAAGCTTGATGCCTTTTCTTTGAGAGAAAAGATGTTGTTGAAGTTTTATTTCAAGTAACTGCTGTTGTTGTTTGTGTTGTTTTGTTACTTCCACTTCCCTTGTAGTAATTGGTGTGGCACCTTCCTCTTGGAAACTGAAAGAAAGTGATGTCATGTTTCTCAAACCGATATAATCTTTGAAATCCTTTCACATTGCTAGCTGTAGATGTTGATATGGTATGTTGGGTGTCATATTTAAGTATAGTATAAGCACATGGGAATATCCTGAGGACATATTTGGGATGCCAGAATATGTCACAGGATATTCCATTATGAGATTATTGTCATAATGATTGAAATCATTGTATTAATGACTGTAAGGCTATATAATGCCAATGAGACAATCAATAAAATGATCAACTAATTTCAACATGGTATCAGAGCCAAGTTTCCACAAACCCTAGCCGTCACCAAGCTTCCACAAACCCACAGGAAGATTTCCTAGATCTCCTCCACCGAACTCTTCCACACCCTCCCCTTTTTTCCCCTCCTCTCCTCTTCTCCGCCATTCGCAGGCCGCCTTTCGCTGTTGCTGTCCCGTCCCGCTACTGCTGCGGCTACTACTGCTGCTGCAGCTGCTGCGACTGCTGCTGCTGCGACGGCGGTTGTGACATGCGTGCTGCCGCCTCCGCCGCACCAGCACGAGGCAGCGCCTAATAGGGATGCCTAGATCTGAAAAAAGGGGGGACATGTTCGGATCTAGGAGCGGACGACGAGGACAAGCGTGAGTCGTGGAGCGAACGTGACGTGACTAGATAGACGACGCATCGATGGAGGAGATCATCAAGAAGCTAGATTCTGCAGAGGTGGCGACGTTGATGAAGTTGTTGACGATGTCGGCTGGTGAGAACACGACACGAACGTCGCCGGAGTTGAAGCTTCCCTCCATCGATCTGAAATTAGATGGACCAGCCACCTATCTGAGTTGGTCACGACGGGTGAGAAGAACCCTCGGAGGAAAAAACGTAGGGGTTCCTGACGGGCGAGACGACAGAGCCGGACGAGGGCTCGACAGGACACGATGAGTGGAAGTCCACTAATATGGTGATCTACATCTGGCTTCTCAACTCCTTAGTCCAGTCTATTGCCGCCACAGTAGACGGTATTGAGATGGTGAAAGATGTGTGGGAGAAGTTGAGAAGGACCTATGATGGTGTGGGGAACAACTTACGGGTCTTCCAGATAAAGGGGGAGATTGATGACACCGTACAGGGAGAGAAGACGGTGCAGGAGTATGCCACGGAGTTGGAGCGTCTGTGGTTGGATTATGATCACTCCTCAGATCGGGCGAGCTGCGGGGACCCTAAGTGTAAGGAGAGACAGGTGTGTCTGCAGGAGAGGACGATGAAGTTCCTCAAAGGGCTGACTGCAGCTTTCGCACAGAGGACGGCCCTACTTCTAGCCCAACCAAAGATCCCTAGCCTTGAGGAGGCTATCTCAGCCATGATCCAGGAGGAGACACGCATCAGGCTGCAAGCCGGGACAGGTGGTCCCCCCGAAGCAAAGTCAGCACTAGCGATCACCAGCTCAGGTAACACAGGATCTAAGGGAGAGCCCTGGCAGCATAACCGGCAGTGCTACAACTGTGGGAAGATGGGTCATCATCGGTATGGTTGTACCAAACCACCTAGGAAGGGAGATTCAGGTGGTGGACGAGGACCGTTCGGCGGACGAGGATATAATGGAGGACGTGGTCGTGGTCGAGGGGATAGACGAGGCGGCCGAGGAGGTTATCGGGCAAACCTCCTGATATCAGAAGGGAATGGAGAAGCTGATGATACCTTTACTGTGGAGGACCAGGCACTGGGAGACATGAGGAGTAGACCAGAGGAGGCGTCCACCTCATTCTTTGTTAGGGGCAATGCTGCTATGTATGCCCATCCATCAGAAGGTACTGACGAATCACTTGCCCTTGCGTCTATCTCTTTCCTTAAATCATCAGACTGGATTATCGACTCGGGAGCATCTCGGCATGTGACGGGGAATGCTAGTGAGTTTTTTTCCTACACTCACCTAGCATCAGCAGACAGCATTCAGACAGCTGATGGCACTTTCCAGCCAGTGGTCGGTAAGGGTACTGTTAATTGTACAGGTTCAGTAAGATTATCCAATGTTTTACATGCTCCATCCTTTCCAGTCAGTCTCTTATCCATTAGTTCTATAATCCTCCAACTTAAATGCATTGTTTCTTTTGATATTCCTAAGGTGACCTTCCAGGAGAAAGGGACAGGACGAAGACTTGGGACTGGCACTTGGCATGAGGGACTGTGGTACCTAGATCGAGAAGGACTGGACTCAGCATTAGTATCTATGGCAGAGAAGGCTGGCATGGAAGGACTGCAGCAGAGGACTGAGGATACCTTGATACTCCATCATCGGAGGATGGGACATTCTTCCTTTGATACTCTAAGTAAGTTGTATCCAGAGATTTATGCAAAAACAAATAAAGAGAAATTAGTATGTGATGCGTGCGAGTTAGGAAAACTTACTAGGAGCTCATATGTTGGCACGGGTCATAGGAGCACTTTTGCTTTTGAGGTAGTACATTCTGATGTCTGGGGTCCATGTGCTACTAACACTATGAATGGTTATAAGTAATTTGTTTCTTTCATTGAGTGTGCCTCTCGTGTTACCTGGTTATATTTGATGAAAAATAAGAGTGATGTACCTGCTTGTTTTCGGGATTTCCATAAGCATGTCCAGACTCAGTACAAAGCAGTTGTGAAGGTACTGAGGTCTGACAATGGAACAGAGTATACCAATAGGACGCTTGCAGAATACTTGTCAGCACACGGAATACAGCATCAGACCACCTGTGCATACACACCAGCACAAAATGGAGTTGCAGAAAGGAAAAACAGACACCTTCTGGAGGTCGCAAGAAGTATGATGATCGACATGAATGTCCCACAGAGTCTGTGGGGGCATGCAGTGTTGACAGCAGCTCAACTCATCAACAGGATGCCCTCGAAGGTCCTCGGATGGAAGTCCCCATGTGAGGTATTGCAAGGCAATAATAGTGGGATACTCCCACTGAAGGTGTTTGGGTGTGTGTATTTTGTGAAGGACAACAGGCCATCAGTTGGGAAACTTGACCCTAGAGCGGTCAAATGCATCTTCGTAGGCTACTCGGCGACCCAAAAGGGGTATGTGTGCTGGAGTCCAGTAGAGAAGAAGAAGTTTGTCAGTATGGATGTCCACTTTCGGGAGCATGAGCCATACTACCGCCAGGACGGAACTTCACACAACACGCCTAATACTGCCAGTATTAGGCGAGAGGGAGAGATGGAGAACTTTGTGGTAACCGATTTAGAAGTTTGGCATAGAGGCACGGAGAAGGGACAAGAAGGTGAAGGTGTTAGGCCTACGGCTCAGGGAGAGTTACTTACCTACAGCAGGAGAGAGAAGCAAACTGCAGGACCAGTACCGACAGTGCCAATGCCAAGTCCCTTGCCTGCGTTCGTCCCAACTCCTGAGGCACCGACACCAACCCCCCTTCAGGTGATACCCCCTCCTTCACAAGATATCATTCCTCCTACTACTACTCCTCCCACACCACTATCTGTACGGAGGACCACTCGCAGCAATGCAGAAAATCCTCCAAACAGATATGGTTGGGATATTGCTCAGTTTATTTCTTATGACCATATCCCTTCTTCTCATGGAGCATTTATAGCATCTTTGGATAGTATTACTGTACCTAACAATTGGCAGGTTGCCAAGAACGATCCAAAGTGGAAAGCGGCAATGCACGAGGAGTTGGAAGCTTTGGAGAAGAACCACACTTGGGAGCTTGTGAGACTGCCAGAGGGGAAGAGAGCAGTTGGATGCAGTGGGTCTTTACCGTGAAGCAGAACCCAGATGGACAGATTGATCGCTACAAAGCTCGACTAGTAGCCAAAGGATACAGTCAGACGTACGGCATCGACTATGACGAGACCTTTGCACCAGTTGCAAAGATGAGCACTGTCAGGACTCTGATTTCTCTGGCAGCGAATGGTGGATGGAAGCTACACCAACTGGATGTGAAGAATGCGTTTCTTCACGGAGATCTAGTAGAGGAGGTGTACATGGAGATACCACCAGGATTTGGCACCAATCAGACAGTAGGCAAGGTCTGCAGGTTGAAGAAGTCCCTCTATGGACTGAAGCAGTCTCCTCGAGCGTGGTTTGACAGATTCAGAAGGGCGATGATAGGGATGGGATATCAGCAGATCAATGCTGATCATACTGTGTTCTTCCGTCGGAGTGGAGGCCACATCACTATGCTTGCGGTGTATGTGGACGATATGATTATCACAGGAGATGATGAGCAGGAGATCGCCCAACTCAAAGGAAAGCTTGGCAAGGAATTCGAGGTGAAGGATCTCGGGCTTCTTCGGTACTTCCTTGGGATTGAGATTGCTCGAGAAGCAGAGGGGATTGTTCTCTCTCAAAGGAAGTATGCACTGGACCTTCTCACAGAAACTGGGATGTTGGGGTGCAAACCTGCAGCGACACCAATAGATCAGAGGTTCAAGATTGATGCTGAGGCTGGAGAACCAGTTGATCGGGACAGATAACTGGTTGGCAAGTTGATCTATTTGAGCCACACACGTCCTGATATCTGCTTTGCAGTAAGTGTGGTGAGCCGCTACATGCATGACCCACGGAAGGGTCATATGGATGCAGTGTACCAGATTCTGAGGTACTTGAAAGGTGCTCCCGGGAAGGGACTAATATTCAGGAAGAACAATCACGTGAGCATCGAGGGCTACTGTGATTCTGACTGGGCTAGTTGTGCTGATGACAGGAGGTCTACCTCGGGATATTGCATATTTGTAGGAGGTAACTTGGTCTCCTGGAGGAGTAAGAAGCAGTCTGTGGTGGCCAGATCGACAGCTGAAGCAGAGTACAGAGCTATGGCCTTGGGAGTTGCAGAGCTGCTATGGTTGAAGAATATGCTGGTGGAGCTGAAGCTGGATCAAGGAGCCAAGATGAAGCTGTGGTGTGACAATCAGTCAGCTATTAGTATCGCCAACAATCCAGTACAGCATGACATGACCAAACACATCGAGATTGATAGATTCTTCATCAAAGAGAAGTTGGATAGAGGATTACTGGAGCTTGGCCATGTTCCAACCAGGGATCAAGTAGCAGATGGACTAACCAAGGAACTCGCCTCAGTGAGCATGATTAGAGGATGTGACAAGATGGGCTTAGTGAATATCTTTCACCCATCTTGAGGGAGAGTGTTGATATGGTATGTTGGGTGTCATATTTAAGTATAGTATAAGCACATGGGAATATCCTGAGGACATATTTGGGATGCCAGAATATGTCACAGGATATTCCATTATGAGATTATTGTCATAATGATTGAAATCATTGTATTAATGACTGTAAGGCTATATAATGCCAATGAGACAATCAATAAAATGATCAACTAATTTCAACAGTAGACAAACCCAATTGATCTGTTTCCATGCATTAGTGCGCATAATCATTCATTAACTGGGAACCTAATCAAAGAACATTCTTATCAATAATAATAATAATTCAAACAACATATTATTTTCTTCATGCAATCACACCTTGCTAACAATGATAGAGGAAGATAGAAGGATAGATTGAACTCTTCATTAGTAGATAAGAAGGATTTCAGCTTGCTAGAACTAAGAAGCATTGCTACTTCATATGATGGAACTTGAAGGAGTGATTGCTATGATATCATAATATTTCTTAATACACACTTTTATTGGAAGATACAAGGGGTGGTGAGCTTGGTGTCTGCTAAAATGGATTTGGTGTTTACTGAGTATTTCCTCCCAAAATATTCTCATATCTGTGCCTGAAGAAGTATTTTGAGCAGCACACTGAAGATGGGGAAGTCATAGATATTATAGAACACTGAAACATATGCTCTCAGCTTTTAACATCAGATAGCAGCAATCTTCTAACCTTCTGAACTCAGCACCATACTTGGGCCAGAAACCAAGTAGTCACTCTACAGATTGCTTGGATATGAGCACTCCTTGAGCTCAACATCATCCATAGGCAGTCTGTCTTCTGGGAAGGGGCACGGCGTTGCAGTCTGTCCCTGGTCTGCCAGCGCAGCGCAGGCGGCAGGGCTCACGCTGTTCGAGACCCCCTCGATATCAGTACAGAGCCATGGCAACTTCTTCGCCTTCACCGCCATGTGCACCGTAATGTTAGAGATACAGATCCCAGTGAAAGAAGCATTCGATATCCCCTGCAACCTCCCTGCCATCGACACATTCGTCGCGAACACGTCCCTGTAGTTGATCTGGTCGACCACCGGCATCGCGTTGGGGTCGTAGTGCCCGTCTGGGTGGGATTTGTAGCTCCCCGTCATCCAGAATACCCATTTCATGGTGTTCAAGTTCATACCGCGCACGAATATGTCCTTCACGTACGCTCCCCTCCCGGGTGCAGTCTTGATCCTGACACCCGATTCGGTGTTCAGTGCGGTGATGTCTTCGGCACGGACGTCTCTGATTCCGCCGGACATCTCGCTCCCGAGGGCGATGGTGGCGCTGTAGGGGGAGATGCAGGTGAGCCTTCTGATGACTATGTGCTCGCTTGGCATCCCGAAGGCGATACCATACTCATCCCAGCCGCTCTTTATGGCAACACAGTCATCGCCCGGAGACGATGTAGCAGTCCTCAATTCGGACATGAGAGCATGAATCTGAGAGAAAAAAAGTCTTAGATCCCATTAGATCAAGATATAATCAATTAGGTATACATATGTACACTACACCAAAGTTCTACACACTTATGCATAGCACAAAGATACACAGTCATGATGAATGAATATGTAGTATTAGTAAGTTAGACGGACACGGAAAAATGGTGTCTGTATCCGTTTCGTGTCCGTATTCGTGTCCCGTATCATTTTCATGTCCGTGTACGTATTAGTTCAACATAGGACGACAGCTATCTGTTAACACTTGTACCTGGATTGATCCCGTCTGTATTGGGCGAACGCACTGGTGCAAGAATTGTGATGCCCGAAACTAGGATATTGCTGTGGAGGTCGAAATACTTTCTTTAGAAAATTGGTAATGAATTGTCAGAAAGTTCATATATTCGACAAAAAGTGATATAACCTGCTGTAGACTGGATGGATGTTCCATGCAGGGGAGTTGAGAAAAGTAAGGTTAGATATGAGGATCTGATCAGAATACATCAGTTCAACAAGGTAACCCCTGGTAAATTTCAGCTTCTTGCTGTGGAATTTCTGCCACCAGAAGGCTCCCTGCCCATCGACCGTCCCATTATTTCCTGAAACACAGAGAACTACGTATAAGTACAGTGAAATCTATAAGTCATGATCATCAAGCCTTCCCTTAACTTGCACAAATGCACTATGGCTCCAGTGTCTGTCTCTGTCAAAAGGTGTGTATATTCTTGATTTGGAAAGTTGCAGTTTATAGATATGCAGTGTAAGATTTCCAATGAGTTTAGGAGCAATCTGTGAAATCGATTAGTTCGGTCTACCTGTGATGATTACGTCGGTGAGGTTTGACCCTGAGAGGAGACTGCTGTATCTTCCACCAGGTCCATCCCTTCCTCTCCCATAGGAAGGTAGAGGGTCAATGATTGGCCACTCGCTCAAGTCCTGGTGTGGGAAACAGAAACATGTAAGTACCACCCATTGGTTGACGGAAAAATATAACTTGGTTCTTCAGAAAAGTATATGCAGCCATTGCATCTAGAAAACAAGTATAGCCTTTCGAGGAACTTTGGGGTCAAATGAAGCATAGTTTGCAGTATCGGCCGAGGGCGATCCGATACAACCGATACCGAAACAGTTTGGCATGTCCCGATCCGATACTGACCGATACCGACCGATACCAACATTATGAGTCTCTTTTTCAGTCAATTCTAAAAAGAAAATTGATCGAAAAAAGACGAATCAACAAGAATGTAAAAGCATAGTAAGGTCGTAAAAGCATGTAAATGAAGAAAAGTTATGTATCGCAGGTAAACCAATAAGCAATGATGACTATTATTTGATTCAATTTTTAAACTACTATAAAACAGAACAAAAAATACTTAAATTAAGCCTAAATATCTAAAAAAAAAAAATTCTAAATTTATTAATAATCATTTGTTTTCTGATACCAAAAAAAATCTGATACTACGATATGAAACCGTCGATGCTGCCGATCCCGATACTCAAATGAAGGGTCCGATACCGATTTCGGTACCGATACTGTGAACCTTGAAATGAAGATCACTTGCTACATTGAGTCTCTTATGGCGTACTATTTATACATTTCGATACATATGAATAGAAAGTGTTAAGTAGTATCCTGTTCAGAAATAGAGAGTCTATAACAGAGAAACACAACAAAGACACAAGCTAAATGACCTTTGTCGAGACTAACGTTTGCACCAAGTTTCAAACGAAAACAACCACTTACATCTAAAGAGTTCCAGAGTTTTCATTAACGTTTAACTAAGCTCATTTGAGGACTCTGGTCTAACATACATCTAAGTCTATAAACCTTAATCCGACATGAACCCGATTTACCACCGTCCTTACAACTTTAGAGACTGAAGTTGGCACCAAAGCTCTGTTTCAAACTCTTCTATTAGTAGAAAAAAGATGAGCATACCTGAGAGGCGAGAATGACAGCATCCTCATGAAGAAACATCGTAAAATGACTTGTCAAGTTGAACGGGCCGGTCAACCACCGGCCAGCTGGAACAAACAGCATTCCTCCCCCATCTGAAGCGTACTGGCTCAAGCTGCTCACAGCACTACTGAATGCCTTTGTGTTTGAGGTGATGCCATCGCCAACACCACCGAAGTCCGATATCGATGCCGTGTGGGCACGGCAGGCGGTCGCCATGTATTTGGACTCTCTAATCGGAACACCGCCTCCGTGGTCATGACCTCTGATGCACTGGATGGGCGTGAACAGAGTTGAGGTTGATAGCATCCAGAGTGCAAGTATCTGGGAATGGAGAAAGGAAGTTAGTAATGGCAAGGTTGAGTTTGTAACCTGTGATTTATTTGTGGAGATTTAAAAGAATTTAAAAGAATATATATATCTTGGGAACTTCCTTGCTCCGTGATACTAGAAATTATTCGGTGGGCCGGTCTCATCACGTAGCAGTGGTGAGACCTTTAGTAAGTTACTCTCCTCCAATAGTAGTATAACACATCACCATGCTGTCATGCTGCTATTGAAAAAAAAACAAGATATCACCACTGACAGTGGTAAGAACGACCCCACCGAATAATTTCTCTAGTGATATATGGCTTAGATATTTGACATCGACAGAGAATTGAGGTCATTAAACAACGGTCATAAAAAAACATTGTTAATTTTTAAGGAGCTTTTTGTTCAATAGACTTGCCTCCACATAAATTTCTTTTCCATTAGAAGTTTTTGAACATTAGTTTTTTTTGATGAAAAAGAAATCTTTGAGGAAATAGAAGAAAGAAACTTTTGGTCTCTCAAATCTCAATATCATCTCTCTCTCTCTCTCTTTGAGGTAAATTCGGAAAGCCGAGGAGCAAATGAGTATTGATATATATGAAAGAGAAAAATGAAAATTAATCATCATATAATTTAAGCATAAACCAAAGTGAACTAAGAAAATCAAATGGAGCACATAATATTTTGTGGACTACTAAGTTATAAATTAAACACAGCGAAACATGAAAAAGTGACAAAATCCCGCAACCCCCCCCCCCCCCCCCCCCCCCCCCCCCCCTTCTTTCTCTGTTTCATTTACTGACTGTAACCTCAAAGAGTCACTAGGAGCTAAAAACAAGGTTAGTTAAAGAATAATGGTCATTGTTAGTTTCTAATTTTTTTACAAAGTTAAAGAAATAAACAATGTAGTGGGGGAAGAAGGAAGTGGTTTTATAGTGTACGTACTGAAAAGGAGAAGCTCTTGAATCCTCCCAATTCCATGTTTAGATAAGAAGAGTGAAGGGAAGCAAGCAAGGGGGAGAGAGTGTGTGTGCAGGGAAGAGTGAGCACTTGGGTGCACTACTTATAGTGGAGATTTGGACAAGGAAAATGCCATTACACTCACATACCAGATACAGTTAATTGCACAAATGACTAATAGGCCCTCCCATTTTACACTTGTCCATATTGTTGCAACTGTATTTGTAGTTTATCAACTGGTTTCTCCATCCTATGTCTATTCGATACGGATTATTTTGCTACAAGCATTTTGTTTTTTTACTTTTTATATATATATATATATTGCCATGAAAAAGAAGAGGACTAACATAAGTTTATGTTATAGATTTTTCGTCTTCAGGGAATGGAATGCCATTCTCTGCCCTTTCTCTTAATTTAGTTTGGATTCAAATATTGTTATTTGTTTTTGTTAGTAAGCTGTAATGAAAATACATGCAACACACTATCTATCATTCCCATGTTTGGTTTAATATAAGTGATAAAATTAGTGTAACAAATGTTACATTATTTTCTCCAACTACCGAAATAAATTTATGGTTCAAATGACCATAACTCCACCTATGATAACATTTGCAGCAACAATTACATCATTTACAATGATTTTTTTTTTATTCAATGTCATAATGATACAACCAAAGAAAATGTTTACATTTGCGCAAGAAAAATTGCATCCATGCATACCAATTATATATAATTTCAACATCAATAACATGCAAGTAAATTGTTGGCAATGATCCGAATCGGACCGGTTTGATCCGATACACCATATGACCGGCCCACATGGGACATGATCATTATGGTAAGTGCGTCCATGTGGGATGCACTTTTAGTATTTTTCCTTCACCTTTAGACTAACTTGATTATCAAACTATTCTCCTCTCATCTTCTTCTCCGTCTCCTTGTAAGAGATCGGTTGAAGGATGAACCATGATCTTTCTAGAAAGCGTAGAAAGAACCTTGTTCAAACAAAATTTTTATTTCTTTCCCTTAAACCTCCTTAGTAGATTACACATACAATAAATATGTAACACCACTTATACTAATTATAAAAATGTCATTCAATATATGTTGTATGGACTTTTTATTTGTACACAAGGTAAAGTGAAGCACACTCTGTGCAGATTGCATTGCTTAGACTTTGCAGTTGCGCCGACACAGAGACAAAAGCAATATACAATGACCCCCTTGAGCACCTCCCCCACTGCAATGGCAAAATCACGGGCGGGTGCGGATACATGTGGGCTCCTACGCCTCTTTTTTGAAGGAAGAACTGACATGCTTCACTGATATCAAGAACTTGTCACTGGCTGATAATTAGGTATCCTGTTTCTTTCCAAAGTTCCATGTGAGCTGCAAAATGCTTTTTCCCTGACTAAAACTTGCCAAATTAAGAATTATTCAGCTTTGATCTTGAGCTATAACAATACCTTTGGATTACTTACATATTGACAAATATTTGCTAAGAGTAGTTCATGTTCTTCACATACCACGTGGCATTGATGAGAGCTTGCTCTCCTCCAGTAATAACATAACACATCATAGAAAAATCAAACAGTATGACACTACAAGAGTGATATATTATGGTGTTATTGAAGGAGATAGACTTGCCCACTGAATAATTTCTCCGCATGTAGATGCATGAACCATGATCAATAAGTTGTGTAGTAGATATAAAGATAACATAATCCTACAATTATTGCTAAGTCTAAATGTTTAACTGGTTCACATGTCCTCAATCACAGTACTATATGTAGCAGCAGCAGCAACTTTCTTTGTGGTCACAGACTCGATTTAACTTTCTGGACCCAAGTCTTTTGTCTGTCTTCTTCTCTTCCTCACAAGAAGCTACTTATTTTTTGTTTTGTTTTGTTTTGTTCTTTGTCCAGGCCGGTGATGAAAAGGACCCACCACTTCCCTAATCTTCACGAGTGCACGCTAGACTTGGACATCAACACAAAGCCTTAGTGCTCACAAGCCAGATGATAATATCAATATTCTTCCCCACAAAATGAGCACAAACTTAGAGTGGAAGTCTACCACTCGAGTCTTTGTGCTAGCTAGTACACTTTATAGAACTAAGCATGCTCTCTCTATATATAACTATGTCCTCTTAATACCATACCACCACCACCACCACCACAACCGCCACAACAAATGCTATCCATTCTAAACTCACTGCACGCGCGCGCCGCAAGTTTTCAATGGGGGTGGGCATGAAACGGTGCACGCGCGCGGGGCATGGACCTCATCGGAGCATGACAAACATATAATAATCCACTTGGTGGGTGGTGTTTAGAGTAATGCTGTCATATATAGATTTTGGCATGATAATTAAGGCTACTTGTGTTAAAACTACTCCATGATATTTAACAGATGATCATTCCTTGCAAGTTGCAAGTAACCGCTTCAATGGTATTAAACATATTTAACATTCTAATTGCATTAGTTGAAGT